>BSBK01002736.1:602500-1202500 GCA_027943335.1 Chamaecyparis obtusa | reverse complement strand
CCAATATTGCAACCTCTAATTTCTCCAAAATGAAGAATGATAACAATGAATAATTAAACATGTTATAATACTAATGTAAAAATCACATATTACAATTATTCAATTTATAGTCTCCTTAGTGTAATACACTAATTGAATAATCAAATGCATGCAACTAACTCATCTATAACAAACAAAGAAATCAATATGTTAGAGACAATGTCAAAACTATAACTATAACACTTCCCATATTTTTTTGAGCAAAATTGCTCTCTAGAATTTGTATGGGAAGAGAAATAATTCTCTTTACCACAGAGAATATTCCCCTCCCAAAATAATTTTCCTAATAAGGGTTAGTATACTAACTCCTAACTTAATCACCTATTAGTAACTAAGTCTATTTATTAAATGAACTTTATACTATGTCTTGTACCCTTGCATACAAGTGGGTCCCACTCCATTATTATATGCCTTACCAATAACATAATTTAATATCATAACTAATATTAAAAAAAATTCCCTTACTTTCCACCCTTTGGCATAGAAATTAATTTGATAGAAGTTGCTTCTAAAAAAAAATTTATCATTAAATAAAAAAAAACTTGCTTGAGAAGTGTTGGTAAGGGGGACCACCTATGAGGTCACCCTTCTACATTGGGCTTAGCCCCTTCCATTTCAATAGCATGTTGTTTGTTGTAGTACGAAATTTCAAATTATGTTGGAAGTAATAAGGAGTTTAAGAGTTTAATGATTGTAGATATATTTGAGAAAGTATGCAAAATAATTAAATTAAATAATCATTGTAACTTGTTTTTTAGAGCTTGAGGAAATAATATGGCTTATTGTGCAAACAAATGCTAGTGGAATTAACCTTACTTAATTTTGAAAGAAAAAAATCAAACAAACTCATAGCTCATAGCTCACGGGCTCATAGCTCATAGCTCATAGCTCACGGGCTCCATAAACTAGTGAATATTAACAGCAATCAAATGTGTAAAATTTTCACAAACACTTCACATGGTGCCATGAAAGTAACATAAACAATGATGCACCAATGGTAAAGTGAGCAATAGCTGCAAAGAAAAGATATTGATAGCTCACAAACAAATACACAGAGATTAAGCATAGGGCACGGTGCTATGAGATTAGCAATTAACCAGTCATCAATTAAACATATAATCAATGATGCCCTAGCCCCCAAGGCTCACAGGTCATCAAGCATAGAAGAGAAAATAATTCCAATTACAATGCCATTGAATCAAACAATCATAGCAACCATGCCTTTCATAGAAATGGGCAAATCAAATATGTCATTAAGATTAAACATCAGCAATGTGCCATAAAAATGCAGAGAAAATAAATATACAAATAAAAAAGATAAATGCAGAGGAGATGAGAAATAAATCAAGAAATGCCTACCTCGAATCAATGATTCCAATATAAAGATCATCAAAACACCAAGTTTCCAAATCCAACTCGAAGATGCAAAGCCAAAATAGTTCAAAAGTTTTAACCTTTCCCAAATCAACATAAAGAGGAAGTGATTGATGCTTTTGGCATCTTTCTTCTTTGGAAAGTGGGTTTTGTTCTTTTAAATCTAAATGTTTATTGAATATGTTTTCCCCTTTTTAAAAAAAATTGGATTGAGAACTATTCATTATACATATTTAATTAAACTTTTAAACCCCCAACTTGAAGTATATATGTTATTCATGCTAGAGGGGGAAGTAGTAAATGTAAATCATGAATTTATTATTGTAAGATTTTGACAAATGATATTTTATAAATCATTTTGTCAAAATATTTTAAGCATGATTAAAGGGGGGTAGGACAAAATGAGGAATGATTTAATGGTGTTTTTTCTGAAGATTTCATCTTCCCACCTACCCCTAAAAATTCAGGAATCTAACATCTAGATTTGATCAGCATACTTGATGGGCCTAGAATGCAGATTCTTCAAGGATTTTCCATATTTAGTGGAGTTAGGCACCATGAATCCTCAAATGCAGATTCTGAGGGTCCATCTATTTATACCTCTAACTTTGGTGATGGAGGCAGTTCTTTCGTTCTATCTCACTTTGAGATTTGAAAGTTTGTAGCTCTGGAGAAGCAAATTGTTTTCTTAGCTCCTTTTTGTTGAATGCAAAACAATGGTCCTTCTTTTCTCATTGGTTTCTGAGTGGTTTAGTGAGTGTTATGTAAAGTTATTGTGATTAGTTAGATCCTTTACTTGATATTTTTACTTATTCAATGGTTCAAAAAATACACTTTGTTGTTTGAAGATTTAATTTGTGTGCATTTACAAATAGTTTAGGTTGTGGAACTCATTTCCCTTCCTACCTATAACCAGCACCTTATTATTTATAAAGGAAACATTGTAAGTGGGATAAAGTTGTGATGTTATCAGTAATGTTTCAATGCACATTGTGAGTTTTCTTCAATTTGTGGATCTTTAAAAGTTTGGTGAACCACCCTAGTTTCATTTCAATTCATGCACTCTCTTCCCTTTTCCTCCAAAAGTTAGTTTAAGTTTAAGGTGATTTAAGGGGAAGCCAGCCCCTAATTCGGAGGTCTACTTTCTTATAGGTCACCCACAACCTAAAATTAGTCCCATGTTTCACAGGATTGCTAGGTTTCACACTTAGCTCTTTCAGGTGCAATCCTTAGTGACAATAGGATGGTGGTTACTTCTAAAGGCATTCAATCTATGGAAGTGTATAATGAGAAATCTGTGTTCATCAATCTAGATATGTACAAAGCTTACGATAGAGTTAAGTGGCACTTTTTGTAAAAAAATTCTCATTGGTTTTAGTCAGGAGTGGGTTGATTAGATAATGAGTTGTGTTACTTCTTCATCCTTTTATGTTATTATCGATGATGAGAAATATGAGATATTTGGAGCTTCCAGAGGTCTTCGCCAAGGGGACCCTCTCTCTCCCTATTTATTTATTGTTATAGATAAATTCCTAAGAGATTTATTAACTCTCATGTCTTCCAAGGCTTGATTCAGGGTTGGAGATGGGGTGATGGTCTACCTAAGCATTCTAATCTCTAGTTTTTGGACATAATTGTCTTATGGGGGTTGTTCAACTTCATGAAGTAGAATCTTCCAAGTGGATGTTGGATATTCATCCAGCTTCTCTAGGTCAAAAATATAATGAGAAAAAATCTTCTAGCTATTTTTAAACACTCTAGAGCCTATTTAGAGAAGGATTTCCAATATTTTGATGTTTTGAATTGATTTTCTTCTCTTTCTCTATCCGGGTATTTCTCTAGTTCTTAGAAGGAAACTTAGGCCATACAAGAAGGACTTTCTTGATAAGCTACATTAATATGTTAATCACTAGTCTCATTGGTGGCTATCCATTGCTACTAGGGTGACTCTTTTTTTAATATGTGATCTAGGCTCTTCCTATTCACATGAATTTTTCTTAGGAGGCTCTTGTATAGTTCTTCAAGGAATTTGATGCACTTTCACACCAACTCCTTTGGAGTGATAAGTTTCTTTCTTATAAGTAGAGTTTAGTTAAGTGAGAGTCTATGTGTAATCCAAAGAAAGAGGGGTGCCTTGGTTTTCATTCTATAATCTTGAATGGACAAGTTTTTGTAACCAAATTATATTAGTGATGGTGTACCAATCAAAATAAGTTTTGGGCTTGCATTCTCATACATAACTATTTAAAAGTGTTATGTATGTGGAGCCTAATCGAACTTTTCCACGGGGTCAAGGGGCAGAGCCCCTTGCGGGGTCTTGGGGCAGCTCCCCAAGTGGGGTCAAGGGGCAAAGCCCCTGATGGGGTCAAGGGGCAATGCCCCTCAACGCCAAGAATGACTTAATAATATTGTAATGTGTTGGCCATATATTTTTTATTAGTCAGAGTATTTTTTTCCCTAATTTTGTTATGTCAAAAATACTTGTAAAAAGGCTTAGGGTTTGAGATTCATTGTATGAGGGATTATTGTAGCTTCCTGTGGTGGTATTGAGTTGCAAGTTTCAGATTGTAATTGTTGGATAATAATAAAGATATTGGACTCGTTGTTGGTGGATGTAGCCCAGGGATTGGGTGAACCATGTTAAATTCTATGTTATTGTGTTCTCTTATGTTTATTAATATTTGCATTTTTTGCTTATTCTAACAAGTGGTATCAGAGTGAGGTTGTTTTGTTTGTTCTTTCATCTATTCTCTGAAGTGGGTCTCACGAGTCAGTGGGAGAGTCTCTCGATTAAGTGGGAGAAATGGCAGACGAGGGTAGGCTGAAGGTTGAAAAGTTTAATGGGAAGAACTTCCAGTTATGGAAGATGCAAATGGAGGACTATCTCTATCAAAAGGATTTATGGCGGCCATTAGAGGGAATAGCCAAGAAAGAGGCAACAATTTCTCAGGAAGATTGGGATATTTTGGACAAGAAGGCACTGGGGAGGATATTGTTGTGGAGTCTGATCAGTCTCCAAGTGGGAGATTGTTATGTATGTGGAGCCTAATCAGACTTTTCCACGGGGTAAAGGGACAGAGCCCCTGATGGGGTCAAGGGGCAACATGCCTTACGGGGTTGAGGGGCAGCGCCCCTCGACACCAAGAATGACTTAATAATATTATAATGTGTCGACCATCTATTTTCTATTAGTCGGAGTATTTTTTGCCCTAATTTCGTTATGTCAAAAATACTTGTTAAAAGGCTTAGGGTTTGAGATTCATTGTATGAGGGATTATTGTAGCTTCCTATGGTGGTATTGAGTTGTAGGTTTCAAATTGTAATCACTGGATAATAATAAAGATATTGGACTCGCTGTTGGTGGATGTAGCCCAGGGATTGGGTGAACCACGTTAAATTCTGTGTTATTGTGTTCTCTTATGTTTATTAATATTTGCATTTTTTGCTTATTATTCTAATAAGTGGTATCAGAGTGAGGTTATTTCATTCATTCTTTCATCTATTCTCTGACGCAGGTCTCATGAGTTAGTGGGAGAGTCTCTCGGTTAAGTGGGAGAAATGGTAGACGAGGGTAGGTTGAAGGTTGAAAAGTTTAATGGGTAGAACTTCCAGTTATGGAAGATGCAAATGGAGGACTATCTCTATCAGAAGGATTTATGGTGGCCATTAGAGGGAATAGCCAAGAAAGAGGCAACAATGTCTCAGGAAGATTGGGATATTTTGGACAGGAAGGCACTGGGGAGGATATTGTTGTGGAGTCTGATCAGTCTCCAAGTGGGAGATTGTTATGTATGTGGAGCCTAATCAGAATTTTCCATGGGGTCAATGGGCAGCACCCCTCGATGCCAAGAATGACTTAATAATATTGTAATGTGTCGGCCATCTATTTTCTATTAGTCAAAGTATTTTTTGCCCTAATTTTGTTATGTCAAAAATACTTGTAAAAAGGCTTAGGGTTTGAGATTCATTGTATGAGGGATTATTGTAGCTTCCTGTGGTTGTATTGAGTTGCAAGTTTTAGATTGTAATCGTTGGATAATAATAAAGATATTGGACTCACTGTTGGTGGACGTAGCCCAGGGATTGGGTGAACCACGTTAAATTCTATGTTATTATGTTCTCTTCTGTTTATTAATATTTGCATTTTCTGCTTATTATTCTAACAAGTGGTATCAGAGCGAGGTTATTTCATTCATTCTTTCATCTATTCTCTAAAGCAGGTCTCACGAGTCAGTGGGAGAGTCTCTCGGTTAAGTGGGAGAAATGGAAAATGAGGGTAGGTTGAAGGTTGAAAAGTTTAATGGGCAAAACTTCCAGTTATGGAAGATGCAAATGGAGGACTATCTCTATCAAAAGGATTTATGGTGGCCATTAGAGGGAATAGCCAAGAAAGAGGCAACAATGTCTCAGGAAGATTGAGATATTTTGGATAGGAAGGCACTGGGGAGGATATTGTTGTGAAGTCTGATCAGTCTCCAAGTGGGAGATTGTTATTTATGTGGAGCCTAATTAGACTTTTCCATAGGGTCCTGGGGCAGCGCCCCAAGCGGGGTCAAGGGGCAAAGCCCCTAATGGGGTTAAGGGGCAATGCCCCTTGTGGGGTTAAGGGGTAACACCCCTCGACGCCAAGAATGACTTAATAATATTGTAATGTGTCGACCATCTATTTTCTATTAGTCAGAGTATTTTTTGCCCTAATTTTGTTATGTTTAAAATACTTGTAAAAAGGCTTAGGGTTTGAGATTCATTGTATGAGGGATTATTGTAGCTTCATGTGGCGGTATTGAGTTGCAGGCTTCAGATTGTAATCATTGGATAATAATAAAGATATTGGACTTGTTGGTGGACGTAGCCCAGAGATTGGGTGAACCACGTTAAATTATGTGTTATTGTGTTCTCTTCTGTTTATTAATATTTGCATTTTCTACTTATTATTCTAACAAAAAGGAGTTAACATTTTGGATGTTCCTCATTATTATTTGGAGGGAAGGAGATCCATTTGGGAAATCTAAAAAATAGGGGCTTGACTTATTAAGAGTGGGTTTTTTTGGATCTGCAATAAGGTATCAAAAGCTCTCTTTTTTCCTTGAGGGTGACCTCATAATAGTGGGTTAAACCTTTTTTAACATCTTATTTTTGCTAAAATCACACATTTTTAAGAAAATATGATGATTTAATCCTTAAGAGGTCTCATTTGAAGGAATTAGTTGAAAACGGTTGGATAAAAGATTCTTAGATCAAACTCTTTTTAATATAACCTCTCCACTCCTCAATCATGCCTACAGTGTAACCTCCTTTACACATGTATCAAGATGTTGACAAAAAATCACTTTGACATTAGGTTTTGGGGGATCAAATTAATTTATTTGAGAAACCCAAATGCAAAATGGTACTACCCAAAAAATCTTTCCAATGATTATCATTTTAATATATTTTGAGTTTATTCTGAATTTATTTTTCTAGTGTAAATAAACATAAGAGTTTTACCATATATCAACTTCTTTGTTCAATTCTTATGAAAAAATAGTAAACTAAGTAAAAAAGATCTAAAAAATATCTACGCATTAGATATTGGCGTCCTCTTTCCAACAACAAAAAATAAAATTGAATTTCAATACATGCACAAGAAGTAATGAGGGTCAAAGAGAACCTATGTCTAAATTATAGATAAGTCAACTTCAAAACTTAATAAATTAAAAAATATTCAAGATAATGAAATGAAACCAATTGCATTCACTAGATATTGGTGTAACAAATCCAAATTTGAAAGAATCATATTTTTATTGCTTTTAGGAAAAAAAGTTATGTGCCTCCAAGTGAATGTCACTCTTTAAAAATATTATTTCCTGTTAAAAACTAGTTTTGAAGGAGACGAAAAATTGGATATAAATCAATCCCAAAAAAATTCTAAAAAATATATTTAGAATCTATGCACAAAATTTCACAAATCAGTAGTTTACATCATCTTCGAATTTCTAATGATTTAGTGGTAATAAGTATATGAATATGATTTTTTTAGAATGTTCATTTGAGTGTCAAAGATAGCTAAAACATGTAACCTAATATTTTGGGATTACCCTTGATTATTGGGATGGTAATCCTCATATTCTATCTGTATGCACCCTAAAATGGTCGCCTAGACTTTGGGCCCCATTTCTGCAATTTATCAAATCCCTGAATCATTATTTTCAAATATCAACAATATCAATTATATCAATTTCCTTGATCAAATCATAATCAATTCAATATTTCCTAAGGTTTGAGTCTTATTTAATTTAAAAGAAATAAAAATAAAAATCTTATTTAATTAAGAGAACATGCTCCTTTTAATTAATTAAAAATCTATTTTAATTAAATAATAAAATCACTTTATCCTAAGCTTTTATTTAATTAAAAGAAATTTCCTCCCCTTTTTTTTAAATAAAAAATCTCCACTTTTCCTCTTACCCTAAGTTGCACAAATAAAGTATTTATTCTTATTTTATAAAAAGGAAAAATCACTTTTTGTCTCATATGGATATAAAGTCAACTCTTATTTTCCTATTGGAAGATATTTATGCACAAGGATCAAGCTTCTTTTTTTCTCCACCGCTGATTAAGTCTTTTGCCTCTTAATCACAATGGTCCATTCCTTTTCACTTCCTATAAAAGAAGAGCTATCTTCTTCATTTTCATATCTTAAGTTTTCATGCTAATGTTATGCTGCAAGTTTTCTAGGTCATTTGGAGCTTTTTGAAAACATTCTACATCCAAGCTTTGAAGACTTGTTATTGCATTTCATTGTAGTTGCATATTTCTTTTTTTAGTTGCATTATCATGGCATATTAGCTTAAATTTTCTTTTATGCAATAGATTAACTTGCATTGTCATATAGATTTGCATTGCATTGCATACATTTGGTTTCATTGGAGATATTAGCATTGTTGTCTTTATTTTCATTGTGAATCTCTCATTGTGTGGTTGACTAGCAAGGTCATGAGCTTAATAGCTCTAGCTAAAAGAAAATTCATAATCTTGCAACTCTATGCATAGAGAGCTATGAATCGATTTGTGAGGGCTCATTCTTGAGTTTTCTTGCATGTAAAGATTCATAAAAGTGTGGTCACTTTTGATCCATACATTTTTTTTGGCGCCCACCGTGGGGCAACCCACCTCTTGCATGCTGGTTTTGATTATTTTTGAAGCTAACCCTTGTGCAGATTTGTTTGGAGATGAAAAACCTTAGATTTGAAAGATTTGATCATATCTCCCAAACGGCTTGGTTTTTTTATCTAAAAATTTTTTTGCAAGTTGGTGACATATCAAAGAAGCCCCAAAAACATTTTCAAAATTTTTGGAGGTGATTTGTATTTTTTATGATTTTTTCTTGATTTTTCATAAAAAATTGATTTCTAGCGCAAATTAGTGTATTTTTCAAAAATGTTTACATTTTTGAAAAGCTCTTGAAATTCTACAGGGGGACCATTCACTTTTTTTTTAATTTAGAGATCATATCATAGCTCATTTGGTTAATTTAGAAAAATTAGTCTATTTTGGTAAAATAGGTCTTTAGGGCACAAATGAAGAGATTTTTCTAAAATTTTTACATTTTTATAAAACTCTCTATTTTTTGATAGAGGTCTCTTTTTTACATTTTAGGTTTAGGGTCCGAATTCATGTGGTAAAAATTAGATCTTGTTGACTAGGTCAAATGCAAAAAAAATAAAATTTTGTGATGGGTATGCACTTATTTTTCATTGTTCATTGCATGATATGAGTTATCATTTATATTATTTTCTGGTTATCATTGCTCCTAACAATTGATTTTTAGATCTAACCCTAGGGTTTGCATAAGTTGGATATACATTGCATATCTTGTTTGCTTGTTTTCTTTTCTTGTTCATTTGAAGGTGCTCTTGCTTTCATGAAAAATATTTAAAATAAAGCATTGGACTTGAGGTACTTTGTTTCATCTCTACAACATTTAGATCTTGGGATTAAAATTAAACCTCTCGTGTGTTTGGCTTGATTGTTTACATGCTTTCATAGAACACATTTCAATTGATTCTCTTAATGAGAAATGAATGAACATAGATTTGTTTTCATACAAGTTTGTGTAAGTGAATGCTTATGTTTAAACCTTAAGTAATTCTTGGTTCCAATATCAAATATCTCATTAAGTGATTGAGGGAATAAATTCATTCCTTGTTTACATAGGGAGTTAAATGCACCACTTTATGGACTCACTTTATGTTTGCTTGAAAAGTTAAATATTCCATTGATTCAACCATTTTTCATTTGTAAGTAGTATTGATTAGCAGTCTTAGATTACTTGTGATTGATCTAGATTGCTATCTTGGGTTATTGGACTCGCTAATCTATCGGCCCCTCGTTTCTACCCCATGGTTGTAAGATCAGCGCCACATTAAAGGGGAGGGGTCTACAGGAAAGAAGCGTTAATTGCTCCACTAGGCAACCCTTTTGTGCTTTTTGGAACTCACTTGTTTTCTAAGGTGTGGACTCACTTTGAGTTGATGTGAGGAGTTAAGTATTCCACTTTTGGACTCACTTTGAGTTTGTGTGAGGAGTTAAATATTCCACTTTTGGACTCACTTTGAGTTTGTGTGAGGAGTTAAATGTTCCACTTTTGGACTCACTTTAAGTTTGTGTGAAGAGTTAAATATTCCACCTTGTGGACTCGCTTCACATTCACTTGAAGAGTTAAATGTTCCACTTTTGGACTCACTTCACATTCACTTGAAAATTTAAATGTTTCACTTTTGGACTCTCTTCACATTCACTTGAAGAGTCAAATGTTTCACTTTTGGACTCACTTCACATTTACTTGAAGAGTTAAGTGTTCCACCTTTAGTGCTCTAAATACTTTTGATAGTGAATTACTTAATTTTATTTTTAGAAGACCTGCTTGGGGACACACCACCTCAAGGGACGACCTTAACTCATGTGTTTCGACGGAGTATAAATAGCGGGTGGTGAATCAAAATACACCTCTCTTGGGAATTGAGTTTGATATCACTCTTGGCTAAGCCTCAAAGAACTTTATACCTTTGAGAAGTGAAGGAGGAGATTTGGGTTACCGTCTCCTTCCGGCTATGTGATTTTGGATTCTTTTCATCTATGAATTTGGGCCTCACGTACCTTGCATATATCGAGGACTCCTTTTAGAAAGCCACGTATATCTTTGTAGACAGCTTGTTAAGGTGTTGTTGTGTTCTATGTGCCTGCTAAAACATTTTCAAGAACATACACAAGTAGAACCTTTAAGGAGTAGAAATACTAAGTCACTATACTTGTTCATGTGCAAGGTTGCTTTGTCCCTTGCTCATTGCTTGAAGACTATTTTCTTGAACTCTCTGGTTGCTGTTCTATGTGCTTGATCATCATTGCAAAATCTTTTGAAAGATCTATTTGGAATATTGAAACTAAGTTTCATCCTACTGTAGTGAGTTCTCCTTAGAAGCTTGGTCTTCCTTGGTCAGTCCAGGTCAAATCCTAAGTGTTGTCATGTTGCTCAACTTCTCAATGAACATTATGGTATCAATTGCATAAGATGAATCTTAGTCTTCTTCTTTCTTCTTCATTTCCCATGTTCTTCTAAAGTCTTCTATTCTCATGGGAAATTCTTCTTCTTCTTCTTGATTCTTTTCCTCTTATTATCTAGTCTACCTTCTTCTATTCATCTATTCATTTCTTCCATGCTTGATCTCTCCTCTTCTAGAACCATGAATTTCAATTATCTTGTTATGGAACCTCTCTTGAGAATGGATGATCTCGAGCTCATTACTAAATTTGAAGAGTATCTTTATTCCTCCAATAGTCCTTCCAAATATCTCATGGGTGATAAACTTATGACAAAAATTTTTAAAAAATTGATTAAATTAGACGCCTTTGCTAAGATCATAGACATGATCATATCACAACCTCCATACAATTCCAACATGCTTCCTTATTTTTAGAAGTGGCTCCATGTCAAGAGGACTCTAAAAATGATAAAGAAAAGAACATAAAGAAAAATCAAGATCAAGAACCCTCCATGTCATCCAATCCTGTTCCCAGTATCTCTTATATGCTTCATGGTTCTTTCGATCCTCTATGCTCTTTCACATTCATTCCACCATCTCCTAAGCAAGATCAAGCTACTACTTACACCGTTGAGCTTATTGATGATACTTCCAAATCAAGATCAAGCTACTACTTACACTTGCGCTTTCCAAAGATGATACTTCCATTAAGGTTATTAAAAATGGTGTTGTTACTTCCGATGTTAAGCCTATTGAAAATCAAAAGAAAAATGATGCGCTTATGCTATCCAAAGCTCCTTGTCAAGATCAAAGTCTTCCATCTTCTTGTTCTACCGCTCTATGCTCGCTTCCGCTTTCTACTCTTCCTAAGTCTTTGCAAGCTTTGAACAATCCTATCAAGGAAGATGCTCCTATTCAAGATGTTCACGATCCTATTGAAAATCCCGATGCTCACTCTAAAGATGCTGATATCATTGGTTGTCATATAGATGCTGATGAACTTATTGATTATCCTTTTGATGCAGGAGCATCCTGGGTGTAAGGGCAATCTTGCATCACCCAAAAATATTTTTATTTTTTTTGTATTCAATAAAGGCTATCTTGTGCAGAGTTGCTATTTATGGAAACTTGCTATTTTTAATAAGTTGGTCTTACGATCTTGGAATGTCTGATTTTACATATGGAGGTTCGTCTCAGTCATATCAGCCTGCCAGTAAAGTTTCATGGCTAGATCAGGTCTAGTTTTGAAGATATTGAAGATTTTTGGTATTGGTAGTAGGGTACAGAAACTTCGAACTTAGTTTTGAAGGCTTTAGAGGCCCCGAATGAGGTCAACAAATTGGGTGACGGGTGCTTTTCACTAGTCAAACTTGTAGAGCACTTCGTGGCATTTCTGAAATGGGGTTATAATATTCAATCGAGTCAACTGGTGATGACTTATGGTCTCCGAAAGTCAAGCCACCTGAAATGGCGAAAAATAATTTTCTTTCAAAATTTTTGTTCGGGTTTCAAAAATTATTTTGAGCTGACTTTGATGTAATAAATTGAAAAATAAAATAATTCTAAGTTGGGTCGGCCCTTAGGGCTAAATTTTTGGAACCTTCTCGGGCGGTGAAAATTGTTTATATAAAGAAGGCTCCTAGTGTTGTCTAGGGCAGTTCTGGGTAGTAGATCTGGGTATTGATTCGAGGCTTTGTCCTACAGAATATTGTAAGGGAATGCCCATGTGGCTTTGCATATTGTAATTTTGAAAGTTTGTAATTCCACATTTGTGGAGATAATAAGAAGCCAATTTTCTGTTCTTGCATATTATTGTTATTGTTTCTCTATTTCTATTATGTGTTTGTGGTATTAAGGGGAGCACCCTTCATCAAGTGGTATCAGAGAAGAAGTTCTTGAGTGTGTAAACAGATCACTGACTGTGAGGTAGTTTACACCAGGACCATGGTTAGGGTTTCAGCGCGCATCGCAAAAATGCCTCCACGAAGAGAACGTGGCGGAAGAGCTGGTGCTGTGACACCTAAGGTTAGAAAGCTGCAGAGACAAGTGCGAGCATTGCAAGAAGAGATTCACAAAGGAATGAATCTTAATGTCAGAGATGAAAGTGAGGAGGAAGCTGAAGAAGAATATCAAGAAGGAGAAGCCGAAATTGTGAGCCAAGAGGAAGAAAGACTTTTTTTGGCCATTTCTAAGATTGGGAAAAGACCTAAGATTGAGGTTCCTACATTTTCTGAAAATCTTAACCCAGATGAATTGATTGACTGGATCAATGAATGTGAGGAATATTTTGAGTATGAAGATGTTGAGGATCCTGATAGGGTTAAATTTGCGAAAGCCAGACTAAAAGGTCATGCGAAGATCAGGTGGCAAGAGATCCAATTGGAGCGAAATAGAAGAGGAAAAGATAAAATCACAAGATGAGATCGGATGGTGGATAAATTGAAGCGACAGTTTATTCCTATTGATTATGAGCTTGACCTACTAAAGAAAATGCAAAATTTGAAGCAAGCAGGAAGATCTGTTTAGGAGTATACAGAGGAGTTCTATCAACTCCTCATCAGAACAGGCCATGCAGAAGCTAATAAGGAGAAAGTTGTCCGATACCTTAATGGGTTAAGGCCAAGCATTCAGGAGGATTTGAATCTGGTTCGAATGAACAGTATTGAGGAGGCATATCAGTTTGCCCTAAAAGTAGAGGAAAAGTCAAACAAGAAGTTTGAGAGTAGACAAAATGGAAGAGGTCGTGGTGGAAGATCTGGTGGACGGTCATATGGTGGCCAAAATGAAGATCTGAAAAAGAAGGATGAGGCCACTAGTAGCCAGAATTAGAGAGGAAACAATTCCAATCATTTTTAAGATCAGAATAATAGAGATCAGAGAGGAAGAGGAAGAGGACAAGGTTCAGGAAGAGGAGGCTTCCATGGAACATATTTTCACTATGGAGAAGAAGGTCATAGGGCATTTGAATGTCCTCAACACCAAGGAAGGACAGATAGGAGGAATGAAGGCCATGCTAGAGTTGCACATGTAGATGAAAATGTCAAATCATCAAATTCTGAAGATGCTGAAAGAGGAGAAACGCTAATTAACAGAAGAGTCATGCTGAGTGGTGAGAATGAACCTGAACAAAGGAGGAGCCTGTTTCGTACTAGATTGAAGTGTGAGGGTAAATGTTGTGATGTGATTATCGATAGTGGAAGTACTGACAATTTGGTGTCAGAAAAGATGGTGACAAAGTTGAAGCTCAAGAGATAGAAACACCCGCATCCATATCGGATTGCCTGGGTGCAGGATGACCACAAGGTCATGGTCAGTGAACAGTGCCTGGTAAAGTTCAAGATCGGTGGGTACCAAGATGAGGTACTATGTGATATCATCTCTATAGATGCATGTCATATGTTGTTGGGTAGACAGTGGCAGTTTGATAGATGTGCTGTACACGATGGTCGTGTGAATACCTATTCCCTGACAAAGGATGGAGTGCGACATAAACTAAAGCTATTGAAGGAGACCGAAGAAAAGGTATGTGGTAATGCAAGAATAACATTTGTTGATGGAAGAAAATTCCTAGATGATATGAGGCATGAGCATGTGTGTTTTGCTTTAATTTCAAAAGCTAGTAAAGAAGAAGTAGAGGATGTACCTGTAAAGGTTGCAGATTTGTTGAATGAGTTTTAGGATATTGTATCTGATAATGTACCTAATGGATTACCACCGGTAAGGAAGATCAGTCATTAGATGGATTTGATTCCAAGAGCCAGTTTTCCAAACAAGGCAGCACACAGAATGACACCAACAGAAAGTGAGGAATTGAACAGACAAGTACATGAGTTGTTGCAGAAAGGATTGATTCGTGAGAGTCTGAGTCCCTGTGTTGTACCAGCGGTATTAGCACCAAAGAAGAATGGAGAGTGGAGGATGTGTACAGATTCTAGAGCAATAAACAAGATCACAATCAAGTATAGGTTTTCATTGCCATGAATAGATGATATTATGGATTGTTTGAGTGGAGCTGTGTATTTCTTAAAGATAGATCTAAAGAGTGGATATCACCAAATTTGGATCAGAGAAGGAGATGAATGGAAGACTACCTTCAAGACAAAGAAGGGACTGTATGAGTGGTTAGTCATGCCTTTTGGGCTAACCAATGCACCAAGCACTTTCATGCGGCTCATGAACGAGGTTCTGAAAGGATTTCTGGGTAAGTTTGTCATTATTTACCTGGATGATATTTTGATCTTTAGCAAGACATTGGAGGAACATATGATGCATATTCATATGGTGTTTGAGAAGCTAAGAGATGAGAAATTGTTGATTAATTTGAAGAAGTGCAGTTTTGTGAAGAAAGAGTTAGTGTATTTGAGATTTGTAGTTTCAGCAGAAGGTCTAAAAATTGACCCAGAGAAGGTACAGGCTATCTTTGAATGGCCTACTCCAAGGAGTGCTACTGAGGTAAGATCTTTTCATGGTTTGGCTAGTTTCTACAGAAATTTTATTAGAAATTTTAGCAGTATTTGTGGACCCTTGACTGAGACAATGAGAGAGGATAGAAAAGAGTTTAAGTGGACTAATGGGGCAAAAAAGAGTTTTCAATTGTTGAAATAAAAAGTTACAGAACAACCTGTTTTAGCACTTCCAGATTTTAATAAGGTGTTTCAAGTAGATTGTGATGCTAGTGGTACTGCAATAGGAGTTGTTATGAGCCAAGAAGGTAAACCTGTTGCGTATTTCAGTGAGAAGTTAAATGATGCCAAGAGAAAATATTATGTCTATGATCAAAAATTTTATGCTATAGTTCAGGCATTAAAGAAGTGGAGACATTATCTACTTCCTAAAGAGTTTGTTTTGTATACTGATCATCAGACTTTACAATATTTGAATAGTCAAAGAAAGTTGAATCAGAAGCATTTGAAATAGGTTGAGTTTTTGCAGAGTTATACATTTGTTTTGAAACACAGGAGTGGAAAGTCTAATAGGGTTGTGGATGCTCTTAGCAGAAGGAAACTATTGCTAACAGAGATGCAGATTGAAGTGGTTGGGTTCAAAGAACTCAAGAATTTGTATCCAGAGGATCCTGATTTTGGTGGAGCTTGGAAAGCTTGTACAGAACTTGTTACTCTAGACAGGATGAAATGGCTAGATTTTATCATCCAAGATGATATGTTATTCAGAGGGAGTCAGTTGTGCATTCCAAAAAGTTCTATGAGGGAGAATCTCATCAAAGAGAAACATAGTGGAGGATTGGCTGGACATTTTAGTCGTGATAAAACTCTTGCTTTGGTTGGTGAGAATTATTATTGGCCACAATTGCAGCAAGATGTGAAGAAGTTTGTACAGAGTTGCAGAGTATGTCAGATGGTGAAAGGAGTGAAGCAAAATACAGGGTTGTATCAGCCGTTACCTATACCAGAGAAGCCTTGGGAGGATATCAGTATGGACTTTGTTATTGGTTTATCGAAGACACAGCGGGGACATGATTCAATTTTTGTAGTAGTTGACAGATTTTTGAAGATGGCACATTTCATTCCCTGCAAGAAGACTAATGATGTTGTTCATATAGCATAATTGTTTTTCAGAGAAGTAGTGAGACTACATAGTTTGCCAAAGACCATAGTTTCAGATCGAGATACTAAGTTTGTTGGATATTTCTAGTGGACATTGTGGAAGAAGTTGAAGACAGATTTGAAGTTCAGTTCATCACATCATCCACAGACTGATGGACAGACAGAGGTGGTGAATAGAAGTTTGGAAAATTTGCTAAGATGTTTGGTTGGAGATAAGCCAACAGGATGGGATTTGATTTTACCACAGACAGAATTTGCATACAATAATTCTATCAACAGGAGCACTAGTAAATCACCATTCCAGATTGTATATGGAAGTAGTCCAAGAAATGCATCTGAATTGAGAAAGATAGATAAAGGAGAAATAAGTAGTGCTGAAGCTAAGGATTTTGCAAAACATTTGAAGAACATCCACGAGGAGGTGAGGAAGCATATTACCAAGATGAATGTGCAGTACAAGGCTAAGGAAGATGAGAAAAGGAGGCATAAGAAATTTCAGGTTGGAGATGAAGTCATGGTTCATTTGCGAAAGGAGTGATTTCTAGTTGGTACATATAACAAGCTAAAAATGAAGAAGTTTGGATCGTGTAAGATACTGAAGAAGCATGATTCAGGAAATGCATATGAGGTAGAATTGACTAGTGAGTTGAATATTTCATCAGTATTTAACATTTCAGATTTGACAGAGTATCATGAAGGAAGTGTTGAAGATGAGATCGCAGCGGCACAGTGGAGTATTCCAGCAACCAGTTCAGATATCAAGGAGATTGAAGATATAATGGACAGTCGTGTTGGTAGAAGCACAAGAAACAGGACATATGAAGAGTATTTGGTCAAATGGAAAGGACGACATGTTGAAGATTCATCATGGCTAACAAAGGAGGAGGTTAACCATCTTGGTTTTCCCCTGCACACTTAAGTCGTGACAGGGTCACTTCTCAAATTACCCCGGGTGTCTGATGCAGGAGCATCTTGGGTGTAAGGGCAATCTTGCATCACCCAAAAATATTTCTATTTTTTTTGTATTCAATAAAGGCTATCTTGTGCAGAGATGCTATTTATGGAAACTTGCTATTTTTAGTAAGTTGGTCTTACGATCTTAGAATGTCTGATTTTACATATGGAGGTTCATCTCAGTCATATCAGCCTGTCAGTAAAGTTTCATGGCTAGATCAAGTCTAGTTTTGAAGATATTGAAGATTTTCGGTATTGGCAGTAGGGTACAGAAACTTCGAACTCAATTTTGAAGGCTTTAGATGCCCCAGATGAGGTCAAAAAATTGGGTGACAAGTGCTTTGTGCCAATCAAGCTTGTAGAGCGCTTCGTGGCATTTCTGAAATGGGGTTATAATAGTCAATCGAGTCAACTAGTGATGACTTATGGTCTCCAGAAGTCGGGCCACCTGAAATGGTGGAAAATAATTTTCTTTCAAAATTTATGTTCGGGTTTCAAAAGTTATTTTGAGCTGACTTTGATGTGATAAATTGAAAAATAAAATAATTCTAAGTTGGGTCGGCCCTTAAGGCTAAATTTTTGGAACCTTCTCGGGGGGTGGAAATTGCCTATATAAAGAAGGTCTGTAGTGTTGTCTAGGGCAGTAAAGCCTTATCCTCCATTTTTCTCTTCCATCTCCCTTTCCCTATTAGCATCTTTGAGCATATCATTTTGGATCCTCGGTATATCAATGATTTATCCTTTCAAGGAGCATTACCTAAAAGCTTGCTTTTTTCCATAAAAATTATAAAATTTAAAAAAATAGAAAAAATAAAAAATATAAAAATATAAAAAAAAATTGAAAATGTGTCATGGTGAAAACCTAGAAACAAGCACCTTGGTAGCAAAAATAAAGATAAATAAATTCATCCTATGGTGAAAACTACTCCCTTGTGGCACCTTTGGATAAGTACCATGATGAAAACCTGGAAATCAGGCACCATGCGTAGTTCTTCTACATGTTTCATTCATTCCATCTTCTCTCTTTGATCTTGACAATGTTGACCTATACTTGAATATTTGGCTATCTTGTGAGCTATCTTACAATGATCTTGCTTTCATTCTATTCATGTTTAGCCTTCATTTTCATTTTCTTCCATTCATTCTAGCCTTTCGCTATCTTTTTCTCCCTTGGTCTTGATCTAATAAAAAAAGAGTAAACACGATGCTATGAAGCCTCTTGATATGTCTACTCCTTTGGACTGCATCCCTTCCTTCTTTTGCAGTGTGCTTTTGTGACTAATCCTATGTTGGCCTTTCATTGCTTGTCCAAATGTGCTTTACATGACAATTTTTTTTCCCTAGCTTGGGTACTCTTAAGAAGTTTGACCTTGAGGATTTCTTCCCTCCGTTCACCTTCATTCCCTTGTCTTCCATCTCTTCCACTAGCTTGCTAATCCATCTTGTCCTCCACATTGTTAGATATTGGGACTACACGATGTGATCTTGCTCATGAGTTTATTGTCCATTCTATCTGGGGGCATCCTTTGTACATACTTATTGATCCTGAAAAAATACCAAAAAAACTGATATATGATGCTGAAAAAATCCTAAAAAGTATAAAAAGTCCTAAAAAATACAAAAAAATCAAAAAATGCAATAAGTTTTTTTTTAAAATAGAAAAAGTGCCTTGGTGAAAACCTAGAAATAGGCGCCTTGGTAGCAAAAATCTAAAAAAAAAGAAAAAAGAAAAAATTGCAATAAATCCAAGTGTTGAAAACTTGGAAACAAGCGCTACTTGAGGCTTTTGCACCCCTATTTGTTAACATGCGTCCTCGACACTTAGCCACTTTCCATCATGCCTTGACCTTATTTGACTTGATCTGAAATTGGTCTTTATCTTTGTCTAGGGGGCATAACTGTTAGCAAAGGTCCTTTGGGTGCATTTGTTTCTTGGGGCATTTCCCAACAAGTGTTTTTCAACACCACCCCAAACAGTGTTTTTCAACACTACCCTTGCGTCGAGTGTTTATTAACACTTATCAGATGTCTTATCCTACAGTCTAGTATGATGCGATATTTCTCATTAGCAGATGTGATAACCAGAGTCTGACTCTATGACCAACACACACACACTTAAACAACCAACTTGTTGAGATATGATTACTTTATTTTTCTTTGTGTGCTGTCTATGAGGATTTTTTTGATGAGTGGTCTCTCCCTGAGAAGTTTTCGATGATGCATAGCTAGAAGACTGAGGGTATGAGAACATATTTTATTTCTTTTTCTACTTGTGGGTATATTTTGTTGATCCTAACTGTCATGAGCATTTATGCTGGTCTTACTTGACACTATGGATTGACAAGGTATTATCCTTGACTATTTTGCGAGTGCATGCTTCTAGTTATCCTGACTTTCATGTGTCTTGATACAAGCATAATCTCGCCATATCAAACTTAGGTGATCTCACTGCATTAGTCATCTTGACCTACATGTCTTTGATGCCTAGGTGAGATTTCCACATTTCTATTTGATAAAGATCATATTCATATCCACATAGTCATGCTAGTGTGCATTGTATGATCTTACAATGCTACCAATAATGCTCGATGATGATAATCAGATGTCTATAAGCATTGTGACCTTGCAAGTCAACCACTTTCATAGTAGCTTGCATTCTTAGGTTCATCATAGTTTAGTTTTTGCATCTTGCATATGGAGAGAGCTCTTCTTTTTATCATCTACGGACTAGTTGGTCAACTGTGCTCATTTTCTGATTCTTCTTGATCATATCTTTCATTTCTGGTCTTTCATATCACATCATTTTCTATCCATTTTCGGACTCGAAATCGAAATCCGAGTCCCGTTTCCAAATTTTCTCATTCTTCTACGCAGTTGACTAACCTTTTGAGGCATAATTCTTTGATCTTTGATAGAATTTCTTCCTTTCCATGTCTTCCAAACTTCTAGTCTTTCATTCACCCCTTTCGCTTCCTCTCTCTAAGGTTTGACTTAATCTTTATCCTATATCTTTTTCAATCAAACCTTGTCAACCTAGGGCATGTCTTCACTGTTTGATGGTTATCCTATCATGCTCCATCCTTCGATTATGATTTATTGTGACTTGATCAGGTTTATCGATTTGTTGTTCTCCTCTATCTGATTTCGATTTTGATTCCGAGGGGGCAGTACCTATCAGCTTTAATCTTTGATTCAGCTTTATCATTCAGCTCAACTTGAGATTCTTATTTTGAGACTTGATTATCACCTAGCAGCGACGGTGGTGATTTTGTCTTTCTTTTTTTATCTCCTATTTTTTTCAGACTTGATTATTGCCTAGCAGTGATGGCGATAGTTTTGTCTAAGGCTTGATTTGCACCTAGCAGCGACGGTGTTGGTCTTGTCTTTCAACTTATGCTTATGCTTGTCCCGATGTGTTCCCAAAATGAACACACATCTGGGTTGTTTTGTGATCCCGAATCGATCTCACATTTCAATTCTTCTTTGACTGCATGTATTCTTAGATCGATCACACATTAGTCAAAGAGGGGCAAATGTATGCACCCTAAAATGGTCGCCTAGACTTTGGGCCCCATTTCTGCAATTTATCAAATCCCTGAATCAATATTTTCAAATATCAACAATATCAATTATATCAATTTCGTTGATCAAATCATAATCAATTCAATATTTCCTAAGGTTTGAGTCTTATTTAATTTAAAAGAAATAAAAATAAAAATCTTATTTAATTAAGAGAACATGCTCCTTTTAATTAATTAAAAATCTCTTTTAATTAAATAATAAAATCACTTTATCCTAAGCCTTTATTTAAAGAAATTTCCTCCCTTTTTATTTAAATAAAAAATCTTCACTTTTCCTCTTACCCTAAGTTGCACAAATAAAGTATTTATTCTTATTTTATAAAAAGAAAAAAGCACTTTTTGTCTCATATGGACATAAAGTCAACTCCTATTTTCCTATTGGAGGATATTTGTGCACAAGGATCAAGCTTCTTTTTTTCTCCACCGCTGATTAAGTCTTTTGCCTCTTAATCACAATGGTCCATTCCTTTTCACTTCCTATAAAAGAAGAGCTCTCTTCTTCATTTTCATATCTTAAGTTTTTATGCTAATGTTATGTTACAGGTTCTCTAGGTCATTTGGAGCTCTTTGAAGACATTCTACATCCAAGCTTTGAAGACTTGTTATTACATTTCATTGTAGTTGCATATTTCATTTCTTAGTTGCATTATCATGGCATATTAGCTTAGATTTCCTTTTATGCAATAGATTAACTTGCATTGTCATATAGATTTGCATTGCATTGCATACATTTGGTTTCATTGGAGATATTGGCATTGTTGCCCTTGTTTTTATTGTGAATCTCTCATTGTGTGGTTGATTAGCAAGGTCATGAGCTCAATAGCTCTAGCTGAGAGCAAATTCATAATCTTGCAACTCCATGCATAAAGAGCTATGGATCAATTTGTGAGGGCTCATTGTTGAGTTTTCTTGCATGTAAGGATTCATAGAAGTGTGGTCACATTTTCACCATACACTATCCATGTATCTACACTTACAACCACCTTGTAATAATTTTACTAGATTTTGTTAGACTACAATCGTGAATTATAAGATTGCTTAGAATTTAGGGTTGGTTATTAGTTACAAATGGAAGGATTCGTATGAATAACCATTATATAGGTCAAAGGAGGCTCACAAAGAGTTGGCTCAAATTTTTTCTTCTCATGAGAGAAACTCTTCGGCAAGGTAAGATAGGTTGGCTTGGGGTAGAGATTCATTTGGAAAGTACTATGTTTTTGTGGGGTACTTTGAGCTTGATAAAAAACTATTTGGAGGTATAGTTATGTCTTGGTGGAAACACCTATGAAAAAGCAATTCTTGGTCCAAATGCAACTTTTTCATGTGGTTGGTGGTTCAAAATTGATGTCTTGTTTGGGATCATTTGTACAAGTGGGGATCCTTTGATCCCTTTATGTGTATTTGTGTCATAATAGTGAGGAGTGTATTTCTCATCTTTTCTTCAGTGCTCTTTCTCTAAGGAAATTTGTCACTTCTAGTGAAGATTTTGAAATTATTCCTATCTGCATGTCTCCTAGCTATTTGCTTGAGTTTTGGACCAACTAGGGTAAGCCTCCAGTTAAGACTTCTTTTCTTCAAGTTTTTTGGGTTCTAGGACCCACATTCATTATTTGGCATATTTGGTTGGAGAGGAATTATTGAATTTTTCATGATACTAGGGTGGTTATTCAACATTTGAGGTGCAAAATTATTCATTCTCTTCATGAGACTATCTTGGAAAGGCGTGACTTTAATGTTGGAGGTGTGGATCTTGGAGATGTTGATATTTGTGATCAATTCAATTTTTCGATTCAGAGAGGCGATCCTTCTCTTGGGGTGAGGAATGGTGAGTTGTTCATGAGGAATAGATGCAGACATCCTTTGTGGAAGATAAATCAAGAGGGTCAATGGATCCCTCCTCCTCAAGGAGTTTTGAATATTAACACTAATGACTCTTCTTGAGGGTATCCTAGTCATGTTGGTATTGGTTGAGTAGGGTGTGATAGTTGGAGATGAACTCAATTTATATTTTCTACTTATAAAGGTCTTTATAAGAATAATTACATTGAGGCTCTCATCATTTTGTATGTTGTGGAGCGATGTTGTATTCTTGGATGGAAAGAATTATTTGTGAACCTGATTCTCAGGTGGTGGTGACTTAATTGAATGACCAATGGATATATGATGTCAGTTGACAATTGGTTGATTATTAGACAAATTCTTAAGTTGTGTGGCTCTTTAGAATCTGTTTCTTTTGTTCACATTCCCAGGGAGTGGAATTGTGTAGAAGATTGTCTAGCCAAAATGGCTTTGATCAAATGCAGTGGTGAGATATTGTGGATAGGGGACAATTATCTTCAGAATTTTCTCACATGTTGGATCAGTTAGTGGATAAAGATAGGGTTGTGTAGTTCTCTTTTCTTTGTTGGGTGGTTAGCCCTTCTTACTTTGTACTTCTCTCCATATTGAATAAATTTTAACCCCTCTTTTAACTAAATTTTACCTTATATGAACTTATAAAATAAATAAATAAAGCATAACATCACCTTAAGATAGAAACAAAGAGGCACAAACCAACAACATAAGAGCATCACATAACATTTTACATGGAGAAACCCGTGCAGGAAATAAATAAATAAATCAAGAAGAGAGGTCAGGTATGCATTATTAACAAATGAATGTGATTAAAATACATTCGCTATAATTTTCTCTTTTCCTTTCACACGAGAGCCCCTGTGTACCTATGAACAATATCCTTACAGCTCTTACTTGTCCTTGTTCCTACCTAATAACTCTACATTCAACTGTTTACCAAAATAATGCTTTGAAAATATGAATCCATATGAAATATACTCATTTATGTATTGAAAGATCGAATATAGATAATAATAAGAATGCCAAATGTCAACCATGTATCTCTTTCATATATGATAAAAAAAATGAATTAAAAAATAAAAACATTATATAAATGTTAGTCAGCCAACGACTCAAGTAGTTAGGTAGAAAGAAAGAAAAAACTTTAAAACCTTTATAATTTAATTATTATTATTACCATACTAAAGATGAAAAAGATTGACGATTACCACATGTAATTTTTTATTTCAAAACTCAAAAAAAATAAATGAGTCTTAATTAAATTGAATACTTGAAAATTAAGAAGAGCTTTATCAAAACATGGAAAGCTTAGTGCAGTTGAAAAACTGTTTTACAAGATGTCCATCACCTACACGTCATATGCCACGTGCCACGGCAAACCATCCACGGCTGACACATTTTCTCTTCATATCAATCTACAATCCTTCCCCGTGTTAAAAATCACAACTGGACTAAAAACCAGTCATTTCCCTCAATCCGTATACTCTGTAACACATAAAAACCAGTCATTTTTGTTAATACGTTTACTCTGTGACACAAAATTAATGGCAGACCCAAGTGAGAAGATCCGCCGACCAGACACGACATTCCTGTGGAGTGGCCAATTGAACGCAGACGTCGCAGCGGCAGAAGCACCTGCACTTTCTTCCTCCGCCATTGAAGAAACCTGCAAAATTCCCACCCACTGGGAACAAGTCGACCAGAAAAAGGAGAAAAGGGGGGAGATAGAGAAAGAAAAATTGCCCAGAAAAGATGAAGATATCGACAAATCGACCAAAGTGGGATGCGTCGAGAAACTGAAGGATTTCATAACGGGGCCCAAGCCAAAAGAAGACCACGGAGTCGACAGCTCTGTCAGTTATGTTCAGAGGTAAAAAAATTAAGAGATTATAGAAATTCTGATATTGTTATCAGATTTAACTTCATAATTTTTTTGAGTCAAATTTATTATCTATATTGATCTATATCTCATTAAGTAGTGGTTCTTAATGAATTGGTTGTCATCAGAATGAATTGAATTGAAGTGAAAGATTTTAATGACGTTCAGTCTGAGATTATACGAGACCATAGAGTCACAGTCATACATATGCAATCTTCAAATTCTTTTTCATGTCTGGATTTTAATGACATCCACCATACGATTTTAATGATGTCTACGAGACCAAACAGTCTGAGACCACATGAGACCACAGAATCACAGCTATACGCAATCTCCAAATATCTTTCCATGTCTAACCTCCTATTATGAATCTTAACAATCAAACAAGTACATTTAGTATTCATTTAGTTTTTTAGAATGAATGAAACATTTGGTACTCATTTAGTTTTTGAGTTTTTTAAGTCAAATTTATTGACCCATGGTTCTTCTCAGGAGAATGAATGGAACATTTAGTATTTATTGACTCATGAATTTTCACATGAGAATGAATGAAATACTTAGCACACATTGCATCTAATGATATCCATAGAGTTGCTCACAGATGTGCTCTTAGAGGAGCACGGGGACTTTTGGGTAGGTCATCCATCTGAGTACAACTCCAGCTCAAAAGCGTTTAATCACAGAGTTTCTTCCAATTGTACTACTCCACCTCAAAAGTGGTTATCCATAGAGTACTCCAGCTCAAAAGCGCTTAATAAGCTCACTTTGCTTGCATCTCTATTTGCAAAATCTATTTATTCGAATACTACTCCAGCTCAAAAACACTTAACCCACTTTACTTGTAACCCTATTTTCAAAACCCCATAAATTATACAAATTGTTTAGCATTTAGATTATACAAATTGTCTAACATTTTTTTTGAGAAATTTGTTGCTAATTTTTGGGATTTGAACAGGGGGATTCACAGGGGACCAATTGCTTCACCAAGCCTGGGAGCACCGGCTCTGGCCGGTCGACCGGTGGGGACTCATGATTTTCATCGTAAAGTCGAGACTGATGGAAATAAATTGGTAGCTCAGCCTAAAACAGAGGGAGCTGTTCATGGCGGACTTGGATCAGATGGATATTCAACTGGGTCTCCCAAGAAAGAAGGGGTTCTTTCAAAGGTTATGCACAAGCTTCATCTTGGGGTTTAGAGAGATTGAAGCTTATGAAAACTTACATTGGGGAACATGTTTTGGTGGTCGGTGTATTATGTGCAGGTTTGATTTCATGTATGTTATTCAGAAATACTCTGTTTTTTTTGGTTTTTTTTCATGTTTTTTTTTTCATGATTCACCCTTCTTGTTGGGTTGTTTAAATTTTCTCGAAGGTGATGGGTGATCATATGATTTAAAGTACTACAATTTGTATAATACATATTTGTAATAGTCTATGTTTATTTTATTTTTTTAAGTTTTGCATTAGTTAAGAGAGAGAATTGGATTTCATTATACATCAAGCATGTTAATGTCTTGAAGAATTATTAAAGTAGTATTTTTAGTTTAAGAAAATACCCTAGAAGGGAATGTGCAATCATTTTATTTAGAATATTACAATTTGCGTAATAAGTATTTGTAAATAGTCTTTGTTCATTTGTTATATTTATAGTTTTGCACTACTTTACAAGAAGAGTTGGCTTTCATTATACATCGAACATGTTAAAGTCTTGAAGACTTTTTAAGGAATGAGTAGTGCTTTTAATTTAAGAAAATGCCCTCAAAGGGAATGGGCAATCGTATGATTTAGAGTACTACAATTTGTGTTATAAAATGCCCTCAAAGCCTCAAAGGGAATGGGCAATCATATGATTTAGAGTACTACAATTTGCGTAATAAGTATTTGTAATAGTCTTTGTTCATTTGTCTTTTTTACAGTTTTGCATTAAATCTATTCATGATAGCATTTTATCTTAATATTTGTAATATTTATGGATCTAGTCTTAAAGTATTGCATGCTTATAGATGTCTTTGATTTTAATTCATCGTCATTGAATTAGATTTAGATTGAGTGAGGAGAGAGTTAAAGAAAATATGAACTTCGAAATTTGATAAAACTTTGAATTAATCTGATTCAAGATTTGATAAAGTCTAAATTGATAAAAAGTTATTAAAACTATTAAAATTCAACTATTTGAAATTTGTAATTGTAAATTTAGTTTCTTTCTACAAGTTCTATACTTTCATATTTAGAATTTTAAATAGTTTTATACACAAGTTCAAATCTACAATTTAAAAATCAAAATTTCAAGTAGTTTCATGCACAAGTTCAAATCTACATTTTATAAATCAAAATTTTAAGTCATTGGTAGTCATTTAATTGATTTATAGCACCTATTATGCCATTGAATTAAGTATTTTTAATTATGTACATAATTAAAAATCAAAATTTCAAGTCAATGGTAGTCATTTAATTAATTTATTGCATCTATCATATCATTGAATTAAGTATTTTTAATTATATTACTTTTAATTATATATTTTTAATTAATTTTATCAGTTAAAATTAATCTATCGCATATATTTAAGCTCATTAGTAGTTATTTTTATTTAATTGGTCTAAGTCATTGAATTAAGTATTTTTAATTATATTACTTTTAATTATATATTTTTAATTAATTTTATTAGTTAATATTAATCTATCGCATATATTTAAGCTCATTATTAGTTTTTTTTTTAAATTGGTCTAAGTCATTTACGTAAACTTAGCATCCATGCACTCCTAGCCTTGTCCTTCAGGGTTATTCCTACATTATAATGTATTCTTGTATATATATTTTGATATATGCGGTATGTTTAGACTTTGTAACATTAAAACTTTCAATCTTTCATCCTTTCATGTCTTTTTATTCTATGCATAGGAAATTTTCATCATTGTTATTTCAATCTTTCATTCCTCTCATGTCTTTTTATTCTATGCATGGGGAATTCCTATTATTGTTATTTCATTCTTTCATTCCTCTAATGTCTTTTTATTCTATGCATAAAAACAAATTATCGTAGAGGTTAAGGAGGTTTTGTTATTTCATGTATGTATTTGTAATTTTATGGAGGTTTCATTCTTTTAATGTACATATATTTGTATAAATTTCTTCAATTATAGAATCAATAATTATTGAAAAGATGCCCAATCTTTCATCTTTTATTGGAGGTTTTGTTATTTCATGTATGCATTTGTATTTTTATGGAGGTCTCATTGTTTCAATCTATATATTTCTTATTTTTCTCCCTTTATAGAGTTGAAGGGATGCCCTTTAGTAATGATGTGGACGTGCTTTTCAAGGAGAAAATAATAGAGACTAATTTAGAGTCAATTCAACAAAGGACACTATTAAGCCTTGATTTAAAAAATGTTTTTTTTTAAATTAGAAAACAAGAACATTTTAAACAAGCTACATTGAAGCAAAGCAAAAGTAGAAAAGAAAATAATTTAGTTTATATAGTATTTTATTTTATTTTTAAATAATTCATTCAAGGATCTTGTGGAAATAGTTATTATTGATTTAAAAAATAGTTTTGTAAATTAGAAAACAAGAACATTTTAAACAAGCTATATTAAAGCAAAGCAAAAGTAGAAAAGAAAATAATTTAGTTTATATAGTATTTTATTTTATTTTTAAATAATTCATTCAAGGATCTTTGATTTCTTGTGGAAATAGTTATTATTGATTTATCTTCTTAAAAGAAAAGTAGAAAAGGAAATAATTTAGTTTATATAGTATTTTATTCTAGTTTTAAATAATGTATTCAAGGATATAAATCATTTGTATGGAAATTATTAATTATTGATTTGTCAAGGAGATAAATTATAATTTTATTATGAATTTGTTATGAAGAATAAATTTGGTATGATATATTGTTAATTTGATTAATTTACTATTGAGAATAAATTTGGTATTGGTATATTATTTTTTATATTAAAAGTAGCAAAAATTAAGGTATTGGTCTTTAAGTATAATGATCCAAAGGGTGTATAATCAACAATTTAGTAATAACAACATATTAAAAACAAAAAATAGAAACCAATATCAAAAATATTAGTCAATATTGATCATCCACGCCATCAAAAAGGAGTTAAAATCTCTAGGTCTACTACCCAGTATACCATCTAAGATACTGAAAGTATATTAAAAATGTCACCTAGGGTCATCCCAGTAAACATAGTAACATCTAGTAATAATGTTCCAACTAAAAACTAAGAAAGTATAACCAGTGTTCATAAAATATCCATAGTGGCAACTAGCAAAAATAAAGACAAAGATATACAAAACAAGGGACATAGTCCCTAATGAGTTCCCTTGTAGTTGCATCAAACTTGATGAAGCATAAAGTGAATATATTGTTATATACACATTATATATTGATGAAGAAAAAAATAGCAACCAATATAAAAAACACTAGCTAATATTGATCATCCACACCATTGAAAAGGAGTTAAAATCTTTGAGTCCACTACCCAGTATACCATCTAAGCTATTGAAAGTGTGATAAAAAGGTCACCTAGGGCCATCCTAGTAAACATAGTAACATCTAGTAATAATGTTTCAACTAAAAATTGAAAAAGTATAAATAGTGTTCATAAAATGCACATAGTGGCAACTACTAGCAATAAAAACAAAAATAAACAGAACAGGGGACATAGTTCCTATTGAGCTCCCTTGTAGTTGCATCGAACTTGATGAAGCATAAAGTGAATATATTTTTCCAACTAAAAACTAAAAATGTATAAACAATATTCATAAAATACCTATAGTGGCAACTAGCAATGCAATAAAGATAAAGGTAAACAAAA
Source organism: Chamaecyparis obtusa (assembly GCA_027943335.1). Taxonomy (NCBI): domain Eukaryota; kingdom Viridiplantae; phylum Streptophyta; class Pinopsida; order Cupressales; family Cupressaceae; genus Chamaecyparis; species Chamaecyparis obtusa. The sequence goes on along the minus strand of BSBK01002736.1, from coordinate 1,172,904 downwards.
AAAAAAGACGCAATACCTATTGAGAACCCTTGTAGTTTCATCAAACTTGATGAAGCATAAAATTAATATATTGTTATATCCCTTGAGCTCTGTATTGATATATTTTTATTTGTTCATAGGATAAAGTGAATTGACTATAAATAAATTGATATTAATAAAATTATATGATTATATAAAATCTTAATAAATTAATATTTTATTGATGACAACAAATCCAATTATGATCCATTTTCATGATAATGATTCATAAGAATTTCACTTATAAATTTGGTATGATATATTGTTATGTGTTCATAGGATAAAGTGAATTTATTATAAATAATTTAATATAAATGATATTATAAGATTGTGTACAATCTCAATAAATTAATAATTTATTGATGACAACAACTAAATTAATGTTTTTATGATAATTTTACTTATTGATATACATGGATAATAAATCGATATAAATGAATATTCATTAGTATTATATGATTAGGTAAAATCTCAATAAATTAATAGTTGATGACAAAAAATCAACATTATGAATCATTTTTTTCACTTATTATTATTTTTTATAAATAAGTACTATCAATATGATGCTAGCTTCCCTAAATTAAAAGCAATAGAAACATATTATAAATTAGTTGTACAGATGCAAGAAGAAACAAATTCAAGCACCATAATAAAAAATCCTCATCTTCTCTACCTCAGAGAAAAAAATAGGATTTGCAGTAAAGAAATAGTTCATACGAGAAAAAAACATCAATTTACATGCATGATTTAAAGGTGTTCCATGTTGTCTTCATTTCACCTTTCTTGGCCCTTTTTTCCATGTTGAAAATTGCAGCCAAAAATCTAGAGACAATAACTATCTTGACTTCATCTAATGCTCTAAAAATAATGGGCCAAATGTAGTTGACCACCAGTCAACTTTCAACTTGAGCCCAATCTCTAGATCCAATTGTCTGAATGAGTAGATAAAAGAAATATTTGTAGACCATACCATCGTGGATATGTCCATCTCCAAAAAAACATCTACATATAACCAAGAAGATTACATGTCTGACCTCATCACTATCATAGTGGAATGGCTTCTTGCACTAATCATAAGTCTCCTCATCACAATTACAATTAGCACAAAAAATGAAAGCCAATACAATGAGAAATGTTATATGAACAAGTATTATTCCTCAATACTTCAAAAAGAGGCTTTGTGGCCTATTTATTCTTACTCTTTGAAATTTCATGAGCCTTAATCCATCGAGCATGTCTTACTACAAATTTTGTGCTCAGCCCAAATCTTATAAATTGGATTGCAATATATATTTCTTCCTTATGTTTAACCACCATGTGATCTCGTTCTGGCTGGGAAATGACATTTTTTATTTATCATATGTTTCTTTCCTTGTAAAAGATGTGACTTAGCATGAGCATTGTCATCTTTTAGCTAATCTTAACTGATACTTTTTTGCATTTTCTTTTTCACACTCAGTACTTCATATCTATCTAAAAGGAAGCCAAGTGCAGAATAATACTTCCAAATGCTAAATCTAACAAGAGAGATAATCCAGATAATCTCTTATAAACCCTTAAACTATTGCAAACTAGATAAACACATGCAAAATCAGATTTAAGCAAATAAAATAACAACACTAGATATACGTGGGACAACCCTTTTTGGAAAAAAACCCACACTCCAAAAGATAGACTCAATTGTACTATCAGCAACAACAACAATTACAATACAATACCTAAAGCCAACACTCATCGGGAGTAAATACATCAATAGATAATTCTAGAGAATATTTGGCACATAAATGCTCCTTAGAAGACATCCAACCTAACATTATAAAATAAACTAAGAGGCTACATATTTATAGAGCTCAACACAAGATGAAAGAGCTCATGGTTTCCAAAACCATCTCTAATACCAAAGAGGTATGTGATGTCAACTTGCTAAACTAATGACATGTTGCACCTAGAAACTTCCAATGCAACAAAGCATAACTCATCCATAATGGTCACCTTTCCATATGCAACACCTACCTCACATCACTTGTCAAAAGTGAAATCCACTATAAAAATCAACTACCAAAATATAACTCTCTTTGACTCTTCCACTAAACTAGTAACTGCCATAGTCATAATAGAAATTTTTCATAGTTCCAACATAGCAACTTATGACACTAGCTCCTTAATTTTAGGACCTCCAAAGTGAGTGTAACAAAATAAATAAATAAAACATATTTGGACTCTAAGGTTGAGAAACCTTAATCCCAACATTCTCCCACTTGTCGAAGACCTGTCAAGAGTAAAAAATTTGTCACATGTTGAAGGCCCCAAGGCCCAGAGAACCAACACACTATCTAAACTTATCAGTGCTCACTGGCTTCATCAAAGCATCTACAACATTCACCAAAGTATCAATATTTTCTAACATCACCTTTCCATCTTCCACCATATCACGAACAAAATGAGGTTGTACATCAACATGCTTTGTTCTGGTATGGAAAGTAGGATTCTTCACGAAACAAATAGAACTCTTGGTTGTCGCAACAAATATTAATCTGACCTACATCAAAACTAATACCAAAACACAAAATCTTAAGCCAAATGGCATATTTGCAAGCATGGGTAGCTTCCATGTACTTTTCTTATGTAGTGGAAAATTTGACTACAACCTACCACTTACTCATCCAACTAACTCATCCACCACCAAAAATTATGAAAATATATCCACATGTTGATCTTCTTTTTTCAATGTCACCTGCCCAATTTGAATCCACATATCCACGAATGGAACTTGAATACCGAGGTCTAATAGGATAACCATGAAAATACAAGGAATACACAGATACACCCTTCAAATACCTGAACACTCTCTTAACCACATCCCAATGCACCCTACTAGGATTATCCATATACCGAATAAGGACTCTGACTACTTGGGAATGTCTGGTCATGTACATATCATAGCATACATCAATCTACCAATAGTACTCACATAAGGTACGTTAAACATGTCCTCCATATTAGTAGGAGATTTTCGATGATCCTCCATAGAAAAAGATTTCCCCTATAACACTAGAACAATCAACTGTCTGCAAGTTGTAATGTTGAATCTCTCCAACACAAAGTTAACATACTTACTCTGACTCATCCAAATATTTCAGCTAGTTTTATCTCTAATGATCTCAATCCCAAGAATGTATCTTACTGCACCTAGATCTTTTATTTCAAACTGTGCTACTTATTGAGACTTCAAATCTAAAATCATTCTTTTACCATTCCCAATAAATAACATATCATCCACATACTAGATTATGATAAGAATGTGACTATTTTTCATATTTATAATATACACAATGGTCAGATTTAGATCTCATAAATCCCAAATCTACAACACAAGTGTCAAACTTTTGATACCACATTCTAGGAGACTGTTTCAAACCATACAAAGATTTATTCAACTTACAAACAAGGTTTTTTTTACCTTTTTCAACAAAATGATCTGGTTGTGACATGCAAATTTTCTCCTCCAAATCACCATGAAGGAACATTGTCTTCATATCCATTTTCTTGATTTCAAATTTATAAGTTGTTGCAAGTGATAAAATTAATTTAATGGATGTCATCTTAGCTACATGAGATAATATTTCACAATAATCAATTCAATTTGTCTATGAATACCCCTTTGTGACCAATTGTTCCTTATACTTCTCAGCACTACCATCTAGACCCAATTTCTTCTTGAACACCCATTTACATCCAACAAGTTTGCATCCTTCAAGTAAAGGTACCAAATCCCATATAGTATTTTTCTTCAATGAACCCATCTCTTCACTCATGGCTTCCATCCAAGAATTTTCATCATGCATACAGATAGCCTCTCTAATTGTCCTAGGCTCATTAGTGTTGGTAAACAAAGAAAATATACAATTGGAATCCAACAAAGAATATACAAACCTTTCAAGTCAAGTCAATGTCTTTCATGAGTAGACTTCCTCAATGGTTGAGGTTGAGGTTCTTGCTCTTCTTCAAAACTTTCAAATTTGATTGAGCTCTCCTCATCATCAGGTCCAACAAGAGTGTGTAGCTAATTTCTTATTAGAGTAGATGGTATCTAAACTACCTCCTTTTTCTATTTATCTTCCTTCTTTGGCTGCAAATCAAGTGTGGAAGGTTTCAACTCATGAAATATCACACTTCTACCATAGAGAACCTTCTCTACAATTGGATCCAAAATCTTGTAACCTTTCACACCGATACCATAGCCAATGAAGATACACTTAATCACCTTATTCTCTATTTTTTATCTGTTATCACTTCACACATGAGAATATGCCTCACAACCAAAGACTCTGAGATGTCTCAATGAGGGCTTCTTGCTAGACAACGCCTCCATGGGTGTCTTCTCAATGAGTGTTGAAGTAGGAGATCTATTAATTAAATAACATCCATGGCTATAGCTTCATCCCAAAAAAATTCTTCAAGCCTAGTACCACTAAGAATACTCCTAGCCCTCTCCATCAGTGTTATGTTCATTCTCTTTGCAAACCCATTTTGTTGTCGGGTCTATGGAATTTTCTTATGTCTCTCAATTCCACGATCCTTATAGAACCTATCAAAATCTACTAAACAAAACTCATCGCCATTTTTAGTCCTCAAACACTTAATTTTTGTACCAATCTGATTTTCAAACAAGGATTTGAATTTCTTAAATTGACCAAAAATTAGATTTACTTCTAAGGAAATACACAAATGTCCTTCTACTATAATAATCTATGAATGAGACAAGCTACACATATCCAAATAGAAAAGGCACATTAACTAGACCAAACACATCTAAATGAATATAATCCAAAACCCTAGAAGACTTATGAGAACTAGAATAAAAAGAAACATGGTGTTGTTACCTTAAACACAATGTTCACATAAATCAAACTTGAGATTACAATTATCAAGGCCTTCAAAAAGGCTCTTATTTTTTAGGGCTCTAAGATGCTTCTCACCAATGTGACCAAGCGTTTGGTGTTATAGCATTGTCTTCTCAGTTGGGAGCTTCATCTCCAAAGCATTTGCACCCTTAGGTACCCAAAAAGCATGACCATTAGATGTTGAAACAAGAATCTTCTTCTTTGCTTGATCTGATGGTAAGGATGAAGAATTCAAAGCCCTTTTCTTGGACTTCACAGAAGTGCTATTGCATTGAATCATGCATGCATCCAACCTATAAAAGGTGTCAATCAAAACACCCTTATAAAGAACTATAGAGCCTCTTGTCATCATGCATCCATCACTCAAGAAAACAACCTGCACACCCACATCACCAAGCTTGCTGACTGAAAGTAGGTTTCATGTCAAACTAGGGATATGCAGTACACCATCAATCCCCTTCACTTTACCATCAATGAATATAATCTTGAATCATACACAACAAACAACATTCAGATGATATTTATCACCTAGATACACCTTCCCACCATCAAAATCTTCATATTTTGAAAACTAATCTCTATGAGGGGTCATGTGGAAAGAAGCACCTAAATCTATCAACCACACATCTTCTGATGCATGTGTTTCCAAGGCTGCATAAAAGAATTTACTTCATCTTGAGAGGACTTTTCAGAGTCATAATTAGATAAATCATTTTTACCTTTCTTTTCCTTCTCCTCCTTGCACTCTTTTCAGAGATGACAAGGTTTGACACAGTTCCATCATTTTGCCTTGGAATTTTTACTAGGAGACTTAGATCTCCCTAGAGACTTGGACTTGCCCTTCTTGTCCTTCTTCTTTCCTTTCTCTATTGTTCTACTAAGAGAAACTAAGGCCTCATTTTCCATCTCAGAATATTTTCTTCACATATCTTTAGATAACAACAAACCAACCTTATCCTCCAATTTTAAAGTGGTCGTTGTGCTTCTAATGGCCATAACAAGGTGATTCCACGAGTCTGGAAAAGAACATAACAGAAGCATACATTTATCTTGATCATCAATCTTGTCACCGACAAAATTCAACTAAGCAACTAGAATATTAAATGCATTCAAGTGATCTAAAAAGGACCATACTTCCTTCATCCTTAAAGAATACAACTTCTTTCTCAGAAATAACTTATTTACCAAGGATTTCCTATGATAAATATCACCAATCTTCTTTTGAAGCTCAACTTTAGTCTTCTCTTAGTGGACATTCAGGAGCATTGAATCAGCCAAAAAGAGTCTTATCAAACCCTTGGTTTTTCTATCCATTTTATCCCACTCATCCTGTAGTGTAGTTTGGGGTTTTGTTGAAGAAATCACAGCCCATAGATCTCTATCTACAAGCATGTCTTCCATCTTGAGTTTCCACAACTCAAAATTTTTGTCATTAAATGTATCCATCTCTACTTATATGTTGGATGTGCTTGCCATATCTAATCTGCAACAAGGTTATGAAATCTTCCTTTGTAAACCTCCCACTGAAACTAGATCAACACAAACAAAAACCCTTCTACCCAACAACAATAAAAAAATTGGCTAGTCTCTGATACCAATTAAAAGGAATCCAAGCGCGAAATTATGCTTCCAAATGCTAAATCTAATAGGAGAGATGATGCAGATAATTTCTTATAAACCCTTAAACTATTGCAAACTAGAAAACACATGCAAAATCATATTTAACAATATAAAATGACAACACCAAATATACATGGGAAAACGCTTTCGGAAAAAAACCCACACTCCAAAATTCAGACTAAATTGTATTATCAAAAACAACAATAGTTATAATATAATTTCTAGAGCCAATTCTCATCAAGACTAAATAAAATAGCAAATAATTCTAGAGAATTTTCAGCACATAAACACTCGTTAGAAGATATCCAACCTAACATAATAAAATATACTAAGAGGATACATATTTATAGACATCAACACAAGTGGGGAGATCCCATGGTTTCTAAAAGCATCTCTTATACCAAAGAGGTATGTGGTGTCAACTTGCTAAACCAATGACACGTTGCACATAGAAACTTCAAATGCAACAAAGCATAACTCATCCATAATGGTCACCTTTCCATATGAAACACATACCTCACACCACTTGTCAAAAGTGAACTCCACCATAAATATCAATTGCCAAAATATAAGTCTTTGTGACTCTTCCACCGAACTAGTAATTGTCATAGTCATAATAGAAATCTGGCATAGTTCCAACATAGTAACTTATGACACTATCTCCTTAATTTTAGGACCTCGAAAGTGGGTTTAAAATAAATAAAATAGCATGTTTTGACTCTAAGGTTGAGACACCTTAATCCCAACACTATCAACATCAATTACAGACTTACCTTCAATCTTATCGCTATTAGTCAAGGCTAGTGTAACTTATCTCCATTATTTCAATCAATCACCCACAAAAATCTAAAAAATATACATTGTAACAATGAAATATTATCCCATCAGGATCTAGTTGTTCTTCACTTTTCTTTTTCAAGAATAAAACTCTATTGTTGACTATTTCTTTGTTTTCTATCTATATCCTCAAAATGCATATTTGTCCTCCTCAAACCAATTGGGTTTTCCTTCTTTAAATGGGTATCGTGAATCATTAATGATCTTCCTTGGAAAATGCAATCTTATCTTTTATCAAGTATATCATAATGCACCCTTTTGTGGTTTGTGTAATACCCTCTCCTATGGTGATACTTGGATTTTCTGATTTGGACATCCTATTATGATGGTTAGAATTACATATTTACATTTATGTTTTGTGGATGATGATATGTTTATCAGATGATTGATATGCTCATTATGGTTATCATTTATATGTTTATGAAATTAGACAACTTCTATCTTTATATGTTTTATGGAGCTAACCCATGGATTTTAATCTAACCATTATCATGATGTTTTATGTTTCATGGATATGTGTCTGATGTGTCTTCATGACTCAGGACAAAGTCGTAGTTACTCACTTAGTTGAGGTCCACATGATGTATCAATCCTGGTCATCTGTTTGCATATATCTTATTTGTATGTATATCCATATGTATATGTATCTCTTCTTGGTGATGCAAGATTGCAGGTACCAGGTATCGTCTCCACCTGGCTTCACAGGTCTGAGCGATCCCTCAAATTCCTCGATCATTGTTGTTGTTATGGATATATCACCAAGTTCCACAGGAAGGAACTCTACCTCTGATCCTTTTATCCTAAGGTGGGGAGTTCCTGAGTCAGTCCCTTGTGTGGGTGATGTATTTTTATGTCCTCTCAGTTTATTGGTTTTGTGGATCTTGTAGTTGGTTTCTTGTCTTTTTCTTTTGTTGAGTATGAGGTTTTGCATATGGTAGCTCTAATTGTCATCATGGTATGTTCGATTTTGTTAGTAGATTATTGATGTGAATTATTGTTCATCTAAGGGTATGATTCAGTAATTTATTTCTATTAGTAGCTACTTATGTACTAGTGTACCTTGTTAGGAATGAGTTAGTATGTGATCAAATCTTGTGATTTTAATATCGATAATAATAAAGAATTCTATGATATTATTTTATAATATTCATGATAACAAAATGCCTATGGCAATAATAATAACAAATGTTTTAATAATAGTGGTATATTTCACCTTATATATCACTATTGTATTTTGTAAAAGAATATGGATTAGTGTATGAATAAATAATATGTTTTATAATAATAATATTCATAATATTAAATATTTGTAATAATATAATTATTGTGAGAAGGAAAATGATTTTTAGATAATAATAAATCTATGTTATTCTCATAAATGGTAAATAGGATTAGTAAATTCTATTACCATAGCTAAGTAAATTAGTAAATTATTCTTAAGGTTAAATTCTCTATTTTGTCATCCTTAAATTTAGGAAATAGAAATTAAAACCTTATTAAATAAAATATGATTATCCCTTCACGGGAATGGTTTTGCAGCCCATATTATTAACGGGTGGATAGTTGCATTGGTTGGAATACCTGTGCAACTACTCCCTCCAATCTATATACAGGAAAGATTTCCTGTGTGAGGGGAGTTGATTCGAGAAGGAAATAATAATAAGAGGAGTATTATGCTTGTAGAAAAAATTATATTGTGAGGAGAGAATTTCATAATTCCTTGAGATTGGCATTTGGTTGTTTCAGGTACATGCTGGAGATTTCATCCAGAAGGAATCTAAGGATTGCTGGAAGGAGACTAAGAGAATAGGACTCTTCTTCATCAACCGAATCCTGTAAGACTCCAGGTTGGAATCCATCTTGAGAGATAATTATCTTTCTATTATGAATGTTTTTATCTGTTTGAATGCTTCTTTGTATGTTTTGTTATGTTGTAGAATGTTTATGATACATTATTGTATTATGTCAGCCATTTAATGTTTATACATTATTGTATTATATCAGCCGTGTAATGTTTATACATTGTTGTATTATGTCAGCCGTTTAAGGTTTATATATATTATTGTATTATGGGAGCCGTTTAATGTTTATATATTATCGTATTATGTCATCCATTTATACATTATTGTTTTCTTCCAGCCAAAATATAATATCATTATGCTATCAGTGTATTCTATCATCTGTTATACATTATTATTTTCTGTCAGCCAAAATATAATATCATTATGCTATCAGTATATTCTGTCATCCATTTATACATTATTGTTTTGTACCAGTCAAAATATAATACCATCATTTCATTAGGTTAATGAACTATGACAGTCCCGAGTTAGGGTTATTTGTTCTGCGACAAAGCATTATGTGTTGTATTTATGTTTAGTTCTGTTATGTACTGTGCACTTTATATTTATATTTCTTTTTTCTTAATTAATGTGCGAGGTATTTGTATTTAGGTTTATGTCATTAAACATTGTGCGCTTTATATTTGTTTTTCTTAATGAATGTGCGCTATTTGTATTTCATTTTCATAATCAATGTGCGCTTTATACAAGTATAACTTTCTTATACTTTTTAAGTTATACTTGTATAAATAAATTAGGTACCTTTTGGGAAGTTTGGGATAAGTTTCAGCTTTCTAGGATTTAAGATGCAACATCTAATTTTTGAGATTTCAAAAAAATCAGACTTAGTTAAATTTTAGGAAGATTGAATTTTGTATAAACTATATGGAAATTTTGTATAAACTACATGGAATTTTTGTATAAACTTTATGTTTTCATTACTTGTTAGGTAGAGGTTATATGGTGCATTTAGATGCTCAAATAGGGTTAGGATGTGTGTAGGAAGCATGATTAGGATTTAAGATTGTCTAGGAGGATCAGGACCATTCTAGACCTCCCTAAATGCTCCTAATTTTCCTAAACATCCCTAAACTATCCTATTATTTCCTGCTCTTTGATGTAAGTGTTTATGGTGTGTTTGTTACATGTATGATGTATTTTTGATATGTGGGTTTAGGGTAGAAAACCTAAGACACTAAGTGAGTGGCTCTCAGTGTGGGGCCGGGGCCCTAAGTGGCTAGAACCAGGATAACCGACTAAGAGTTGTTTTTAACAAGTGATAATTTAATTAAAACTTATGGAGATGGGTTCAAACACTAAAAAGATTAATATGTGCCTCACCCATGCCATTAGTGCTTGTAAAGGCTATGGATGGGAGTGGGAGAAGGTGCCTATGTGTAGGTACAATCGAATGGCACTTGTCTGTATGGAAGGCATTCGATTCCACATGTGCCTACTTGGGGCCCAGGGCCCGGAGTGGCTAGTACCAGGACAACCCAAGGGGTCAGGGCTATGCGATGACACTCACTTAGGTTGTTGCTTAGAGTTTCTACCAAGCCTTAGAACCTTTGGGAAAAAGATTTATACTTTGACCTTCTTTTCTTTTGCTATTTGGGAAAGGTTACCCAACCGTAGGTATGGCCTAGCTATCCCTTCTTTGTGGACCTTGGTGGTTATCTCCTAGCATGGGAGAGTAGGCATTTTTGGTATCCACGTGGTTGGGTGATAAATCTTATATCAAGGTATCTTTTGCGGATGCAATGCTTAAGGATTTCATGCTTGCTTATGTTCCAATTTTGAAGAAGAAGACTGTGTACTTATCTTTCTTGATATCTAATTAAATGTAAAGTTATTGTTACCTCCCAAGAGGAGATGGATGTAATGTAATCATTGATGTATTTCAAAATGTTGTATTTGGAATGGGTAGATTTAGGGGGAAAAAAAGGGGAAAGGAAGATGGGAACTTTATGTAAATAATGTATGTTGGAAAAGAAAATGGATTTTATGAGATTTCAAGTAAAATAGGTTATTTTCTCATTATTTGTTGATTAAGAAAATTAGTGAATCAAATGTGATGATGTCCTATGTGTAATGGTTCAAACTCTAAGATGAATCTATTATGTGGCAATAATATTTTAAATGTTATATTGCTCATAAAGAATACTTAGGAAAATAGATGGATTTAAATGGCAAATTGAAATGAAAGTACTTTGTATTTCTTTGTAAAGAGCCTACAAATGTTGTGATATAGTTTGCTTAAGAAGTAAATCAAGTTGTTAGGACACTAAATGGACTTAAATGAATTGTGCACTAAATTAGAAGGGAACCTTGGAGGAATCTACGTTAAACTATGTTTTGTTTATATAATTCTTTCAAAAATTCAAAAAATTTCATAAATCATTACTTAGGTTTTCTTTTACAAAGAGAATCTTTGTTCTCTTCCCCGGTTCCCTTGCAGGGCATGATAGTTTGTCAATACTCAACCTCCTTCAACTCTTGTCATGATTTACAACAATCACCTTGCATGTTTATGTGTAGTCAATGTCCTATCATCAATTTGCCCCTTTTTTTAATTTTTGAACACCATCCTTTTCCCAGTGCACCCTTGTCTTATGTTCTTAACCATGTGTTAATTTTCCTATTCATTTTTACATATCTCCATTAATCCCTCTCTTTTTTAAGGATATGAATGTATTACACCCTAATTTGATTTTGTTACTCCATTATTAGCCCAGTTATTTGCAACCTTTTTTGCCTCCCTATAGGCATGTGAGGTAGTAAAATCACTTACCTCCTCTAATAACTTTTATGCAAATCCACCCATCCTTTAAGCTTCCAATTGGGGGATATTTTCTTAATTAACACTTCTATGCAAATTTGAGAATCTCCCTCTATGTCAATAATTTTTATCTTTTTCATTTTACATGTCTTCAATCTAATCACTAACTCTTCAAACTTTCTCTCATTGTTTGTTTCCACGCCTAGATTTTTAGAACTACCCAAACACATCTTCCACTATTATCTTGAATTATACTCCCATACCCATCTCTACTCGAATTCCCTTTTGTTGGACCATCAAAAATTTCATTTCCATCTTCCCATGTTGGGAATCATCAATTTTTTTGTTCCCTTTTCTAGTTCTTAACATAGGATATTATGGGATATTATTTGGCAAAAGGTTTTTTCATCACTAAGTTTGACCTGGCTGAGGATAGAACGAAGATTCTATGTGATAATTTTTTCTACTGGTAGGATGACAAATTTATTCTTATGGTTAAACCCTAGCATTCAAATTTTAATCCCTCATCCAAAGTTTTCAATAAAGTCCCTTTATGGGTCAGACTATCGAGCCTCCCTCTTCACCTTTGGCAAGACTCCATCCTTGAGGAGGTGGGGGAGGCGTTGGGGGATTTTTTGGTGCTGGATCATGATTCCTACAATATTTATCATTCCATCTTCGCTCATATTTTAGGAGAACTTGACATTTCGAAGGGCTTCCTAGCTGAAATAAAAATAGAATCAACATTAGGATCCTGGATCCAGCAGCTTGACTACAAGGGTTTTCCCTTCAGATGTTGTAAATTCTTTAAAACTGGCCATGTGTCCTCCCAATGTGGCCTGGAAATTAGGAAAAATAAATTATCTCCCTCTTGGTGGAAGGGAGCTTCTACACAGCACTATACTGTTCTGAAAAATTCTTCTCAGGATGGTAAGAAGGATGATTTGTTATTCCTCCAGTTGCCCCTTCTTTTGTGGCTGCTAGGAATATTTATGAGACTGCTGGAATTAACTTTGCTCTTTCTCCACTGGTTATTGTTGATGATGGACCTGTTGGAGGTTTGGTGCTTGTTGGTGTTGAACCTTCTTTGACTGTTGTTGCTGGTGGGATTGGGGATATTGGTATGGCTGGTGTTTTGGGCCCTACCCACTCTAGTTTGGGGGTTCCTCCTGCTGATAAATATTTGGTTGTGTTTTATGTTGGCCCAGTGTTGGATGATTTTTTGGAAGCTTCTTTGTTGGGTGCTTGGTCTTCATCTTTGGATCCTTTGTGTTGGCAGGAAGTGGCTGCTAAGGTTGAAGATGGTTGGGTTACTGTCAAAGGTAAAAATTCTTAAAAAATCCTCTTCTTCATTTGACATGACCCTTCAGTCCCATAAAAGTGGGACGAATGGATAGCTCTCTTTCTTAACGCAGTTGATTTCCAATGTTTTATCTTGTTGCATTTAGGGAATTCTTTCTTTGTTTCATCCAGGTTGTGGGTGCCTGTGGTAAAACCCTCACTTTGGTCGTGATCCATTTTATTTAGTGGGTGTGTTTGAATATCTTTTGTGACCATTTTGTACAGGATTTTGGGGTCCCTTCAAAACTTGTTTTATCCTCAATCTAAAACATAGGATATTATGGGTGGACATTTGAGTTCACCCTACTTCTTCTAAATATCTTCATCCCAACTTGTGAATTTTGTATCTAATCTAAATTTGAATTTAGCATTTCCAACCTCTATAATACTTCCTTTGATGATTTTGAATACTTCTACAACATATTTTTCCTCATCCCTAAAAATCATTTGAGTCCTTTCTTTCCAAACCTACCAAATCAAGAGTGATGATGGAATAGTCCATAGATCATCCCAAAGAGCTTTATTGTAATGACCCACCTAGGAACCCTCAAAACATAGGGTCAAATATCTACTACTAATATTTTTTCATTACAATGACATTAAGAACACAAATGCATCACATAAAAACATTGCATAAGAAATATTTAAACATAACAATGATCATTACACAATTGTGCACAAGAAAAACTCTTCAACACTTCCAAGGGTTCCAAGACAATCCAAATACACATTTCAAATAGAATACATGTGTTCCAAAGATGACTTAACAAGAGCTCGGACAATGTCCAATGAGGTACAAGAGGCTAATCCATCAATAACTCACAACAACCAGATAGATGAAGCTAAATCGATCACCAAAATCCATCTAAATAGATATTTATTTTAGTACCCAAAGATGAGTGTCTCTAAGATGATTAAGCATACAAGTTTATTGCCTTATAAATATTAGGAATCCAAATAGGATCATTAGAAAATAGGCCTAGATCAAATAACAACCAAAATATCTACATGGATAATTTAAAGCATAAAACTGAGCGGAGACACTAGAGGCAAGTAGAGACACTGAATAATGCAGGCAATGATCTACAAAGTGTGGATGTTGATTGCTAAATAAAATCCCTATAGAGTCTCAGTCTAGAGACTTGGAAATGTTGATCTGCAAGACGGAAATGTTGAACAGTGTGTGCGTCAATAGCCCACACAAAGGTGCTACTCCTAAGATGGAAAAAGTTCTGAGACAAAAATTCTTAGACCAAAGAGGTAAAAACACCACTCTACAGGACGAAGAAAAATATCATCATAAATTTTGGAGTGCAGGTACAAATTTCGATCAACAAGCTTCTCCAAAAACTTTTAAAATTAAGATAAAACCCTATGTTGACTCTAACGTACAACTAAAATACAACAAGCTCCACACTTGTGAATTTTGAATAGATGTAATCGAGGCCAAAATCGCTCAATGCAATCATAATGAACATAATTGAACTAATTTATTGAGCATAAAAATATATATATCATAATCACTGAAATGCAAATACAAGAGATAAAAATCAACACATCATGCTCAATACTCTACCACTAAAATTAGCCCACCACTTGTACATCAATCCCCAGTAGTGACTTGCAACACCATCCAACCACATGGTACCCTCAAGCCTACCCCACCATCCACACAGAGGTAGTTACACAGCCCAAACACATAAAGTACACATGAAATTAATAGATAACACACACACACACACACACACACCAATCACATGTAGTAAGCAGAGGATGGCACATCAATTCCAATGCAATCTCTCAATTGAAAATACCAGAATGCAAGTATACCAAGGTCACTACTTAGACCTAGACAAGGTACAATGATGAGACTCAAGAATGGAGTGTCATCACATAGCACATAGCGGCTCATGAAACTTTAAGTATTTCTTTACTCATGAGGAAGGCTCTACTATGTCAACTCAACATCACTCAAATGGCCACAACTATATTAGCTCAACTTCACTTAGATGGCCATGAATGTACTATCTCAACATCACTAGATGGTCATGGCTATGACAATTCAATGTTTCTCAGATGACCATGGTTGTACTGGCTCAAAGTTTCTTAGATGGTCATAGTTGTATCGATTCAACATCACTGAGATGGCCACAATACTAATGTTAGTTTATTTTTTTATTATGTTTTGTCGCCATTTATTATTAAGGTTATCAATTCTTATTAAGAACTCTACCAAGAGTTATTGTGGGACCCTTTTATGTCCTAGAACACCTTGGAGAGCCACTCCATTCCACTATTCTACACCAAGTGACCATCTCATTACAATGAGGAACAATGCAATGCCCAAACAATAAACATAAAGCAAGAATAGATTTCAATCCATGCAACAAAAGGAGACAAGAAAAGCTCAATTGGACTCACCAAGAGCACGATTCACTAGACCCTAGCATAGGAGCATAGCTCAACTACATGTCTAACTGTGATCTCAACACCATACATCCACACAACACATGGTTTCACACAACATATGGAAAATCAACAAACAAGGCAATGCAAGGGGTATAAAATAAAAGCCATAAAAAATAAGGTTTTCACTCCACTCGTGAATTGAGGAGCACTCAATAAGGTCTCACCCAAGACTACAGATCTCTCAAGACTCTCTCACACAACATATGGAAAATCAACAGGCAAGGCAATGCAAAGGGTAGAAAACATAAGCCATTAAAAAACAAGGTTTTCACTCCACTCATAAATCAAGGAGCACTCAATAAGGGCTCACCCGAGAGTATGAATCTCTCAAGACCCTATCAAATAGGCGTAGATCAAGTACACTCATGGATGCAGTCTCAAACACACACATCAATAAAATTAAGACCAACTCAACTATACAAGAAAAGCAAATAAACCAAGGTAATAAAATAGTGCACCAACACACTCTATTTGCCTTGTTGCCAAGAGCATGGATCCCAAGACGGTCTAACATAAGAATGCACATGGGATACGAACATATTTATATGTTCCAAGATGTATCTCACATTCCTTACTTAAGAAAGAAACTCATGAATCATAATTTTTAAAAAGGGCAACAACTTTTGACAATAACCATCTAGGCGCACGAGCCATAAAATCAACATAAAACCCAAAGTTTGGTTTACGATAATAAGTACTGGAATGTACTCTATTCTTTCTGACAGCATGGTCCCATCACAATCACATAACACAACCAAGGACAACACATGAAACATGCCAACAATCCCAAATGGGAGATCGCACTTATCAAGGCACTCTCGAAAATGCCCATAAATCAAACTCAAAATATCATAATTTTAGAAAAAACCCATTGGTTCTCATAATCCCAATAACCCAAAAATATAATAAAATCTCAATTCTAACATCATGGAAGGAAATGGGCAGCCTAATGATGATAAATTTTCCTTTTTGAAAATACGATTTCATACAAGCTCAATTAAGGATCAAATGGAAATGTTGGAAAAATATAGATAAATATTTCACTACAATATTCGAAACAAGAAATAACTAAAAACATGAAGAAACAATTGAGAAACAAGAGGCCCTACCTCAAAATGGAGAGGAAACCCGAAATGGAGAGAAAATACTCAAAACTTGGCATGCATGGATGAAACTCTTGGGAAATCGTAGCAATACTCAAAATTCCAACAAGATGCTACCCAAAAAAATTAGACGCACAAATCGCTCCCAACAAGCATAAATCAAATTTCTCCATGAAGAGTTGGAGCAAATTCTCAAAATCCAATTTCGAGAAGTGAGTAAAAAGACTCCAAAATATAAAAGACCTTTTTGAAAAGTTAAATTTTTCAATTAAAATAAAATCACCTAAAATCCAAATTAAACTTCCCAGAAGCATAAAAGTTATATTAGATAAATTCCAATAATAGGACTAGACCTAAGGCACATTTGTCGATAATTTAATTAATCAATATTTAAATATATCAATCATCATAATATAAAATATAATATCACTGAGACCACTACTAATAACCTAGGATGCATAGACAAATACTGATATAATCACATTAATGCAATGAAGTCAGGATTTTACCCACATTATATTAGAGGTATAATAATGCAAGACGGATACATTGTCCATATAGGGACAATATTGGCTAAAATCATGAATGGCCAATGTAATTGTCTCTTGTGCCACTATCGGGGATAAGACGCACTCAAACCTGTAGCTCAGGCAGAGTCATTGTATGGTGCCTATTCACTAAAACATGGACACGTCAAGTGTAGTTGTTCACAATATAAATGGTCGAAGCACATGCATATAATAACCAAAGTGCACCTAATGAAAGGATGTTTTAGTGACAAAATCATTCGTATATATTTGAATTTTATGGAGCCATTCCTTTTATATTTAACCCTCAATATACATCATAATAAATATTTCATTTAAATTAAAGCATTAAAATTATCATTCTATGACATTTAAGGCATATATCAATGAAACCCCCAAATCAAATACCTATCAACATAAAAGGCACAATATCATACAAAATTGATAACGATCATCATATAGTATAATCAAATGTTCTCAAAAATAAAATACATCAGATATCATCATAGCATTAGAAATGATATAAAAAATGAACACATAATGTATTAAAATAAAGTGCATCTCATAGTGCCAATATAAATATGTATCCTCCTAAAAAGTTAGCACCCATAATTGGAGGCTCTAGGACCTATTAGTCCCCATTTTTGTGATTTTAAGGCATGAATGTCTATTATTCTTGATCCCACCAATCTGCATTTTCTCCTCCCGAATCCTCTAACACTCCTTGACATCCTAACAAGTTTTGAGGTGATTTTTCCTAGGACAAGTCGACCTGTCGACTTATCCCTAGGGACAAGTTGATTGGCCAACTTTTCCCTGGTCTTTTGAGCCCATAGTTGTCTTGCACCCTGATGGTGGGGTTTTCTTCCGAGGTCTAGATCTTTGGTCGGCTTGGATCAAAATTGAATCTTGAAATGAGTATAAAAGGGCCTCTACTCCTCTCATTTAGCATTAACAATCCTTATGCAAGCAAGAGCCATCAATCATATGCAAGCAATATCAAATCTAGTGCAATCTATATAAGTGCAAGCTATCATTGAAGATTTAGATTCAAGATTTGAAGGAAAGCGTCCATTTTAAGATCCATTCAAGAAAAGGAAATCTTCTCCAAATGATGCAAGTTTCTCTTCCATGATGGCCAAGTAGAGGAATTCTCAATTCAAGCAAGAAGATCCACATATCCATTCTTTCTTCTCTCTTCTTCATCATGTGGTTTTCAAGCATACATACATTCAAGATCTAGGATTGGCAAGTGCATATGTGTGCATTTGTGAAGGCATCCTTGATTCTACATCTCATTTCAATGTTCAATACATTCAAGCGTCTTCATGGATTTGAATGATTACAACATACATTCATGAGGGTTTTTTATGCAAGGTGAATCTGACATTTATCTTGTTTACATTACTTTCCTTGGTGTAAGCTCAATTAAATTTAAAGGTTTATTCTTAAATAGTGGTTTGATCAAGGAAAACCCATGTCCACAACCATTTCCCCTTCTTTTAAGTGTGTAGGAATAGGTTGTGGAGTTGTACGTTTAGATCTGGAAAGAAAAGACATAGTCGCAGGTCCTCAAAAAATTTAATCAAATTCAGAGCTGTCAGGAACAAGTTGACCTGCCAAATTATCTTTGAAGTCTTGACTCGTCACTGTACTTTTTGGCTAAAAATTGCATAGTAGACAACTAAAGTTCCTAGGTTCCCATATCCGGGGTTAAAACAGATTCTAACATTTTGGTGACAGTCAAATTCATATCCAAATTCCAAATCTCCCTATCTTGTTTCAAGATACACATATTCTTTCCTTTTTCTTGCATTTACTTTCATAGATTAGATCTACTATCATTTCCTATACATTATCATTACATCACATTTTACTTAAGGAATTAAAATACCTCTTTTTACATAGATCATGCATTAGTACACATAAATCCTTTTGGTTGTGCTAATCATATTTGTTTAAGGGTGGGTTTGGATTCCTAATGTATATCCCCCAAAGGAATTTGGCGAGTGATTCTACATCCTAGAATTACTCACCATTTTCCCCTATACAAAATCATAACAAGAGAACAATCGTCAAATATCATAAAAGAACCAAGCTTATGTTCAAATAACCAAGAACATAATTAGTCTACATAACTCACAAAATAGCCTCAAAATGTCTAGCATCCTTAATCAAGTATGCAACAAGCTACATCACCAAGGTTCTCATAACTAGGCATAAGAAAAATAAGCAACTTGTCAATGTATCAACATAATCCAGATCATTGAGAGAGCACCAACGCCTCTCGGGTGCAACGAGATCATAAAGCACAAGCATATATATGCATCCATGCATAAGGTAAGCACCATCAATCACATAAAACAATGATGAGTATCTAGAGGAAAAACAAGGCATCACAAAGATATCTCATCCAACTACACAGAGGCACCACCACAACACCATGCTAAAGGTACATCCATAAGGATGTCATATGAGAATAAAAAAAGGAGAGGCACTTCATTTACATTTAATCTTTGGCTAGCTGGTTACAAAATAAAAAATATACTCTTGTTGAGGACTTTTCCATCTATGTGTAAGGCTTGTATCCTCAAGAGTTGTTTCCACATAACTATTAGTTGGGATCCTTCCAAGGCCCTTAATTCCTCTACAAATTCTACAATGTTAATGATCTCAATGATTAGCTATGGTCATTCCATGAATCAACCCAAAAATTAGCTTTGTGATCATTATTAATTATCCATGTGAGATGGTTAGTAATTAAATATCTTCTTTCCCATAAGAGTCTCCAAATTATTGATCCCTTGTTTGTATTTTCAATTGTTACAATACAGTCGGGCTTCATAGAGTCTAGGTATTTACATTAAAATGTTTTGCACCAAAGCCTATGATTCTCTCTATACATTATTTAGGATAATTTTACACCCAAAGCAACATTTTGTGCCTCCATTCTTCTTAGTCCTGCTCCCCTTGCCCCTCTTGGTAGACAATCATTTTCCCAACTAATTAATGGAACCTTTCTTTCTTCTTTGCACCTTCCAAAAGGGACTTTTTAAGGAGGCCTTCCAAATTTTCTTTGACTTTGTGTGTGATCTAATAGCACAACGTCAAGTATATTAGAATTGCAAATATGACTGATCTAATCATTATTATTCTTCTAGAAAGGGATAACCACTTATTTTTCCATGCGACAACTTTTCTTCTGCACCTCTTGACCACTTCCTCCCAATGAAGAGATATACAAGCATCTAAAAAGATTGGGGTTCCTAGGTGTACAAAGAAGCTATAAGAAAGCACAATACTTTTGCAATTCATTTCTATGTATTCTTATGAGTGTTGAAAAAGAAAATTTTACATTTTTCTTTATTTATTGTGTTCCGTGACAGTTTGGTATACTCATTTACAACTTATTTGATTATTTTTTATTCTATGACATTTTCTTCCCCAAACAAAACTATATTATTTGCAAACTATGCACAAGTGATTGCTTCCAATTCATCAAGTACTTTAAACCTTTCCGTAGTTCATAGTCTTGTTTCTTTTTAATTTTTCTTCCCGTAGCTTGTGCCATCATGATGAAAATAAATGGAGAAATGGGCTCTCCTTATCTTATACCATTGGATGCATTGAAGAATCCACATAAAGCTCCATTTACTAAGATTGAGTACCTTGTTAATGAGACACAAAACTAAATAATCTCTAACCTTTGATAATTGAAAACAAAAAAATTCATTACTGACAATAAAAAACTCAATCTTACCCTATCATATTACTTACTTACATCTAACTTAATCATTATCCCTTTACTTCTACCCATGATTATAGTGTGTATTGTCTCAATAGAAAAATTATGCATTTAATAATCTTCTTGCCAAGCGTAAAGCCATATTGTTCTATGGAAATGATGGAATCCAAAAAAATTTAAGCCTGTTAGCCAATGTTTTGGAGATAATTTGTAAACTATACTGCAAATTTAAATGGGTCTATAATCATTGAAGGTCTCACACACATTCATGAGAATTAGAAAAATTGGCGTATTATTGATATCCCTAAAAACTATTTTCCTTTGAAATCCCTCCACCAACTTATAGACATCGTCACCAATAAAAGCCTAGCATTACTAGTAAAATTTTGTTGGGAATCTGTCACACCCAAGAGATTTCTCCAGACAAAATTGGTGGATTATTCTTTTCACCTCTTTAATCATTATGGGACCACATTTAACATCATATTATCCTCTTTTATGATGATCTTTGGAATGAATTTTAAGTGAAGAATCTTATCATTGCACCGACCCTTAGTACCCAATAGATTCTAAAAGAATTCTATTGTTGCTAATTTGACCTCAGTAGTGCCTTAAATCATGCATCCATCAATTTTATTGATTGAATCTATCTTGCTAGTGGACCATCTAGCATTCATTGAGGCATGAAAAAAATGAGTTGATGTGGACCCTAATTTTAGTCATTATTCTCCCTATTTATCCTCCAATATTCTTATTATATTGCTAAAACTTCCTTCAAATTTTGTTCAAAAGTTTATCTTTTTAATAATCATCTTGGCACATCTCTTAGGCAATCATTTTTTTATATAACTTTATGAAAACTTTTGAAAAAAAACTAAGTGTTTCCCCTTCATATGGTTAACAATTTTTATGGTTCCATAGCCATTGTCCTTCAATCACAGTATTCAAATCTATCTAAGTTCGTTATGAGCACTTTTGGCATTCTATTCTATCGAGGATGTGCCATTTAATTTGGATTGATTTGAACCCACAAATACTAATGCTTGTTCTTTTGTGTTGAAAGGTTGTGGAGCTCACTTTTGTTATTTCTTTGAGAAAATTTTGAAGGAATTCTAATGATTTTATAATTTTCATGTAGGAGACCAGGAGATCATAAGGATGAAAGCATTTGGTTTGAAGCATGCCTCATAAATTAAGGGTTGGGAGATCAGGTTATCCCTTGACATGTAAAGAAAATTTCACAATTGTTCTTCTATAATATTTCATTGAAGACTTTGTTGGTTTGCAGAGGACCTCACTAAGTTGCCAAACTATATATGGAATCTGTTGTAGATAGAGTTGAAGAAAAGAATGACTATTTCTTTTAAGGCTTCAACTTTCCCTAGCTCAACCAATTTATTTTCAGGCTTCCTACCTTGGCGTGTAGAAATCTTAATTCTCCTATTTGTTGGAGCCATGGATTTTTCCACACATCAAGTTGTCGTATTCCCTTTTGGGTATGGGGAAATATTTTCCCTTTGCGATGTCTAGTTGCTACACATTGCAACCTCCAAAAATTACTCAATATTGCTAACAAGCCCCACCCCTGTTATTTCCCAAATCTTTTCAGGATTGTCACATATCACTCTGGTGCTCTCTCGAGGGCGTGCTCCTAAGGTAAGGCCACTCCTCTTGCACCATTTCCCCACATGCCTATTGCTTCTATCTAGTAAGGAAACTTCTTCTAATGGCTTATGGGCAGAAAAGGTTGTGGATTCTACCACATTGGAACCTACACATATAAAAGAATATGATCCTTCCTTGATTAAGACCCCCACATGCACCATGTGCCCCTATTTTTAAAAAAAATATGATCTCAAAGCAGTTGTAGCATGCAACTAAATGTTGCAAAAGGAGGGAATGAATGATATAGGTGACATTGCATTGCATGTGAAGCCAAATTGATGGACTGATGCAGGATCATCTAGGGTGTAAGAGCAGTTTTGCATCAACAAAAAAAAAATTAAAAATAGAGAACAAATAAAAGGATAAAAAAATAAAATAATAAAATAAAATAGAATCCATTTACTTGTGAAGCTTACTTAGGCTTAGTTGGCAAAAGTTAGTAATCATAAAGTTTTTTTTTGTAACTTATAATTTAATAAAGTGCATACAATTATATTAGGTGGCATTTTAGAAGAGGTAAGAAAGTTCCATATCTAATCATTTTCTTTAGGCATTTATTAAATTACCTCATGTTTAATGTTTGTAGCAAGGTAGTTATATCTAATATTTCCAAACTTTGTCCCACATTGGTTACATGATTGTAATCTCTTAGGCGGTAAGTGCATATATAAGCAAGGAATATGAGCATTTGTAAGGAGTTCTCTTCTTCAAGAAGTTGTAATGATCTCATATTGTAAGAAGTTCTAGGAATGATCTCCTCTTGTAATAGGTTGTAGTGATCTCATTTTGCAAGAAGTTGTAAGGATCACGTCCTTAAGCATTTGGTATCATTGTAAGCATCATCAAGTATTATCAATCTATGCTTTGTGACATATTATTATTATATATTTGCATGTATGTTGTTTTGTGTTTGGATATGAGTTTGTGAAGGTGGTGTGGCCCTTCATCAGGTGGTATTAGAGCATGTGTTGAGTGTGTAAGGGGATTACCCTTCATCAATGCTATCAGATCATGTCTTGAGTATGTAAGGGGAGTACCCTTCATCTTGGAAACATAACTTTCAAGTAGTTGAAATGACCATGATGATGGTGTGTGCAAAAGGAGGAAGAGTGGATAATATTTTTTGTTCTAATTTTCCTTTCGTTCAAGGATTGAGTATGGTATAAAGGCAAGGTACATGCCCTATTTTAGGGTTCATTTTTTAGCACTCAAAATTCAATCATAAGACTTCTATTAATACAAAGGGAACCAATTTACAACATTATATTTCATATAGTGCATTTTTATAGCTATCAGTAGCAATGGCTCCATTTTGATATCTTTGTATTGTACTCTTTTCTTAATGGAAATCGATATATCAAATTGTGTTTCAAGGCCTTTATCATATATTATTTTAATTTTGTAATCATCTTCAATCTTTTTGTCTATATATCTTTTGGATGAGTGTATTCATTTCCTACTTATTTTCTTGAGATTTTATGATGATTGATGTGAGTAAGTAATGGAATCATGTCGTGTGCTCTTTTCATCTCTTTCCATATCAGTCTTAAATCATATTATGATCCACAATAGAATGGATTTTAAGTGTTGTAAAATCCTTGCATTTAAGGATCGCCCAAACATAGATTTATTAATGTTTCTCTATCTTCACTTTCCTTACCCACATTTTGAAGAGTTCACTTCTAAAATTTAGGAGGTTTTTTCCAACATCGTAGCCAAGTCTCACATCTATGAAACTTTTAAACTACCTTCAAATAAGCGCAAGCTTTGAAGGTCAACATAAATTGACTTGATGATTAAATGGCTCTTCTTGCTTAAAACATGGAATGGATAAATTTTACCAAACTTTGTGTTCATGTGGCTTGGAAAGAACTTAGTTGTCACTCCTTAGCTGCAATTGGTTTGGAAAAAAATTGTATTCTTCTACATTTATCTTTTTTTATTAACCTCCTATTGATGGGAGTAGGCTTGAAAACCAAACTCTTCTTTTCATAAGTTAATATTTTTCTCTATCTCAATATCATCTATTTGCAACTTGAATTTTTTGGAATGAGGAAACACTAAGGGGGATTGAATCAATTTTCAAAAAACTTTAACTTTAATATTCTAATCCAAAAACTACTTAGCACATACAATTGAAAGTAATATGAAAGAACATAAAGCAAAGAGCCACAAGACAAGGATTTTTGTGTGGAAACCCTGTTAGGGGGAAAACCACGGTCTGGATGGAACCCACAAGATAATACTCAATAGAAATATTGTCTTACAATGAAAGGGGAATTCTCGTGCATTCAAGGTCATTGCCGAGAGCTCACTCCTCAAATACAAGAGGGATACAACCCTATGGAAGGCTCACTACCTTACAAGATCACTACAATGATCATAAGAATTTTTGGACTAATGGAATAGCACCTACTAATGCTTCATTACATTTCCACATAAGCACATAACTCAGATCTAATGCACTTTATCTCTAACTACTATATATCACTATCCTTAGCTAATTAGAGACTTAGATATTTAATCCCTACATAAGATCCTTCACATAACCAATCCTATCGCACTTCCTGTGTGCATATTTATATCTCAAACCCTAAATCAATCAATCTTATATATCCACAAATAAAGAAATTGATTGCACCATGTTGGATCCAAAATGTTCTAGGAAAAAGTGTATCGTGTTGACCATGTCAGCCAAATCCAAAAAGAAATATCGATTCGGACCAAAACAATCGTACACGTGCATTTATGCATTTTGGCTCTACCACCTAATCATAAAATTAATCACCAAAAGCATTTTACCAATTCTACCAAATGAATTCACCACACAAGACATTTACTCTTGACTGTCAAACATAATATCGATACGTAGATCCTTCAAACTTTCACACCATGTAACACCAGCCCTCCAAAATATTGAATAAGCATCTCTAGACATCCACAATACTTTTGTTACGTCTACAACAAGAGATGTGAACCTGGAAGAGTTCACTGGACCAAATACATTATACTAGTAAAATACCTTGTTCTTTATTACTAGACTTAGACAAATTTTTATTGTGACTTATTGTGGACCTTCTTACTGCAATGTGGATGAGTAAATTGATTTTAGTTGTCATCAATGACAACTCCAAAACATCTATGCAATGTCTCTTTCCAACATAATTCTAGTAATATATATTTGATTTTCATTGATCTCCGTATTGTCAACATTTTGAGGTTGACTAAGAAAGTAACAATGCTTATTTGGACTTAAATAGCTTTCACAAGTATGATTATAGGCATGGATAGGCTATCAAGAAGTTTGAGTTGGATTCGAAGAGAGTTAATTGATGTTTTGTAATGCTTGGGTTATCATAGAGAAAACTAGGAACAATCCTTGCTTGACAAAGTTAGCTATACAATAACATTGAGCTACTTGGAATGAAAGTAGCACTTTTTAGTTGGATATGGATGAAAATTTTGCATTTTAAAATAATAAAGGAGAAGAAACATAATTTCCATGATAAATTGACATGTTAACTTATTCAAATAAGCTATAGATTTATCAAAATACTTCTAAAATAAGAACCAAAAGCTTTTGTTTTTTGAAAAATAGGTACACTTAATTATTTTTTCTCTATCTCAATATCATCTATTTGCTTCTTGAATTCTAGTAATATATATTTGATGTCACCAATCTCCATACTGTCAACATTTTGAGGTTAGCTAAGAAAGTAATAATGCTTATTTGGACTTAAATATATTTCACAAGTATGATTGTAAGCATGGACATGCTATCAAGACAATTAAGTTGAACTGGGAGGGAGTTAATTGATTTTTTGTAATGTTTGGGTTATCATAGAGAAAACTAGGAACAATCCTAGCTTAACAAAGTTAACTATAAGCTAACAATGAGCTATTTGGAATTAAAGTAGCACTTTTTAGTTGGATGTGGATCAAAATTTTGCATTTTTTTTAAAGTGGAGGAGAAGCAACATAATTTCCATGATAAAATGAAATGTTAAGGTACTCAAATAAGTTATAGATTTATCAAAACACTTCTAAAATAAGAACCAAAAGGTTTTATTTCTTGAAAACTGAGTACATGCCAATAAAGTCACCAAGTGATTGAGAGGGCTTTGCATGAATGAGAGGATCAAGAATATCACTAAAACCTAAACATTAATGATCTTTGAGCACTTAGACTACTTTTGAACTTGTAGTCGCTACATGTGTGAAATATTGGCTCCAAAGATAGAATACACACACACACACACACATGTCATCATCAATGAAAAGAAAATTTATGACCTACAAATTAGTTCAAGAAACGTCACTAGGCATCCTAAAAATTGTTATCAATTAGTTGTGTTGCACCCTTGAGAGTGTAAGAATTTGGTTATCTCCTCAATTAATAGTATGAAAATACTCTATGGTATGTGGATTTCTCATAGAGTGGAGTGAGTCTATAGATAATTTTGGTTATCTTGATGTTTGACCCAAACTAATCTATCCAGCTACTGTTTCACATGGAAAAGGTAAAACAAATTACATAAAATAAGTCTAAATCATATTGAGAGGTGATAAAATAGATGTGTTATGGCTTTTAATTATTTTTTATTATGTAAAACAGGTTTTGGCGGGTATCTAATGTACACGCAAAATATGTACTTATCTAAGCCATTAATACCAAGAGCATCCATGGATTGGAAACCTTGAAAAGCGACCTAGAGCTCCCTAGGCATGGAGTGCAAGGGTATTTAGAGGGCTCTCAGCTAGAGCTATTAAGCATGCAACCTTGCTAGTAAACCATGCAATGGGAGATTCAAAGAGACAAGGGCAAGAATGCCAATATCCTCAAGAATCAAAATGGAAATGCAATGCAAGCTATGATAGAATGACAATGCAACTAGACTATAAAAATGAGAGTGTTACAAGCCTTTACTAATTAAACTATGTGAATTAAGCTAAAGCATAAAAAGAAATTAAGCTAAGAATGCTATGAAAACTAGCTACAAATGCAAGTATGAAGACTAGAAAGCAACAAGTTCTTCCAAAGCTCCAATGGCACCAAGAAAACCTGCAGCATAAGATTAGTATCAAGAGTGGGGATCCTAGAATGAGAAGAGAGCTCTCCTTTTAAAGATAAATGGACCATGGAGATTAAGAGGCAAAAGATTTGATCAAGGGTGGAGTTTGAAAGTGGGAGCAATCCATGTGCACAAGTCTCCTCCAATGAGAAAGAAGTGTTGACTTTTGTGCCCCATGTGAGACAAAAAGTCTTTTCTTCTTATTTATAAAATAAGAATAATGCTTTACTTGTGCAACTTAGGATTAGAGGTAAGTGGGGCTTTTTATTTAATAAAAGGGGAGGGAATTCCTTTTAACTAAATAAAGACTTAGGATAAGATGGTTAATCCATAGAATATAATCGAATAAATAATAGAATTAGGATTTGATCAAGAATGAGCAATTGATAAATTTAGCAAATAATGCTAGAAAGGGGCTAATAGTCTAGATGACCATTTTTGGGTGATTACATTTGCCCCTCTTTGACTAATGTGTGATCGATCTGGGAACACATTACGTCAAAGAATAGATTAGCCAAGAAGGAAATACATAGAGATCTAACTCCAAAGAATGAAGTGCAGAGAGATAGCAAATCCTGGATGGTCAACCTAGTAGCGATAGTACTGAACACTTAAGAAAGAGATGGACAATATCAGAACTCGAGATGAGAACTAACATGTCAAGTGCAATAGATCGATAGATCAATCAGAGAAAATGGAATGGTCAAGCATATGCTCTGGAGAATAGCTGATAGGATATGTCTGCCCCCTCGGGATCAAAATTGAAATGAGGTAGAAGGAATGCAGAAGCAAGAGCAACATGATCAAATCACTAGAAATCATAATCGAAGATGAAAGATAATAGAATAACCATCAAGTAGTGAAAATATGCCCCAGTTTGACTAGGTTTGACTGACAAGGATAAAGTCAAAACCTCATAGAGATGAAGTCAATGAAATGAATAAAAGACTAGAAGGGTGAGAGAGATGGGGATGAAGAAATGAAGATGCCCCAGCGAAGATCGAAGGATCAGGCCTCAAACAGTCAGCCAACTGCGTAGAAGAAGGAGAAATTTTAAAATGTGATTTTGACTATCAAGATGAACTCAAATTTTGATTTTGATCCTGAAAATGGATCCAGGACGTCGAAATTAGCCAAGGGTGCAATTTTTGCAAATTTCTAAGATATTTTGAAAATTAGGTCAAAAGGTCAAAATGCTATAGAAGGGGTGAAAAGGTCATTTTCAAATTCATTTGTCTTATGTGAATTTGAGAACTTTGAGAGATCTAAGAGAGACTATGGCTCAGTAGGCAGGCATTACCATCCACACACATCAATTCAAGTGCAGTCAATTGCACAACTGACCTCCTCAGTATGGTGCCCCGGTAAGTTTTCAAAAAAACTAGTTGTTTGAGTCATTTAATGCATTTAAATTATTATTTTTTTAATTTCAAATTATTCTTTAGCAAAAAATCATACGATACTTTAAAAGTATCACACACATGTTATATACTATGTCGTACGATACTTCATGGGTCCACAAAGTGTCACACGACCGTCCAAGAAAGTATCGCATGATCCTGGATGAAATGTCATGCGACAAAGTGCGAACTATCACCAGAGGCAAAAGTATCGCACCACTATGTAAGAAAGTATTGCACGATACTGTATCAACAAATAGTTTCACACCAATATAATAAGAAGTATCACATGACTTTAAATTGAACAATATAACATGTGTAGAGACAATTTTGATTTTTGAGATTACTTGTACTAATTTTAGACATCCATCATGACATGTTCTGACATCTGGTTTGTGGGTTTATGGCTTGCAGGAGATTTTTGCAGCGCTCACCATCAGAGCACTGAGGGTGGTCGGGTTGTGTTGTGTCTGAGATCTGGACGATCTAGGTAGAGCGGCTTTGGCACACATGGGGTTTGGTTACTTATTGGAGATGCCCCATATACAAGCAAACCATGGACTATTGATAGCACTGGCAAAGAGGTGGCATAGTGAGCATAACACCTTTCACTTGTCGATCGGAGAGGCCACTATCATACTAGAGGATGTCTATCAGATCCTTCATGTACCGAGCCATGGAGATGCAGTGAACATAATCATGTTTGTAGAGATGTTCATTAATGTAGTGTTTTCATATGATGAAAAATGACATGATTTTTTGTTGGCACAGGTATACTATGATCAGACTCCCACAGATGGGAGGTAGGCCATCCAAGACTCTTCCAGGATGTGACCATTATTGATAGACATCTCAGTTGGGACCATCTGATAAAGGAGTACGGTCAGGACTATCTAGTGCCATGCATAGTTTGTTCCATAGTAGCACAGATTTTGATCACTAATTGGAGTCAGAGAGGGTTCCCACTAGGCTGGGGGAGATTGGTCGCAGACCTAGTGGCATGACCTCGATGGATGGCATGGGGACCAGCCATCCTTGCAGATATGTATCATAAACTGCCTGAGATCGTATACAAGGATGGGCGATCATGGGCATGCAGAGCCATCTTGGCACAGATATGGGCATGGGACCACATAGCTATTGTGCGGCCACGAGTATAGCCTCAGGAGCAGAGGACTCCCTACATTTATCAATATACAGGGTTCATCTCACAACCACACAATGGGTACCTTACATATTACAGGCGGCTATTGGATGAGCTGACAGCATTTGAGTGGATACCATACAGGTCATGCGAGCCATGGAGTGATAGGGATCGAGAGCTTGGATATATGTTATGCAGTCGGCCACTACTAGGCAGGTATGTAGAGATTGTTGAGCATTTTGTTATCACCTGAGTATGGAGACAGTTCGGTAGGAAGAAGCGGGTGGCAGTAGAGACTACCACATATGTGAGGGTGTGGGAGGAGGAGGGACTGGGATGGCTGCCAATGCTGGACTACCAGCAGGCAGCACAGGAGATAGCAGGTTTGCGGCGAGAGCCATGGGAATACCTACCGGATATGGAAGACATAGGAGCAGATGCAGCATACATAGCAAAGCGTCAGAGATGTCCCTTCCCACGGTTCACAATCCTAGATGCAAAGTCACAGGCATAGGGTGGGGATAGAGATGATGGAGATGGAGGAGGGAGAGGTAGGAGGAGGTGGGAGGTAGGTCATGGATCTCAATCAGGTGGTTGTAGACGGGCACATCGATCATCGGAGGAGGATGAGGAGGAGGAGGAGGCAAGACCAGTTTGCCACCGGATTGATGTAGGACAGGAGCAGCCTGCAGCCAGAGGAGGAGAGGATCTCCAGGCCAGGATCCAGACTTTAGAGGCTGAGGTATAGCAGCTGCGTACCACGATCACCATTCATGATTAGCAGCTGATGGATGCACGAGCCGAGATAGATCAGCAAGAGAGGGAAGCATGAGATGATGTCATGGAGATTCAGAAGGAGGCGGCGCAGGAGACATACTACAATGGCTTATACATAGCAGTCATGCCCGTAGCTCAGCGATTGCCACTCTACTCTAAGAGGGTAGGGAGGTCAGACATGCCAGCTGATAGGACAGGACCATAGGCTCCACCAACACCTCCTTTACATGAGGGGGAGAGTTAGTCCTAGGTTTAGGGTTTTTATATACAGACATGTCTTGAGACTTGATCCAAATTTTGGGATCTCACATTGTATTTGTATCATGATATATATATGAGATTACTGGTTTATGATGTATCTTGTGTACTTGTCCCCTTGTGATGGATGTTTCAGCATTATTGTCTTGTTATATTGTTCAAATGTATGATATATGCTTATAAATGCTCATGTATAGTGTCTCTCATGGATGTATGTTGAGTTCTCATGTTATGATATAGACTCATGTTTCTGAAAATGATATTTTTGATATATGATGAATGATGATAAGATTAACCCCTTGTGATGACAAAAAAAAGATGTGATATGAAAGACAAGAAGCAAAAGACATGATCGAGAAGAAGCGAAAGGTGAGCACAGTTGACTAACAAGTCCGTGAAAGATGAAAGGAGAGCTCTCTCCGTATGAAAGATACAAAACTAAACTAACATGAACCTAAGAATGCAAGCTATTATGAAAAGTGGTTTACTTTCAAGGTTACAAAGTCGTTAGACTCTAATAATCATCATTGAGCTTTATTGGTAGTATCACAAGATCATACAATACACACTAGTATAACTATGGGTATATGAATATGATCTGTATCAGATAGGTATGTGGGAATCCCACCTAAGCATCAAAGACATGTAGGTCAAGATGACTAGTGCAGTGAGGTTCCCTAAGTTTAGTATAGCAAGATTATGCTCGCATCGAGAGAGAAGAAAGTCAAGATGACCATTAGCATGCACTTGCGAAAAATAGTCGAGGATAATACATTGTAGATCCTCAGTGTCAAGTGTAACAAGCATAAATTCTCATGACAATTAGGATCAACAAGATATACCCACAGCCATAAAAAGAGATAAAACATGTCCTCATGCCCCCAGTCTTCTAGCTATGCATCATCGAAAACTATTAGGGGGAGAACACTCACCAAGAGAAATCATCATAGACAACACACAAAGAAATAAAGTCAAACAAGTCTCAGTGAGTCAAGTGTTTAAGTGTGTGTGTGTAGGTCATAGAGTCAAACTTTGAGTATCGCATCTGTCAGTGAGAAATATCACATCATTCTAGACTGTGGGTAGGATATCTGGTAAGTGTTGAGAAACACTTGACACTAGGGAAGTGTTGAAAAAATACAGTTTTGAAGAGTGTTGAGAAACACTAGTTGAACCAAGTTGCCCAAGAAACCTCGACGCACAAAGAAACCCAAGATAAGCTTAAAACAACGTATGCCCCCTAGACTAAGACAAGATTCAGTTCCAAGTTAGGAGAGACAAAGCGGGAAGTGGATCGAAATGAGCACCACGCAAGACTGATAAACATAGGTGCAAGGGTCCCAAACAATGCATGTTTCCAGGTTTTCACCGCTTGGCAGATTTTTTTGAACTTTTTATAATTTTTTTGTATTTTTGCTACCAAGGCGCCTATTTCCAAGTTTTCACCAAGGCACTTTTTCTTTTTTTTTTAATTTTTTGAATTTTTTATTTTTTTGGTGAGACATCAAAGCGCATATTGCTAGGTTTTCACTAGGATGCTCTTTTTTAAGGACTTTATATGTTTTTTAGGATTTTTTCAACATCATATATGAATTTTTTTAGAATTTTTTCAGGATCAATAAGATATGTACAAAGAGCTCAAGAACCTTAGGCATAGAACTTCTTCAGATGTAGAGCATTAATAGGCTCGGCCAGTTCTTTTCCCTCAAGTGTAGATAACTGATAGGCCCCGGACCCAAATGTTGTCATGATGATGTAAGGCCCCAACCAATTTGGCTCGAAATTTCCTTTCTGCTCCCTATTCTGTTGATTTTTAGGATTTTCTCTTAGGACAAATTCACCCACTTGGAATTCTCTAGGATGAACCTTCTTATTATAGGCAGCAGACATTCTCTTCTGATAAGTGCGCATATGATCAAAGGTGGCCTTGCGGCATTCTTCCAAAGTAGTAAGCCTGTGAACCCTCATGGCCCTATGGTCTTCATCGATGATCAAACCATGTAGAGAGACTCTCAGTGATGGTATTTCGACTTCTAATGGTAAGATAGCCTTAGAACCATAGACCAAGGAAAAAGGTGTGGCACCTGTAGGAGTGTGAATAGAAGTTTTGTAAGCCCATAGTGCGGGATTGATCTATAGATGCCAATCCTTGCCTGATTTGTGCACTATCCTATGAAGGATTTTCAGCAATGTTTTATTTGAGGCCTCAGCTTGGCCGTTACCTTGAGGGTAGTAAATAGAAGACCAGTGTTGTTTGATTTTTAATTTTTTGCACAAGTGTTTCAGGTCTTTATTCTTGAACTAGCCGCCATTATCCATGACATGGAAGAAGGAATACCATAGCGGCAAATGATGTGATTCAGGATAAACAAGGCAACATGTTTTCCTGTAGGTGCAAACAGTGGGATAGCTTCAACCCATTTGGTGAAATACTTAGTAGTTGTAATAATGAACTTATGCACACTTGAAGAACTAGGGTGAATCTTGCCCACCAAGTCAAAGGCCCATTGCTAAAATGTCCAGTATGTAATAGAGGGAATAAGCTCGCGTCTAGGAGCATGAATGAGATTCTCGTGTAGTTGACATTTCTTACAGGACTTGGCATATCAGACAGCATCAATTTGCATAGTAGGCCAATAGTAACCAACCCTAAGCAATTTTTGAGCTAACGCAAGACCATTAGAGTGTGAACCACATATGCCATCATGGACTTCAGCTAGCGCTTTTTCTGACTCCTCTATTTCTAGAGACCTAAGGAGAGTTCCGTCTAGACCCTTCCTATACAAGTCACCAGAGACGAGGGTAAAATGTGAGGCGTTACGGATGAGTTGGCACTTCTCATTGTGCATTATATTTTTAGGAATAATCTGGTCTTAGAGATAGGAAAATATGGTAGCATAGTGGGATGATTCATGATCGACCATAGTGTAAATGACATGGTCATCAGGAGAATTATAGGTGGGATAGTGAAACTCTTCCACCAAGAACTCAAATCCTGACTCATGTTCTTCCAATTGTAGAATGGATGCCAAAGTAGTCATGGCATCAACAGCCTTGTTCTCAACTCTAGGAATTTGTTAGAATGTAACAGATGTGAAATAATTCCTAAGTGAGTCTATCATCTTTTTGTAGGGAATCAACTTGTCATCCTTTGTTTGGTAATCATTGTTTACTTGATTTATGACAAGCTATGAATCTCCAAAGTTATGCAACCATGTAATCCTCCATTCTAGGGCAAGCTTGACACCATTGAGAAGGGCTTCATATTCAGCTATATTATTGGTGCATGGAAAGAGAAGCTTATACAATTTAGGAATCGTGTATCCATGAGGTGTAATAAACAAGAATCTAGCACTAACCCCATTATGTGTATGAGAACCATCAAAGAACATTTTCCATGCATGCTCTGAGACATTCATGATCAAAGCATCTGGGAAGTCTATCTGAAGAGGAGCATCATTAGTCATGGAAAATTCAGCCAATTGATCTCTGATTGCTTGTCCTTTAATGGCTTTCCTTTCGACATATTGAATGTCAAATTCTGAAAGAATCAGCATCCATTTAGCAAGTCATCCGGTAAGCGCAGCTTTACTTAAGAGGTACTTTAAAGGATCAATTTTGGTGATCAGCTGCATAGTATGTGCGAGCATATAGTGTCTAAGTTTTTGGGATGCAAACACTACTACTAGACAAGCTTTTTCAATGCTGGTATAATTGAGCTCATAAGAAACCAAGGTGCGACTGATGCAATAGATGGCTCATTCTTTACCCATATCATCTTGTTGTGCAAGGAGAACTCCTAAAGAATTTTTTGTAGCTGATATGTAGAGTATCAAACATTTCCCTTGGATAGGCAACATAAGAACATGAGGTTTCACTAGGTAATCCTTGATTTGGTCCAAGTTCTTTTGACACTCTTCATTCCATATGCAAGTAGCCCCTTTATGCAAATTCTTATTGAAGGGTTGAGCTCTATCAGCTAATTGAGAAATGAATCATCTAATAGATTGGAGACGGCCTTAGAGACCCCTTAATTGTTTTATGTTGCGAGGAGGTGGCATCTCCATAATAGCTTGCACCTTTTCTGGGTCTACCTCTATTTCTTTTGCTGATATGATATAGCCTAGTAGTTTCCTAGAAGTGACACCGAAAGTACATTTCTTAGGATTCAATCTGAGTTGAAATTGTTCCATGCCATCCAATATCAAACTCAAATCGGATAAATGAGTGCTTCTTTGTTGTGATTTAGCAAGTGTGTCATCAACATAGTCTTCCATGTTTTTATGCATCATATCATGGAAGAGGGTAGTCATAGCTCTTTGATAGGTTGTACCAGCATTCCTAAGACCAAATGGTATGACATTCCAACAAAAGGTACCCCATGTTCATGTGAAAGTTGTCTTCTCCTGGTCTTCAGGGGCGATCTTGATCTGATTATATCCGGAGAAGCCATCCATAAGGGAATACATTTCATAGCCCGATGTCATGTCCACTATCATAGCGATGTTTGGGAATGGAAAATCATCCTTAGGGCATGATTTGTTGAGATCTCTGAAGTCAGTGCATACATGAATGGACTTATCATGTTTAGAAATAGGAACAATATTGGAAATCCATTCAGCGTAATCAATAGCTCTTATGAAGTTAGCTTTTAGGAGCTTCTCAAGTTTAGCCTTAACCAATAATGCCACATGAGGATGCATCTTTCTGAGTTTCTGCTCGACGGGCTTTACCTCTGGATCAATAGAGAGGTGGTGCATAATAAGCTCAGTGTCTAAACCAAGCATGTCTGAATATGTCCATGCAAAGTTGATCTTTTTCTCTTGAAAGAATGTGGTGAATTGTTCTTTCTCCTATGCCGAGAGGGACTTAGCTACATGGATTATCTTAGGAGACTCCTCTATCCCTAAGTTGATTGGTTGTGTAGGCTCTATCTGGAAACTAAAGATCTTTCTTTGAAGTAGCTAGGAAGACTACCAAGTACCTCATCCTCAGGTGCCTCAGAGAGGTTTTCACCCTCAGATACATTTTTATTTTTACTATTTTGAGGTTCAGACACCGCCACAATGTGGTTTTCTCCATCTGACTATTTCTTTTTTCTTTTGATTTTATGACTGAGGTACTTGGTATCTGATTCTATCATATTTGTTGTTGGTTTGCTGGTGGAAGAGGTGACAGGTTCAATAGCATTGAGGTAACAAGCGATCTCATAGTCATTTTGGAAAGAAGGCAATGTAGGTCTTTGATCCTGGGCAGACCAATCTATGAGATCTGAGTGTATGAGAGGAAGTGAAGTGAAGTTCAAGGTTATTGATGCGATAGGTATTATCTTTGGTGATGAGAGAAGTAGAGCCTATAGAGTCGGCTCCAAAAGTATCAAGATCTAGATTTGTCATAGAAGGACCAGCGTGGCTCACTAAAGCAATACATGGACCGAACTTGTTAGACGCTACGCGAGACTCATCAACTACATTGGGTTGGGGACTATAAGTATGAATCACATCAACTTCCATATCCATTGTGGATGATCCGTCTGAGAGAGTGTCCCATTCGTATTCATTGGAATCTTTCATTGAACTTCTACTGGGATGTTTGCACCAAAAAGGTTTAGGACATCTAGAAGTAGAACCACCTGCGCCATTATTTGTGAGATCTACTCTTTCAAGTAACCACATGATGTTTCTACGTTGTCTATCTCTAGGGTCAAATTCATTATGCACATTGTCTCTAGACATAAAGGCTCTAGTTGTGTCATCAGTAGGCATGCATTTTTCTCCCCAAAGGAGTGAAGTAGAAGGAAGACCATCTCCCATTTGGGCCATAGTGTCAAGTGGTGATTCATCCATATCTGTATCTAAATCACTAATCATGGGATCAGTTCTGGAACATTGAGGAGGGTCATCCTTGGCACCATATCCTAGACCCGTGGTATCCTTAGCATGTCGTCCATCATTATGACTCAAAGGCTCAACTAGGGTGTGTCCATTATTATTTAAAGGTCCTTGACCTTGATAGCCCATTAGTTGCAGGAATTTGTAGCCTTTACCATAGCGCCTAGGAGAGATGGGAGTAGCAACGGTCGTAATGTCTTCTTCCTCTTTATAGATCCAATCCTTAACAGCTTGTTCTTCTTTTTCTGCCTCTAAGGGTGTGGACGAGTGGACAAAGGTACTAAAAACTATCATGGCAGAAGCGAAAGACTTCACCTTATCTAAAGGTCTACCATATGACTTAGGAGAGATAGGTATAGTATCAATAGAATCCAATGTGTATTCGCCCGTACCAATACTCATCATTTTTAATTTCTGCTCAGTAGCAATAAGGGACGCACTGGGATCATGAGAAGGCTTATTGTGCAGGACAAACTTTTCAGCAGCAGTGAGAGTATTGATAGCAATAGCATTGTCCCCAGGAATCACAATTTCAGCTCAATTGTACGGGAACTTGATGGATTGATGGTATGTAGAAGGAACAGCTTGCATGTCATCGATCCAAGGATGACCCAGAAGAATGTTGTATGCAAGTGGGATGTCTAATACTTGAAACACAATATCCTTTGCAACTGGACCCACTCAGATAGGCAGCATAATAAGACCCTTTGAGGACCTCTCCACTTCATCGTATGCTTTGATAGTGATTTTTTGCCTAGGATTTACAGCAAACTCAAATAGTCCCAATTGTTGCACAACATGAAAGGAAACAATATTCAACCCTGCACCATTGTCTATCAGGACTCGGCCGACTCGAGTATGGTAGACTTGGACTTCAATATTCAAAGCAAGATTATGTGGGTGGCTAAGGGATGTGTCATCCTCTGTGGAAAATGAGAGATAGTGAGGAGATGAGA
Source organism: Chamaecyparis obtusa (assembly GCA_027943335.1). NCBI lineage: Eukaryota > Viridiplantae > Streptophyta > Pinopsida > Cupressales > Cupressaceae > Chamaecyparis > Chamaecyparis obtusa. The sequence goes on along the minus strand of BSBK01002736.1, from coordinate 1,134,557 downwards.
TATGGTTGACCATACCCTGCAACCTATCTAGGTCAATGTTATTAAGGACATTTGTTGTGCGTAGAGGCTTTTCAAGGATCTCTTTGTGCAAAGGTGATAGCTCAAGCAACTCGAAAATGGATATTTGGGCCAGTGTTCATTGCAACTGGTGAACAAGATCATAGCTAGATACGGTTGTGGGAGTCACTTGTTTGGAAGATGAGGCTTGTTTGGGATCATGAGCAGTCTTAAGGACAATTTTGGCTTGCCCCCTAGTAACAGTATTCAGTGTCTCACTTCAGGAAGATGAACCACCAAGTGTTTGCAGGATCAACTTAGGCGTATCATGATTGTCATCACTAGTACCTTGAGATCTCATCATAAAAACACTCTCAATGGGCTCTACCATGTTGATCACAGGTGCATCGTTAGTATATGTATAATTGATCTTTGCATCATGATTTTTCTTATTTGCTTGAGAGGTCTCCCCCTTTTCATACTTAGGGAGAGGTTTTTTGAAGGCCTTATGATTAGAATTCTTAACCAAGCCGTCTGTGAGAACTATGCCTCCATCAATAAGATCTTGAATAGCATCCTTAAGCTTGAAACAATTATCCGTGTTGTGTCCCTTATTTCTATGATAATTGCAGAAATGATCCTCTCTCCATCAATCAGGCTTAACTAGTGGATTGAAGGGACAAGAATTGTCAGGAAGCATAAGATACTTGTTGGCAACCAAGGTCTTAAGAATCACATCATAAGGTTCAGCCAACTTGGTGTACACTCATCGTTGATATCTCTTCTTGGGTTTGTCTACATGTTGAGGTTTAGATGCACCTTAAGTATTTGCAGCCTCTTGTTGTTTAGCTCCATAGATAGCGTTGGAGAGATGGAAAGCAGGCTCTTTTGCTTTAGGAACATCCACAACCCCCATCATTGACAACATATGTGTTTCTATTCCAGGGTTTGTTTCTGTCCTTTCCATTACCTCTGGTATCTTTGTTGATGACAATATCCCCTTTTCTTATAGCAAGATCCTCAATATGGTACACACTTTCAACCATGTCATTGAAAGAGGAAAATAGTTATTTCCTTAGATCATAATATAATTCAAGCACAAGAGTATTGAAAAAGATGTCGATCTTTTCCCTTTCAGGTAGTTGATGAGGATATTGAGAATATAATGACCTCCAACGTTGCAAGTAGATAGCGAATGATTTGCCTTGATTTTTCCTAAGAGCACTTAGATCTATCATGGTAATAGGCTATTGTATGTTGTATGAGTAATGCTGAGTGAAATGCCTAGCCAACTCATCAAAGGTCTTGAGAGGAGGTGTCAATTTTGCAAACCATTCTAGAGCTTGTCCTCTTAAACTCCTAGGGAACAACCATAGTAGAAATGTGTCCTTGTAAACGAAGTCCATGCTAAGAGCATAAAAATGATGCACATGGTCATGGAGATCACCATTTCCATCATACTTATCATATTTGGGAACCTCAATATCCCTAGGAAATGAGACCATGTATAGACTCCTATCAAAGGGAAGAGCACAAATAGATTCTACAAAGAAGACCTTTGGAGGTTCTTTTTCTATTGCAAGTCGAGCAAGACGTTGATTCGTTCATTGCAGTTCTTCTCTAAGGATTTCCAATTTAGTTGGTACTCTTTCTTGAATGATTTGGTGGACATCATAACTAGGAGGGAGCTTGTATCCTCTAGAGTCATGTATTGAAAGTATTGATCTCCATTACGCTCTAGAAGTTTATGCATCAAGCGTTGGGAAGCCTCATCTTGTTCAAACCTCATAAGCTCTTCACTGGACACATCATCAATGGCTTCTTCCTCATGATGAGAGGGAGGAGGTCTAGGAGGTGAAGGAGGTGCGGCAAAAGCTCATCTTGGAGATGACCTTAGTGACGTATTGTTACCATGGTTGCCAGTATTACCAAAAAAAGATCTATTGTCATAACCACTAGTCTTGTCTTGATCATGAAACATGCCTCTTGAAGCCATGCACCTAGCAGCATCCATTATGCTTCTATTATGCTCTTTATCTATGCATGCTTGGTTGTCTCTTTGCTCAAAATTTTCTTGCAAACGGCGATATTTCTCTTGTTCAGTCATGGTTAGTGAGACACTATCTGTACTTTTGGGGGCCTTGAATGCAGAAAAGAGGAAGCCTCCTTTATACCACAGGGTGACCTTGGAATCCTCAGATTTATCTGGACTAGAACTATCATCACTGACTGGCGCTCGTGAGCATCTTGTAGGAGAGGGTAACTGTGTATAGTTGAACGTAGGGTGAATCCCTTGCTCAAACTGTGACCGAGTTGTAACCGGCATGAAAAGGAATGTTGTTTGACTAATAGAACGAGGCAAAGTTTCTTAGATTATGAGATAAGAAAAGCCAATAAAGATCACTTGTCGAGATAGAACAATAGAGATGGCTCGTCAAAGGTGCTCAAGAACTTATAGCAGTCAATTGACTCAAGCCAAGATATGAGCAAGAAGCTCGATTAGTAAATAGCTAGAGAGGTAACCATAGTGTGGCAAGTGATCAAAAGTAGCATTTGATAGGCTCAAACCCAATAGTTTTAACTCATTTTTTTTAGTCTAGAACAATCTTAGACATGAAAATAATAGGCCAGATCTAGGTCAGAATAGGAAAGGACACTGTGCGTCAAGCTAAGATTAAAGTTTGACAGCTTTGGATTGCATACAACAATGAGACAACAAAATGACTCTGTACGATAATTTGCAGGATAGTAGTACGATACAATTGAGCCAAATGATATTTCACACATAGTAGTGCGATAGTAACTAGGTAGTTGATGCGATAAAGTGTATAACTTTCATGTGATACAAGTTCAGCAATGAAGTATCACGCAATAATACTCAAGAAAGTGGTGTGATGATTGTTCAGTATCGCATGATGTTTGACCAGTGAATGTGTAAAAACTCAGTTTTGAAAGAAATTCGATCAAAGTTGTAGTTTGGTAAGTTCAATTTCTTAGTTCGGAACATAGTAACGGTAGAAAATAGACAGGTTTGCAAACAGTGATGGATTAAATGTGTCATAAAACATTTTGAACAAGGGAAAAAGTAACCTTGTCAAGACATGCACTTGGGATATCAAAGCGAAAAATCCTATGAACAATACCATGATGTTTGATGTTTGAGAACATTTACATGGGTAGATCACACCAAAGACAATTCAAGCACTTACTAACTTAGAAAGACAAAGGCTCAATACTCAACAACTTAGCCCACACTTGATGTCTCATTGCCTCACACAAAGCGGTTTCCCATAATAGATATTGGCTTTGTTGTGGAAGTGCCAATGACACAACCAAAGGAACACAGATGGTAAGTGTAAAATCTTGGGGTGATCCAGGTAGTCCACTAGGATTGATCCTTGCACCAAGATGTTGAGCGGCAAAATCGGGTAGCTTCTATCTAAGGTTCGTAATAAGGACTTCAATTCACAATACCCATCTTGCTCCCCAAAGGGACTCCTTACCTTGCAGAAAGTAATGGACTTCGCAGCCACAAGAGTACCTTAAGCATTCTTGCTTAGCATTTTTCTCATGGTCACAATCCCACAAGTACTCACACTAACTGAAGACAAGTATTACGTCTACCAAGGTTTTGTGTCCTTGATAGCCTTGAGTTTATAGTGGGTTGGAATAGTCAAGTATTAGCTTGCCCCCACTTGGGTCATTCTTCTTCATTGCTCAAGAGCAGGCCCTCTAAAGGATTCTACACTAAATAAGAAGTGGATCAACCTTTGAGGGTCAAGATTTTTGGTTCACCTCAAGGGTGAAGAGCATACTCTCCTATCTCAAAAGCTTTTCCCAAACACACAAGAAAAGTTCAATTAACCCTCTTGCTTTTGAAATCTAAAGATGGGTCAAGATTTCTGGTTCACCACAAGGGTGAAGAGCATACTCTCCTACCACCAAAAGACTCTAATGACAAGATATTAAGTGCCTAAGGAAATGAACTAGTATAATGCCACACTTAAGAGTGAAAAGAAAGAACAAGCACTTGGGGGTTTTTATGCTTTGGGCGGCCCTGCAAGAAAGATTAGTAGCCCTTGTGCATTTGAAGCTTTGGCATGCGTTATTTTAGCAAATTATGCAAGCAATTAGGGAACACCTACAAGCACAACTCGTTAGGCTCACAAAGGTTAGTACAGCAAAACCAAGTGAGATTTGTGAATAAATCTATGTCCTAACACAGCAAATCAAAACCAAAAAGTAGAAAACCCAAATCTTGCAAAAAAGAACTAAAAATAGTCACCTTCAGGCCTAGGTGACAGTTTTTGCTGGCATAGGTTTGCATGATACTTTGCAGTATAAGAGTATGATACTTCTGTTCCAGACAATACTTCGCACGACACCAGACGATAGAGTGTTGTAAGGCCAGGCGACAGAGTTCTGTATGAGCATACGATACTTTTGACTGGAAAAGTATCGCATGGCTATGTAAGAAACTATCATACAATACTCTGTCAGAAAATATAGAAACACAGCATAAACAGCAAGATAACAATGACGAAAATAAAGAGGAAATGCAAGGAAAGAAAGGCAAAACAGAGTTGTTCTGCCCCACGGTGGGCGCCAAAAATGTACACTCAAAATGTGCACTTCTCTAAGCCATTGATTCCAAGAGCATCCATGGATTGGAAACCTTGAAAAGTGACCTAGAGCTCCCTAGGCATGGAGTGCAAGGGTGTTTAGAGGGCTCTTAGCTAGAGCTATTAAGCATGCAACCTTGCTAGTAAACCATGCAATGGGAGATTCAAAGAGACAAGGGCAAGAATGCCAATATCCTCAAGAATAAAAATGGAAATGCAATGCAAGCTATGATAGAATGAGAATGCAACTAGACTATAGAAATGAGAGTGTTACAAGCCTTTACTAATTAAACTATGTGAATTAAGCTAAAACATAAAAAGAAATTAAGCTAAGAATGCTATGAAAACTAGCTACAAATGCAAGTATGAAGACTAGAATGCAACAAGTTCTTCCAAATCTCCAATGGCACCAAGAAAACCTGTAGCATAAGATTAGTATCAAGAGTGGGGATCCTAGAATGAGAAGAGAGCTCTCCTTTTAAAGATAAATGGACCATGGAGATTAGGAGGCAAAAGATTTGATCAAGGGTGGAGTTTGAAAGTGGGAGCAATCCATGTGCACAAGTATCCTCCAATGAGAAATAAGTGTTGACTTTTGTGCCCCATGTGAGACAAAAAGCCTTTTCTTCTTATTTATAAAATAGGAATAATGCTTTACTTGTGCAACTTAGGATAAGAGGTAAGTGGGGCTTTTTATTTAATAAAAGGGGAGGGAATTCCTTTTAACTAAATAAAGACTTAGGATAAGATGGTTAATCCATAGAATATAATTGAATAAATGATAGAATTAGGATTTGATCAAGAATGAGCAATTGATAAATTTAGCAAATAACGCTAGAAAGGGGCTAATAGTCTAGATGACCATTTTTGGGTGATTACACCTAAAACCCGGAAAAGGGATTAAGATTTTACATTAAAGCTCCACAAAAAAAAGAGCAGTCACCCATCATAAAAGGTCAACAACAAGGCCAGGAACAAAAGAAAACAAAAAAGGACAGGGAGAGGACCAGCACCAAAAACAACACAAGCAAAAAACAACAAAGGAACAACTCAAGACATATTCTTGAGAAAATTGGCCACTTATACCTCCAGATACCTCCAAATGGTCAATTTTGTCAGTCGCTTCCTTAATCTGGATGAGATCTTCAGGGGAAGTCATGGCATCCCTTTTCCTCATGCTAGACCTGGTACGCATTCCTAGTCCTAGGTCCGGGGTGACCTCCGGCTCATCAGTAGTCTTCTCCTCAACTTTGTCATAGGGGGTAGCTTCCATTTTGGCTATAAGAATCTTAATATGCTCATTGGAGACTTTGAGGATATTAAAACTCTGCTCAGTAATGCCCTTGAGGGTACACTCAACGCCCAGCACCCTATTCTCCATTTCCATCATTCGGGCCTCTAGCTTGTAAATTAAATTCAGCCACGTTGAAGAGGGGGTCAGGGGTAGACCTATCCCTGACAGCATTCTCATCTTTTTTCTTGTCCATTTCTCCCATCCTGGTTTTCAAATCACACACTTCAAAGAAAAGCCATTTAATAGACCTGTAGTTTTCAAGCATACTATTCCTGGCATTATTTAGCCAGTTAAAATGAAATTCCCTAGTGGAATCACTTAGGACAACCAGTGAGGGATCAATGAGTTATTTGGTCTCAATTTTTCCACCTTCACTGTCAAGAACCATGGGGTTAATTAACTCTCTAGTAATGCCCATTTTGGTAGTGTGGCAATTGAAAAGCTTCCGAACAGTGTTCTTACCTTTGGTATCTAGATGAGGTTCTGGCTAGAGCATAGGGGGAATGTCCTAAGAGACCATATCACCCACAAATAACATATTCTTCCCAACATCTGAAAAGCCAATAGGATTGGTGTCATGGGGAACAAGGGGAGATCACAAATCCTTTCCTTCCTCTTCAGAATTTGCAAAGACCTAGACCGGGCTCGTCTCCTTACTCTTGGTCAATTTGATCCACTTGGAGATCTTAGGAGATTTTTTCACAGTTTTCTTCTTCCCCTTCTCCCTTCACTCCTCCTCGGTGTCCATATTCTTCCCATTCTCATTTTAATCCTTGTTCAAAGATATGGCAATTTTATCTATTTCTTAGGGGAAGGACCCTTGACCTCTTTTTTAACCTTATGTAGATTACATTTTCTTTTCTTAGAGGAAGAGTCGGAAGCTCCTTTCTTAATCTCTTCTTCATCCTAGTTTTTGGAATGCATCCCAGTGCTATCCTCAGTATCAAACGGCTCATAATCAAATCCTGACTCATCCTCCTTGACCCCCTTTATCCTTAATAATTTTACTCACCATTTGTATTTTAAAGTATTCATAAATAAGCAAAATCAAACCCTCATGAAAAGTAGGGTTAGTGTTAGCTTTTCCCCTAAAAGAGTTGATATTTTCATTTATGGACAAGTAAAGGTAGAAGGGAATGGACACCATCTTACCATGTTTGAAATGGTTGAGTAGGACAAAGTGGTAACTATGAATTCTAAAAAATCTTGAATCCAATGTGATGTAGTAGATAATAGCCTAAAGCACGAACCTCCAAATTTCCTTCATGCCCTCAGGATGGTAGTAGGTGCCCATCTTTGTAAGAGTCTATTTCTCCTCTGGATCCTTGGGAAAAATATTCACCGCAGGGTTTGAGATCCTACGATCTCTGTAGAAATTTTTCCCAATAATGGGGATACCAGTAACTGTAGAGATGATTTCTTCTATCATGGTAAATTGGCACCAATTAATTTCAATGCTTCCCTCATTCCAACTCTTGAGGAAAAAATTAGTGACTTCCTGATTACCACCATGAAGTCTCTCCATGAAAGGAGTAATACCACCCTTCTACAGAATATCCTAAACAATGCTTCTTTTCTTCCATTTTTACAATCTGTGGGCTCCCTCCTGATTCTCTGGCCACCCAGGATGATAATCTTCCTAACAAAAGTGTTGCGCTTCAAAAATCTTCGGAGCTAAAAGAAAACAAGGGCGTTGATATTACTCTTGGAATTTCTTTAGAGCTTATAATGAAACTGAAAACCAAGGCTTAAATCTTTGGCTCTCTTAAAAACTCAAAAAGCGTCCAGATTGAACGCTTCATAATTATGGGTAATAAAATTCTCGTACTTCCTGTGCTTGAAAAAAATCATTGGAAAATGTGAATTAATTGTCGTAATTATCACCTATGGCTCCTTCATTACCATGAATGCAGTCCCATGTGATCAGTTCCTTCACCTCCTATGGGATATCTTTTCCATTATGTCACATCACCATATCTTTATGCCTGACAACCATGTTGGACAAGGCGTCAGCCATTTAGTTTGACTCCCTAAACACGTGAGAAATATGGACCTTCTTAGAGGTGTTGAGAATGCTTTGGGTCTCCATGATTAAATTTTTGATAGTCCACGAAGGGAAGGAACCATTCAGACACCTAATTATATTATTAGAGTTGCCTTCAAACCATAGGTAGTTTATCCCCAAATCACGAGTCAACTTGGTAACCTAGAGAGCATCTATGGCTTCAGCATAATGATTTGTTTCGGTGCCAAGGGGAAGAGCAATAATGGAAATACAGGCACCATGGTGATTCCTGATCACTCCTCCATAAACAATCGGGCCAGGATTTCCCTTGCCCGCCCCATCGAAGTTAGCCTTATACAACCCCATGGGGGGAAAATGTCAGGTGCAATTATCCCTTCTATGATCAACTCAATTTTAAAGGTGGTCCAGACAATTACCTAAAAAAATGTTAGTACCACAGCAAACAGAGAATTTTTCAAAAAGAGCATGAATAATTTTAGAAGAAACCACTTTGGAAGAAGCATGTAAGTCTCTAAAAATTCTATTATTGTGCTCCTTCCAAATGCCCGAACAGAGATGGGGAAAGGCCTAGGACCAAAGTTTTTGAAATCGGGAGAGGAAGGGAATGGAGGAGCCCATTGGGAGAAATAATCATGGATGGTTAGAAGGAAAACCCAAGCCTAGCCAAAAGAGGAGAGGAGGGCATACCAGACATCCACCACAAAGGGGAAATAGATAAAGAGATTTTTCACAATCTCAGGATCAGATTTACAAAGGACGCACATATTGGGAATAGGAATGTCCCGCTTGACAAGGTTGTCAACAGTGATAATACAATTTTGTAGCAGCAGCTAGAAGAAGATATTGATCTTACGATTAAACCGGGAAACCAAGATTTATCCCAGTAAGGGGAAGGGGAAGGATTGAGAGGATCCAAAAAGGCAGAGGCAACTAAGAAATTCCCATTAGGAGAAGCTTCACAAACTAAGACATCTGGGGATTGAGATAAGGATAGAGTCAATAGAGACCTCATGAGGGGTTCCAAATCTGGCAACAGAGAACAAAGGTTCACCCAATCATTACCAATTATGTACTTACAGACTTGAGTTCCGAAGTGCAGTAAGAAAACATCCTTCCATATATTGAAGGGCTCCACATTAGCCAAGATCCCAGATGGAGCCAATTTTCATTCCTGAGGTTTATAGATTCTCCATTTCCCACTTTCCATTTAGTGCGAGAGGCAGAAAGCTCTCTAGCCTTGAGGAGACCATTCCAAATAAAGGAGCCTTCAGGAATATCAATGTTGAATAAGATATTTTTCATATTATTGTTGGAGTGGAGGTATTTAGCCACAATTATATCACGCCAGTCTCCTATGTCCTGAAAAATATGCCACTTGTTTGGCTTGAAGCGCCTTATTGAAGACCCTTATACTCCTGAGACCAAGATCACCATAATGCTTCGGTTTGTAGACTCTATCCCAAGAAATAAGAGGAAGCCTCTTGTGATCCACCACCCCAGACCAAAGAAATCTTTTATGAATCTTCTCTATAGCATCTACAAATTTTGAGGGAATCATGAAGAGGCTCAAAGTATAGGTAGTGAGGTTTTGGAGAGTATATTTAAGAAGTTGTATCTTCCCAGTTTGGCTAAGTATCACACCCTTCCACTCAGCCAACTTCCTATTAAATCTATCAATTAAATTGTTCCAAAAGGACTCGGGAGGTTTTAGCCCCAAAGGAAGACCCAAATAGGTTGAAGGAAAGAGATCCATACCACATCCCAAGATCTCTCCAATCCTTTGTTTCCTTTCAAGGGGAGTGTTGATTAAATAAACAGAACTCTTGTTCCATTTGATAAGTTGTCTAGCTGCATTCGAATAACTATTCAGAAAACTTTTCATAACTCTATCTTTTTTTATTGAGGAATCTCCCCCCAAAATAGTGTCATCAACGAATTGTTGATGAGAAAATTTAATTCCCCAAGGGTTAATTCCCTGCAAAGCACCAGAAGCAATCTTCATCGAGATAAGTCCTCCAAGGCATTCAGCCACAATAATAAAAAGGATAGTGGAAAGGGGGTCGCCCTATCTAAGGCCTCTGGAAGGTTTGAATAAATTCAAAGGGGAGCCATTGATCAACACCACTATAGAGGGGGAGGAGACTAGTTGGTGAATCATTTTGCAAGATCCATGGTTGAAGCCAAAATCTTCCAAAATTTTCAACAAAAGTTGCCAGTCCACCCAGTCATAAGCTTTGGAGAGATTGAGTTTAAGAACCCTTCTTTGTTGGTAGAAACAATGGAGTGAATGACCTCATGAATAGTAATGATGGAGTCAATAATATGTCTCCCCAAGATAAAACTAGATTGTTGATGTAAGATGAGCAAGGGGAGCAACTTGAAAAGTCTCAAAGTAAGCACCTTAGAAATTATTTTGTAAAAATATTTTCATAAGCTAATGGGTCTAAAGTTCTCCATAGCCTTCACACCAAGAATTTTGGGGATGAGAACCAGGAAGGTAGCATTCAGCTCCTTCAGAATGTTCTTTGAGCTGAAGAATTCTTGAATAGCTTTAACCACATCCCCCTTAACAATGTCCCAGTAAGTGTGAAAAAAGAACATGGGAAAGCCATTAGGGCCAGGTGCTTTGTCCTCTGACATAGATTGCACAGCTTTGAAAACTTTCACCTCCTTAGGGATAGAGTAGAGAGCTTTATTTTGGTCTTCAGAAATAATATTTGGGATGTTACCCAAAATCATGGCATGGTCTTCCGAAGAGAGGTGATGATCCTTAGATAAGAGGGAGGAGAAGAAGGCAATAGCTTCATTAGCAATGTCCTTGTCCTCCGTAAGAATCTGATCCATCTGTCTGGATTTTCTAACTCTATTAGTATCTTTGTGCTTCATGGTGGTAAGATGGAAGAACCTCATATTTTTATCCCCTTCTTTCATACAAATAGATCTAGACCTTTGTTTCCAGTATAATTCATCCTTGCCAATCACATTATGATAATTAGAAAGTAAGGCTTTCTCTTTTTGGAGACGATCAAAATCATATCCAAAGTTCTGAATCTCCCCTTGAACTTGATTAATATCCATAAGAATCTCAGCTTTGGAAGAAAAGATATTGCCAAATTCATTCATGTTCCAAAGCTTGATGTTATTCTTAACATTCCTAATTTTTTTAATAATTCTAAACATGGAAGAGCCATCAATATGAATGTCCCACCATTCCTTTAACGTGTGTCTCAAATCTGAGTGGGTAGTCCACAATCTTTCAAATCTGAAGGGAAAACTTCTCTTTTTAATGAGGGGATCAAGGATAAGAGAAATGGGGGAATGGTTCGAACCAATTCTAGCCAGGGCCAAAAGAGAACATGAAAAGATATGGAGCCAATCAAGGGTAATACGGACATGATCAAGACATACATGAATACAATCATTACCAGTTCTTCTATTAGACCAAGGATAATCTACCCCATGGAGATCTAGGTTGAACAAGGCCTAATCATTGATGAAGTCCATAAGATCCATTCTGCTTTCCAGATCCGGCATACTCCCTCCAAGATTTTCCTATTATTTAAAAGGAGTTTTGAAATCTCCCATGATAATCCCTCTAGAGAACTGGAAGGCAAAGATAATAGTCCTAATCCTCTCCTAGTACTTAGATCTAGCCCTTTTAGAATTAAGAGCATAAACATTCAGAATAAACCAACTATCATTATCACATTTACTCGTGAATTTCATAAACAAAGGATTACCTTCCTTATGAATGACATCCCCTTTGAAGATGGCAAAATTCCAGAAAAAATCAAGGTCCCCAGAAGCCCCATCAAAACTAGATCCCGCAACCTCCATGGATTTTGATATTTTGACATTTCCCACCTTCTCTTTATTCATCTTAGTTTCTTGAATCATCAAAAAATCCAATCTATGATCCCTAATCATATTCCTAATAATGTCTTTCTTATGTGATCCATTCAAACCATAAATGTTCCAAGAGATAATCTTCATTTCTTCTTTGAGGAGCAGGCTTCACGAAAGGCAAATTGAGTCTCATATGTGATATTCTTACTAGCTTCTTCTTCTCTGATTAGGTTGGCTTTCTTCCTACCTAGTGTTCTCGGTTTAGCTCCTACATCAGCTTTGTTTTTACTTCTTGTTGCCTCTAGCGAGATAGGAGACGGGTCTGTATTGTTCTTTTTCTTTCCTTTCTTTGAAACATAAATCCATCCTTTGTCTTTCATCCCTTTCTTGAATTTAGCAAACAACGTCTCCATCTTAGAAAGTTGTCCAGGAGAGACACATTTGTACAACTCCTCCATGTTCAAAAGTTGGCCAGGAGAGCTAGGGTTTTTGATGGAAACTGAAATCCTCTTGACCGGGGAGGGGATAAGGGTATTACAACCTTGTCCCTCTTGGAAATGAGCACCAGATGGAGTATTAAATCCCAAAATACTAGGGATAAATTTTCCTTCCTCTGCATTATATATGTTGAGAGAGTTTGGAACAAGAGAGATGCAGTCAATATTAGAATCTCCTCCTTCCAAAAACCTATGTTCTTTATCACTGTCCTTGTCAGGAAGTAAAGGTTCAACCCCACCAACAACATTGACAACCTCCTCCCAAGAAGAAGGGAGAATCTCGGCATTAACCACTGCTATAGCTTGCTTGTGGCCATTCAACAAAAGGGTCCCCTCAGTGTATCTTGTACTATGGTATGCTTTAAAACATTGAGCAAAGAAGTCCTCACTATGGTTTCCTTTTGGTGTGGAAAAAAACCCTTATTAACATGAGCTTCTTCCTCAAACAGGATTGTTGTTACATTTTTCTTCCAGGCTTTCTTTTGGTATTTTCTATCTTTTTCCTTAACCGTGAACTTCGGGCATGCCTTGGCCAAATGACCCGCCTTCTTGTAGTGGAAGCAAGCAAAAGGCACACTTTCATAGTCAATCTTTTGCAGTCTTTTCCCTAGCTTAGAATGAATCTCAATAATATTTGGCATATCTTTACCTTTTTCAACCCCAATGCAAATTCTAGCATAGGTCAACCTACTTCTTGCCACAGTAACAGGGTCAACTGACAGGAGTTCCCCGAAAGACCTAGTGATCCCATTAAAGACATCCTCAAACCAAAACTCTAGAGGAAGTTCAGGAAGCCAAACCCACACCAGATCCTAGACAAAGAAAGAGTCATTCAAATCCAAGTTGGGAGACCATTTCTGTAAAGACATAGTCACCTTTCCAATTATCCAAGTCCCAGCATAGAGAATCCTATCAAAGTCCTCTTGAAAAGAGAATTCAAAGGACAAGAAACCCTTAGCCATGGTAGTAATACCCACATGGCCCTTGAGAATCCATTTTTCTTTGTGAAAGCCCTAACGACATCAATATTAGGTCTAGCCCCAACAAATTTCTCAACCAATGTGAGAGCCATTGCAGTGATGTTATGATCAACTAGCTCGTCGGGAATAGTAATAGCATATTTCCCTGTCCCCTTATCAGATTGGTCCTTGATATCAAGGAAAGAGGATTTACCTATGGGTTTGACCCTGAACAAGGTGGACCAAGGTTTGAAAGGGAAGACCACTTCCTGGGCACGGAATGAGGTAGAATCAGAGAAACCCGAGGGCTTACCATTTTGTGGTTGTAAAGGGGGTTGACCATGCTCCCATAAATCCACTTTACCAGAGTATTTGAGCTTCTCGTGTGGGACCCCATCCACCTTCACCTTATCATCTGTTCCTGAGTTAGTAGGAATCTTCGCACCACAAGTAGTAGCATCTGCAGAGGCACCCGCAGCATGCATTTCTTCCAGCACCAACTCCGCTCATGGCTTTCACTTGTTTAAACATACTCATTATGATCAATAAGTTAAACTATAGCATGTACAAATCATAGTTTGATGTTCTTGCATAATTATTTCATAACCAGGTTTAAGATGTAGAGAAACATTCAGAAGGAGCTCTAAATGTCCCTAAAGGGTTTGAATGACAAATTCTCACAACTAAATCCTTGCACTATTGGGTAAACACAAGTTGTGACATATAATGCATATATTTTGCATAAATATGATAAAAACAAGACTATAAATCTAGGAAAAAATAGTATCATCATGAGATCACATCAACCATTTTCATATTATCACATAATAAAAAAATATTTTAGAATGTAAAACAACATCCTAGAATCTAGCATCATGTTAATGAGGAATGAATTGACATATTATTTAGTTGAAATGCTAAGTAAGACCTACTTTGGGTGCCTAGATAAATTCCTCCCTAGTTTTTCTCTTGGAAATGCCCCATGATGGTGGTTGAGGCAAGAGTCTTTATTTTATTTGACTTTATTCATTGAAGATACTCCTTGTAATGCTCTTCAATTCTCTCAATTATATGGACTTGTTCAAACTTCTCCTAGATGGTCTCAACTCTTGTCACCATGTCATCCAAGTTTCTCATATACGATAAAAAGTGTCATAACTAACCATTAAACTCCTCAAACTATTATAACCTCTCTTGTGCATGTTTATAAGACGTGTGTAGAGATTTAAGATGGTTATAACTTCTTGGAGGCTATATGATAATTCTAGGGATAAAAAATTCACACATACCACTCCCTTATGCCTTCTTCAACCTCATATTTTCACCAAACCTAGATCATTGTCTCATACTTGTAGCTACTTTTGTGACTTCTCAATTTGATATTCATTTCATTATCATTTGAAGAATGTTGTTGTTATTAGGTATCTATCATGGCCTTCCTCTCTTGTTCCCCTAAGAGCCTTGATGTATAGAAAGCTTGTCACTTTAATGAATATATGATATTTGATACACATTATGATCTTGCGCGAGACTTAAGATCTCCTTGAAATTGAAAAATGGCCATTAGATATCAGCAGAGGTCTTCAGTGGTCTGTCTTTCCATGTTATGATTGTTCATAGCTCTACCCTTAAAAACCATGTCTTCATCATAGACTAACATTATAGGTAAGTACTACTTCCTCTAAATCTTGTCATTCATCATTTTCTAACTATTCTCTATTCACTATTGTACAAAATCACTATAATGAATATTTTTATTATGCATTTTTTTCATTCATTGGCTTCGAAATATTCTTAGGGGTGAATGCATGATATAGAATAAATGTGAAGAACTATGATTGTATAGTAATGCCACCGATAGATCTATAAATAAGGATTATTTTCAATGAAATAAATTAGTTAATGCAACATTTGAGAGATTGAAAGAGGCTATGTACACTACTCTAGTTCTTTCTACACTAGACGTCACCAAGGATTTTATTATGGAATGTGGTGCTTCAATTAATGCTATTGGAGCAGTTTTTGTGCATGGGGATCCACCCATTTCTTTTGAGAGATACCAATTAAAGGGTAAGAATCATCAACCCAACCCTATTTATGAGAAGAAAACACTACCTATTATTTGTGCAATAAAATAATGGAGGTCATATCTACTAGAAAGATACTTCAAAGTAAAGATGGATCATGCTAGCTTAAAATATTATTTGGAAGAGAGATAATCTTCTGAAGAGAAAAAAATATGAGTCACAAAGATGTTGGGGTATGACTTTGAGATCATATACAAAAAGGGAAAAGAGAATATTGTGGTAGATGCATTATCTGGGAAGGATGAAAATGGTGAATCTCATTCAATCTGATTAGTTCAGATAAATTTTGTTAGAAGATAGATGTCTTGTGGTATAAAGAGAAATATACATATGCAATAATTCCACTCAAAAATAAATTATTCTCCATAAACTTGATGAGTCTATAGTAGGTTATCATTCAAGATTTTTGAAGACATCATCAAGCCAAGCAATATTTTTTCTAGGAAGTGCTAAAACTGGATGTTCAAAAATTTGTGGTTGAATGTTTGGTTTGTCAAAGAAATAAATGGAAGAAAATTAATATGTCAAGTCTATTGCAGCCCTTAGTTATTCCTTTTCAAACTCATTTTAGTGGCATGTTCCTTTTGTGTCTTATTCCCAAATTTGTACTTGTTACATTCTTATTTGTTTCAATATGTTTATTTGGAATCTTGTCAATTTTCAATCATTGTACCTAGTTATTACATCATTTCTTGTCATTATCATATCCAATCACATCATAACTCAAAAGGAAGTAATCAATTACAGTGCTCAAATCTCTTAGAGTACTAAATTTGGAGCTTATGAATTATTCCCCAATGAATGAAATGGTTTGGAAATGATTACTAGATTGCATGTTTGAGCTAGTCAACTCCTTCATTTTCCTACATTTTATTTAGCTACAGTGGAACATGTGAACAACTTATGCAATTAATTATATTCAGTCAAGAGTGGGTCTTTATAAATATTTTGATGAGAACACACTTATAGTAAGAGGGAGCTAAATTGCTATAATACAATCTCTTAGTTATTAAAATTTAGAAAACATATAAGATCTAACAATTAGGATGTGTTGTAACATTAACAGGGAAACACCTTGTTTGGTTGAATAGTTATACTGCAACAAAATTAGAGAGATGGCTCTTGTTGCTCCCATTGTCATTGCTCTCGTGCTTCATGTTGTTTTTGCTGGTGTTGCCCATGTGCCTCCTATCGCTCTCGTCATCCCTAGAGCTTATGTGGCGGATGCTTCCCCTGTGTCGCTTGTGGATGCGGCTCTTGTTGTTAGGCCTTCTGTGGTGACCTTGGTGTAGGTTCCTTTGGTTGCAGCCCTAATTTTTGCTAGCAAGGCTAGGTGCTCTCTCGTGTCTGCACCTAAGCCAATTTTGGGGAAGACTGTTAATCACAGTGCTTTCCCTATTTGCAGAAATATTGCTGTGGAATTGGAGACAATATCTAAAATCGATGTCGTAGCCTCTATTTTTTCTTCGCATGGCCTGATTTGCAGATTTAAGGGTCACTAGCCTTGTTTGCCTGAATTACATTCCTGGATTTCCAACCATTGGGAGCCCCTTATCACTGGTACAGTCCACATATTTCCTATGGCAAAGGGTTTTTTTGTTGCTAAATTTGAAAATGTTGTGGATAGAAATACGATTCTATGTGAAAAACATTCAACTAGGATGATCGCTTCATGCTGATGTTGAAACCTTGGCATCCTGACTTCTCCCCATCTTTTGAATCTTTTAATAAGTTTTCCATTTGGGTTAGGCTACCTAATCTTCCCCTCCATATTTGGGTTGATTCTCTTCTTGAAACTGTGGGGGATGCTATTGGGGATTTTATTTTGGTGGACAAGAAATCTTCTGACTTGTTTCACTCCACTCATGCCCACATTTTGGTGGATTTGGATATCTCTAAAGGTATTCTTGCAGAGATCAAACTCTTTACTCTTAATGGTAGAAGTCGGATTCAACATTTGGACTATGAAGGATTCTCCTTCAGATGCAGAAGATGCTTTAAGACTGTTTATGTTTCAAACCAATGTGATCTTCAAAAATTTAAAAGGAATGCCTCGTGGTGGCAAGGTGTCTCTTCTCAGCACTATATGGTGGAGAAGGTATCTTCTCCTCAAAGCTTTTTACAGGTGGTTGAGCAGGTTAGCCCTGCGTCTTCTCCTCTTCCTATTTTCGTTTGTGTTGCTAGAGTAGTTGTGGGTGGTGTTTCTCCTCCTTCACTTGTGTGTGTGCGGGTTCCTTCTGATTCATCTGTGGTGGTTCCCCCTTTTGTTGGTGTTGGGTATGCTCCTTCTGAATCTTCTGCAGGGTTAGTTGTTGGGTCTGCTCCTGCTAGATCTTATGTTGGAGTTATCCCTCTCTCTGGCCCTAGTTCTCATATGGTTGCCTTAGCGCAGTGTGATGCCCCCTCTAGGGGGTATTTTTCTATTTTTTGGATTTTTTGGATTGGCAGAATGTTGTTGCTAAGGTTGAAGAAGGTTGGATCAAGGTTTAAGGTAAACATTCCAAGAGATATTCACCTTCTTTTGATATGACCCTTCAGTCCCATCAGAAGGGTGCTAAAGGAAAATCATAAATCTTGGGGTTTTCTTTTGGTTGGGCTTGCATGGAGCTCAGCTCGAACTTTGTTTGTTTTAGGTTGTGGGAGCCTGTTGTTAAAACCCCCATTTAGGTCTTGACCCGTTCCATTTTTTGGGTTATCTTTGTCTATCTTTTGAGTCCTTCTTGTAAAGGGTTTCAGGTCCCTTCAAAACTTGTTTTCCATAATTCAAAAACAATTAGGATGTGCTAGCACATGATTCTCTCTTGCATAATTTTGTCCTTGATGTTTCCATATAAAATAGGCTACCAAACATTGACATATATAATATTTTATTATCATAATTTCATGTGGTCCATTCTTTTATGCCATAACCGATTGTCATTTCTTTTTCCTATATAAAATATTTCTCTTTAATCTCACTAAAGATATAAATATTATTTTTTGTTCATGTTTGCCTCTAAACCTTATTTTCGTGTACATGCCTTCCTAATCATACAAACATGAGTATGAAATATAAGGGTATGTCCTTGAACACGCCTTCAACATACAAGACATATTTTATTTTTGACTTTCCATTATTGAAGTTAGTTACCTTTTCTACTTATCCTTATAGTATTATCTATAAATTTATAAGTGCCACCATTTGTTGTCTTCTAAATCAAAAATTTTATCTTGTCCCATGTCATGTGGATTAAGTATCCATTATCAATGTGCCATTGGCTTCCTTCACATTGGACATGAAAATAAGTTTGCAATGGCATATACTTCTCTTTCTTCTATTTTTCTTATTCTTGCTTCCTTTATATTTAGAAGGGGTATCCACTTTCTTGTTCAATTTAGGAGGTTCCAAAAAATCACTTCTACAAAAGTGTGTTATACAATCGAAGTTGTTTCACTTAACACAATGTAATCGAACAAAGTAATAAATTAATTGTAGTTTCTATCTAAGAACACAAAATTATTTCTTGCATTTTCCCTACACTTTGCTACATTATGACCAAAATGATTACAAGAAAAATAATAACCAAAAAAAGAATTTTATTATTCACAATCTCATTGAATGTATTGGTATAGCTTTTAGGTTTTTCTGCATTTGACTTCATTAAAGGTTTTTAAGCCTTTGGATTATGATCTTCTTTAGTCTTCTAATTTGTTTCATAGCCAAGACTATTGTTAATGAATGATGATTTTTGGCAAATTAATAGTGTCACCTAGAATTTTAGTACTCTTCTCAAACTTCAAACTTATATTCAGTTGCATGGCTTTTTTCTACAATTCTTTCTTCAGGGTAATAATTTCAAACTATTTTCCTTTGTTTCACCAAATAACATTAAAAAAGGTCTTGAAAAATATTTCAAAATGTCTCTTGCTCATAGTTCTCCCCCCGCCCAACAACTCCCTCGGGTTTTGGGGATGTTGTTGGGGATGGGTTGTCATTGGCTTTCGTTGGTTCTTGGGTTTTCATTGGAGTTGGGCTAATGAAAATTGTATCATTCTTGGGTGTTTCTTCTACCCTAGGTGCTACATGGATTTCAACTCCCTATGGCATCCCAGAGCTCCTTGTTTTGGGTGTTACCCTTGAGCTAGGGGCTTCTTCTCCTGGTCTATCTGGTGAGCACCAAAATGTTTCTTCTATGGCTTCTTGGCTTGGGTTGAAGGTTGTTACTTCTACTCTTGGAACATGTGATTTTTTCCCTAGTGCTATCAATGATGGGGTCCCCCCCCTAAAAAAAAAATTGTTGCTACCGACGGAAGGAGCTATGCCCATGCTGCCAAATATGTTGCTACTATCCATCCAGAGATTAAATCTTCACCTATTGCATGTTCCAAGGCCTCCCTTGTGGTGGTGTGTGGCCCAGATGTGGTGGACAATGTGGATTTCTACCAACGTCGAGAGTTGGTCTGTAGATCTGCGGGTCTCTGGCCCTCTCTTCCAAATTTTCATTGGTGGGTAACTAGTTCTTAGAGACCCTTAGTTTCTGGTAGCATTGAGCTCTTCCCTTATACAAATGATTTTTTTATTGCTTCATTTTCTTCTTTCAAAGATCATGATTTGGTGTTGAAAATGTTGTGGGTTCGGGGGAATTACTCCCTTTTTGCCAAACCTTGAACAGTCTCCTTCAACCCTCTTACTAACCACTCAATGTGCATTCAGTATGGGTTCACCTTCCCAATCTCCCACTCCATTTTTAGGAGATGTCTTTCTTTAAGGCCATTAGAAACTCTATTGGTTGTTTCTTGAAGGTCGATGTAGCTATGGTCACAATGAGCCACTCTACTTTTGCCCGCATTTTGGTTGATATGGATATCTCCACACTGCTTCTAGGAGATGTGGTGCTCATGGTTGGGGAGAGGCCATGGACTCAAGTGTTGGATTATGAGGATCTTCCCTTCCATTGTCAACATTGCTTCTCTACTGGGAAAATCGCTTTAGACTTCTCTCTTTTGCATCAAAAAGGTGATGCTACTTGGTGAAAGGATGCAAATGAGGATCATTTAACCGTATGTGCTTCTAACTCTTCCTTTGAGGGACTAACACAAGTTGTCGATGAAGATGAAACCCCTACTCAAAATTTGGGTGAGGTCCATGTTGTTGTTCAAGGTCAAGCTTCTATTGTTAATTAGGGTCTTGATCTAGTCGCAACTCTGGGTGTTTCCCCTACTACTACATGTGCAACCCACTCTATCCATGTGGACCATTCTCTCCTCCTCCTACTTCTACTCCTCTTCTCCAAGATTCTATTGACACTTCTCAACTTCTTCAGCACTCTAGCCATTGTGCTAACAATGGCCCTAGTGGAGTTTCTTTCATTGGAGATCCTAAGGATACCATCGCCAAGATAGTTTTCTTAAGGCATAGGAAGAATTGTTCTTCAAACTCTCACTCATCTTCTTGTGCGGTGTGAATTTGGCCTTTCCTTTGAAGGGCTTCTAGCCTTTGGGCTATGTGTTATGTCTTTTTAGTCAGCATTGTTGTGTTGTCTATGCATTGTTGAAGGCCTATAATTTCACCTTTAGGCCTTGGTTGTGTAAGGGTCAACCACATTGTTACATTGCTCTAATTATTAAAAACAATTTCAAATTTTATCTTCTTATATCATCTTCCTTTGCCTTCTACTAAGTTGTCACCACCTATACTATCATCTATGCCACTTCTAGTTGAATCTTCAAGATCTTTTGATTCCTTAAGGCATTGTGTAATTTTTTATTTCAAGTCACATTCTTCTTGTCCATATTGTTGCAACTAAATTTTTAGTTTCAAATTCTTCTTCTTATGATTCTTGACCCCACGTAGGGCACAAATGAGTTCTTCTTCAAGAGTCACTTCTCCTTCAGTTTTAAGATCTTCTTCTTCTAAATCCATCTTTTTTTTCACATAGTTATCTTCACCTTTCATGACATCAAACATTGTTTCAACTATCATGAATTGAGTTTTTTCTTTGTCACTATCTAAGATACTTTCATCACTCTATTCAGATTAGTTGATGTCCATTTTAGAGAAGAGGATTTTCTTATGTTTATGGAAGTTCTTTTTTATTGTTATGTTTTATTCCTTTCTTCTTGTTGTGATCTCCTTCATCATTACTATCACCCTTTTCTACACATGGACACCTAGCAACAAAATTTCCTATTTTACTACAATTACAAATTTAGGTGGTTACTTATCTTCGTATTTGTCAAATCTCTTTTTCAACCTTCTCACAAGATGAGCTTCCTCTACATCTAATTCATTGTTTAATTCATGCACTTTATTCTTCACCTTCTTTGAAGCTTTGAAGTTTCTTCTCTCTTTGATAGCTCTCATTTTCAATCCTCATTCCATGCCTAGTGAGAATCTCATGCAATTCATCCATTGCTAATGAATTAAAATCCTTCATTTCTTCAATGGTGAAAAATTTGGCATAAAATCTTAAGAAGAGAGACCTTAACACCTTTTGGACAACGATTTAATCTTTAACAAAATTTCACCAAGGCCACTGATTGTGTTAAAAATTTCATCCATGTGTACGAGGTAGGATGCAATATTTTCTTTATCTTTCAATTTAGGCTCTCAAACTATATTCTATTAGTCTAGACCATCAACTTCATAGATGTGGTGAGGTTTGTTCCAAGTCTCTTGCATAGATCCACAATACGTCACTTCCAAAAATTCAGATTTTGTCTAATGACACAAGATAACATTCATGGCTTTTGCATTGTTTTAAGTAGCCTTCTTTCTAGCCAGGTTTGTTAGTTGTTTGTTGGATCTTTGATAACCATTTACAACTCATTTCCAAATATCAAACCCTAGACCCATCATGTAACTTTGCATCCTTACACCCCAAAATGAAAAGGTGGAGATCTATTCCAAGAGAAACCTTCTTGACTAGCCCTGCATGCTCTTGAGATACACCTAGTTAGACTATTTCTAAAATAATCTCTTTGATACCAATTGATGAGCACACACATATATTGAGAGGGGGTGAATTAGTATAAGACATTTTTTTATTTATTAAAATTTAACCACCACAATAACAAAATCACACAATATCTAACAATTAATAAACATCATATTTACATGTACACACTTTTGAGAGAAAAGCACAAGAAAGATTGCATGATCTATTGTCTAAATACAGCCAAATCAAAAATAAAATGATCTCAGCCACCAACTCCCTAGAGACACTAACCACTTATAAAAGTTTTAGGTAATAACCTACTCAAGACACCAACCCCCACAATTGAGAACTACCTCAACAAGAGACATCAATCTCTCAATTTAGCAGACCTATCAACCTCAATTTGTGAAATTTCACCTTCTAGATGTTTCTACTTCAAAGGATGATGAACATATTTTTATACACTCACATTTAACAAAACCTAATGTGTATAAAATCTAATCTATTGTGTATTTGAATGATAAAACATTTCCTCATTCATCATCCTTACAAACATGCTTCACCTTTTTACAGTCCTTTTGGCCCCAAAATTAATTCCATAGAATAGATAGGTCAGCCCTATAAAATTAAATCACAATTAAAAGAATCCATAAGTCAACTTCTCATTACGCCTCTTTCAAAATAATAAAATTTCATGAGTCAACCTCCAATTACACCTCTTTAAAAATAATAAAATCCCATGAGTAGCATCCAATGAGTAACATGATATATGTTGATGATATATGTTGAAGATTGAAGATTGAAGATGCTGGTCCCGCTCAAAAACTTGTGAACGTGCTCATGCCTTGGAGTCTGGTTCTATGGCTCACGCCTTCATCCCTAGTCATGCTTTGTAGGTATCTGGTAGCTATTCTTTGCCTAGGCCTTCTTTGGCAGGTGGGCTTGGATCTCCGGGGGTTTGGGGGTATGCTTCATCTACGTCTGGTGGTTCTGCGATCTCTTATGCTGATGTGGCTGCCTTTGAAGTTGGAATCCATGGTCATGCCTCTACTGGTAGGGGGCTCCCGGTCCACTCCTCTTGTGTAGCTTGTTTCTCTAAGTAAACTCCTTGTGCTTAATCTTGATACTGATACAGTTGATGAGATTTCAAAAGCTGCGGAAGACTTCTCTTGCAATGATGTTATCTTTAATTTTAGGGGTTTATGGCCATCTCTTTCTGATTTGCATGCTTGGATTTCCAAGCATTGGGAGCCCATCTTAACCAATGTTGTTCAGATATACCCTCTGGCAAGGGGATTTTTTATTGTGAAGTTTGAAAATGTTGAAGATAGGAAAACTATTTTGTGTGATAGTTGTTTCACTTGGGAGGAGCATTTCCCCTTGATGAACAAACCCCGGTATCAGGGGTTTGAGCCTCTTTCAAAGTCCTTAAATTAAATACCCTTATGGGTAAGATTGTCAAATATCCCCCTTCATCTTTGGTTGGATTCTATTTTGGAATCTATGGGTGAGGCTATTGGGGATCTCCAAATAGTGGATTCGGACTCCTCTGAAATTTTTAAGATTACATATGCTTGTATTCTTGTGGAGGTTGATGTTTCCAAGGGTCTTCCTGAAAAGATAACTTTGGCTTCTTCTTTGGGCTCTTGGACTCAGAATCTAGATTATGAGGTTATTCCATTCAGATGTAGAAAATGCCACAAGATGGGCCATCTTGTTGCACGGTGTTTATTCGATAAGGTTAAATCAAAGAAACCGCCTTCTTAGTGGTTGGGGGCTTTTGACCACCGTTATACAGTTCACAAAGTCTCCAAGGACGGGGGTTCGGTTGCTTTCCCTCCTCAAAATGATCATGCTATGGCTAGAGCTTCTAAAGCTACCTCTAATGCTTATGATGTTGTCTTTGAAGCTTTTGATGTTGTCTCTGATGCGACTTTGGTTCAGACTATTATTGTTATCCCTTCTAGTGTTGCTACTGTTGTCCCTGACCAGATTGTTGATGTTGTCTCTGGTCATGGTGCTATTCCTATCCCTTTAGTGGTTTCTGATACACTATTACATTTGACCTACTTTTTAGACCAACATTTCTGACCAAGCTATAAAATGATTTTCCATGGTTGGTTTATAGAAGAAAATTTTGATTTTTTTAAAATCTATTCCCGTGTTGGTTGGAATTACAACCCTAAAGAGTGGTCGTAATTCAGACCAATGCGGGAATAGAAGTAAAAAAAAAAGGTTAAATTTTATACATACATCCCGCCTACGGCCGACACATTTCATTTTATTTCATTTTGGCATAGTCCACGAGCAAAAGAGTGCTAAAGGAAGCGGTATAAGGTGGGAAGATGCACTACATCGATACTGTGCGCGTATATGCAAGTAAGTTCGAACCAGTGGTTGAATATCACAAAAGTGCGGACTGGTGAGCAATAAAATCTTCATTTTTTGCTATTTTATTTCTTACTTGTGTTTATTCTTTGAAAACCTACTTGGCTTTGAAAATTTGTACGCCTGGTGTTAATTCTTGTGTTTATTCGGCTGTAACAGTCTTTATTTTTTGTTAATATATGGCAATTTGGCTCGAACAAGGGGTCTGTCTAAGGGTTTGAATCCTCCTAGATTGGTTTTATAATGGTGAATCAAGTGTTTGTTAGGCCTAGAAGTGATTGGAAACAACACATTTTAGAAGCCCTAGAAACAAGGGTTTGGAGAGACAAATTTGGGGATTTATCATGTGGCACCCTTCCCTGCATCCAAACAATTTTTTATCAAAATTAAAGGACATATTTCCATAGCATACATATATAGCATACTTCAAATCTAACTCATTACATCCTCAACCATCTGGCACCTTCTATCATCCAAAGCTGGTATGCCATCCAACCTCAAGCAAACACAATACGCATTTTAAAAAGTCTAATTTGTGGTCAGCCTAAACATAAACAATAGGGAATGTAATTGCCTTTACTTTGCATTTTCATATAAGTCAAAATAAAAAACTGCCTAACAAGAAATCCCTCACTTGGGGTGCCAATGTGCTCAAATGTCTACCATTGTTATAGAGAATCATATGGAGATCACACATCCCCCAAAAAATTCTCAAGCCATAGTTTACATGGAAGGATCTCTAAAGCCAATATGCATATTCCCCATATCAAAACCCAATAACTTTGTTGATATGCATGTCATTGAGTCCAGTGCAACAGAAGTGAATTCATGTGTTTTAAGAAAGGAATCAAAAGATAAATGTAACAGCCTTCAACAAATTTGTGTATTCAAACATCCACTGGTCTATTCACTTAAAAAATTCAACTCGTCTGGATGCATCTGTGTCTTATCCTTTTACTTACAAAAAAATCACTTGAAATGTCAAACATGTAGTAAAAAATCACTGGTCTCTTTAACACGCAATTAAAATTTATAAGCCTTGCCTGGTTTCTGACAACCATCCAATGTCTATATTGTCAACACATCAGAAAGCACACTTGAGCATATATTTCATGTTAAAATGGATAAAAAGTTGCCTTTTGTCCAATTGTTTTATTACAATTCTATGATATTCAAGTTATCATAGAATAGTATTGCAAAACAGTAATCATAAGGCAAAACAGTTACTCGCTACTAAATCTTTTTCAAGAAATCTTAATCTGCTACTAGTCTATTTATTAAAAACACTCTAGCTATTGATTACATATGGATCAAGATGTTGATGGAATTTTATTAAATTAACATAAGAAACATTTAAGCTTAAAGCATATTTGCATGCCATCACTTTTAATTTTGAAGCTCGTCACTAAAACTTTAATGGGGTTTCATGCATGATTTATGTTATATCTTTGCATTCTTGTTTTTTTTAAACTATTATTTTATCATGAATGTACTTATTCTTAATTTGAAAGGTATCTTGCGATGAAAATAAGAAGTTTTAATGGCGTGTGTTACAGGGATTTGTCAATGCAAACTTGTTGTATGTAGTAACATCTAAAAATGTCTATCCATATCAAGTGCCATTGTATAGAGGAAAAATAAGCTTAATGTAGATGATCATTACTGCTATTGAAACTTGTTACGTCTTTCATGTAGATTGTGTAATGTTAATAAATTGCATGTTCATCTTTTGTCAACTATCCATATATTGAGAAAGTTTGGAGTAGTTTTACTTGTAATTATAAGTGCTAGAGTGGAGTAGAAATCTACATAGATGGATTTGTGTATGGATGTTAATGCATTATGATATATGATGGTGGATAAATGATCAAGAATGCACTTCTCTTTTTATGGTTTTTACTGATATGTGATGTGATGTAATGCAATGTATGCTCTTACTTTATCTTAAGCATATGGATGCAATTATGATTTGATTATTATGTGTTGGATATGGTACTAACATGCTTATCCAGGTGTTTATATATATTACTGATATAAGTACTCAGTCATTGATTTGGATTAATCTTGATTAAGAGGTCAAACTTGGATTTTTGATATCATATTGTTTCACTACCTTCTTGATCTTTTTGATGATTAGCCTCATTCAAAGTTCCACATTCATGCAAGTTTAAAATGAATGCATCTAAATTAAGAATGAGTAATGCTAGATTAAGACCTCTAGGACTATGATTGATTATTCAAAGGGATCAATTTTCATCATAGAGCTCTTTAACAAATATTATGAGTTAGTGCAACCTTCATTTATGTTCATTAATCATGAAGATATGAATATACCCTGATTGGATGCAATGTCAAAAGTGAACCTAAGCATCAAGGCACAAAGACTAGGATGAATTTTGGGTTACCTTCTTTTTTACTTGATAAAGTTTTTTTGTTCATGTGCAATAAATGATATGTAACCCACAATGACCCTTTTATTTTTGTTCATATCCTTGGGTTATAATGTCATGTGCATAGTAGTAGGAAGTTGATTTAGGCAAATAAATAGAGAAGGATAATGTTCCAACCTCATTGTAGCTTTCAAATAATGAGGATCTAGGTATATTCGGTGTTCCAATTGCTCATTAACTCATTACCTTATACTGTGTACCCTTAACACAAACAATTTAGTACTCGGTAGCTCAATTATAAATCTATTTTGCAATACTCTTTTACTCGGTAGCTTCATAATTTATCATAGAATAGTATTGCAAAACAGTTATCACAATGCACATGCATAAGGCAGTAATCATGGATATTCTAGTGTGAAGAAAAAATAGCTCGCCTTTAAGATTACGAAGATAAAGATTACACAAGTTAAATTTGCCTTCTAGAGGCCGGGCCACTGGAAAAAGCACATATAAATCCTATCCATATTTACAAGCATCATAATTGACAAAAATGAGAACATCTCTTCTCAATCAAGCAGTATGGTGGTCAGTCCTTCACCTTCACCCGATTCCTGTTGAAAGCTTTATATTGGAAACTTAAATTTTAGTGAATTGGCCATCTTTTTAATGCTCACATAATCCCTACCTACAGAATGATTACACCCATCAATCCCAAGGTACATATTAGCTTATACTTCATATATATAAACTCACACTAGTACATACAAGACATCAAAGCCTTGTCCTTTGATGTTTGACACAGTTTTTTGTGTGGTACAAGGAAGATTTGGCTAGGTCAAATCTTCCTTCGTGATAGCAGTCTACAGAATTAGACCTTTATTAAGAATTCATCATATCAGATAAAGTAATTCTGACCAACATGGGAATAAAAGTTAAAAAAAGTCAAATTTTATACATATATCCTGCCTACCGAAACATTTAATTTTATTTCATTTTGGCATAGTCCGCGAGCAAAGGAGTGTTGAAGGAGGCGGTATAAGGTGAGAAGTTGCACTAGGTCAACACTGTGCACCTATATGCAAGTAAGTTCGAACCATTGGTTGAATATCACGAAAGTGCGGACCGGTGAGCAATAAAATCTTCATTTTAAATCTTAACTAATAGATTAAGCATATTATTACTATGCTTAATGTTCCATTTAAATGCATTTAACACAAAAAACAAAATTACAAAACTGAACCAATGGCATGTTTACAACAAAGGTCTAATAGAACTCCCAACAATTCTTAAACATACTTTATCTGATATGATGAATTCTTAAACAATTAAGTTTGGAGTAGACATAGTTATTACATAGTTTTTTGTGTGGTACAAGGAAGATTTGGCTAGGTCAAATCTTCCTTCATGCTAGCAGTCTACAGAATTAGACCTTTATTAAGAATTCATCATATCAAATAAAGTATGTTTAAGAATTGTTGGGACTGGTCCTTTGGCGTGTATTAAACAGAATAGAATTTTCAGCGTATTATTATCATTCTATTTCTTTGTTGTAAACATTCCATTGGTTCAGTTTTGTAATTTTTTTTTGTGTTAAATGCATTTAAAATAAAGGTCTAATTCTGTAAACTGCTAGCACAAAGGAAGATTTGACCTAGCCAAATAAAGGTCTAATTCTGTAGACTATTGGTCAGAAAAATCTTCATTGTCTTCTAATTGTCTTCTTTATATACTAGCATTTAAATGGAACATTAAGCATAGTAATAATATGCTTAATCTATTAGTAATTATCTGCATTTAATCTTCCAATTACTAATAGTTTTGTACTTTTAATTCTTTACAAACAGTCACTACCAAGCAATAAACTTTTAATTCTTTACAATACATCATTGCTTTGTCAAATAGTTGGCAAGCAATGATGTATTCAATACTTCTAAAGTGCTTCAAAAGGCTTAAACTCACCAAGACTCTTCACCAATACACCCCCCATCCCACCATCCACACCCATCCACTCATGTCAAGATCTTGTCCAAAATCATGTTGAATCCAAGTAAATGTAAGTCAATAACACAAAATATATCACTTAAACTCACAAGATCTTGACATGAGTGGATGGGTGTGGATGGTGGGATTGGGGGTGTATTGGTGCAGGGCACCTAGGCCATTCAGTTTTGCTTTGGGACTTGAGTTCTATATTTTGTTTTGCTTTGTAATAAAGGATGTCTTCTAAATTCCTAGACCATCCTATGGTTTGGTTTTAGTCTTTCTTGTGTGGAGGTGTGTATGGTCAAAGAAGACAATGTAATGAACTACCAAGCAATAAACTTTTAATTATTTACAAACAGTCACTTCTCTGCTCGTGAAGACATAGTCTGGTGTTTATATTATTAAACTCTCTATTCAATGCAACATTGATAGGAAAAGCATTCATTGATTGGTATTATAAGTTTGGATCATTCCATGTACTAATTATATTGTTTTGAAGTCTTAAAATCAAAGAATTTCAGTCCTTTTATTGACTGTTCATGTACAGTGTTTGGCGTGCAAACAATCTTTGTTGGAAGATGTGGCCCTAACTCACATTTTCACCATTGGGATTCAATGCCACTGTGTGAAAGGTGAGTTAAGGAAATGCTTTATAAGAGTTCAAAAGCTTAGAATTGGAAAGGTTAGTTTTATTTTTGAACAATGATGCCCTAGGTTGAATATTTTGTATGTATTCAACCAGACAAGATGAAACTCGACTGTAGCAACAAACAAAAACCGTGTGGGATCAAGTTGTTGGATGAATTGGGCCCTTAGAGTTCATGGGATTGCCATATATTAACAAAAACTTAAGACTATTACAACCGGATAGACTGCTAGCACTTAATCTGCCAATTACTAATAGTTTTGTACTTTTAATTCTTTACAAACAATCACTACCAAGCAATAAACTTTTAATTCTTTACAATACATCATTGCTTTGTCAAATAGTTGGCAAGCAATGATGTATTCAATATTTCTAAAGTGCTTCAAAAGTCTTAAACTCGCCAAGAATCTTCACCAATACACCCCCCATCCCACCATCCACACCCATCCACTCATGTCAAGATCTTGTCCAAAATCATGTTGAATCCAAGCAAATGTAAGTCAATAACACCAAATATATCACTTAAACTCACAAGATCTTGACATGAGTGGATGGGTGTGGATGGTGGGATGGGGGGTGTATTGGTGCAAGGCACCTAGGCCATTTAGTATATTTAAGTTTGTTATATGGCCATTGATGCCATTATTATCATGTAATTGCACTTCAAAGTTCAAAGATGCCAAAAAGATGTAAAATTGCATTTTTATGCAATTATGGCCTAAAGGGCTAAATGAGGGTTTAGTAGAGGTTTAGGTAGTTTAGGGGATTAGGATAGGAACCTAAAACCTTTTGAAAGGTTAAAGATGATGCAAGAAAGATTAAAGTGGTCGAAGTTGACAACTAGTTGTCAACTAGACAACAATGCAAATGAATAACTAATTGTAACAGTCATATAACTGATTGTGCAAGTTAAGAAGTTGAAAATCAGTTTGTAAGGCGATTTTGGTCGGTTTTGTAAGTGAGTTTTATGGGAGAGGAGTCTTATAATATGTGGGGAAGTGTGTATGGTCGAAGAAGACAATGTAATGAACTACCAAGCGATACACTTTTAATTCTTTACAAACAGTCACTTCTCTTCTCGTGAAGACACAATTTGGTGTTTATATTATTAAACTCTATTCAATGCAACATTGATAGGAAAAGAATTCATTGATTGGTATTATAATTTTTTATCATTCCATGTACTGATTATATTATTTTGAAGTCTTAAAATCAAAGAATTTCAGTCCTTTTATTGACTATTCGTGTACAGTGCTTGGCGTGCAAACAATCTTTGTCTTGAAGAACCAATGATTTTCTAGGCTCTCCCACTTTCTGTGAATTTAATGTGACTTGTGGGAGAAGCCTTTCCTTGTATTACCTGGGCCTATAAGTGTTTATGCAGGGAAGGTGAAAGGAGGCAAGGAACAGTGACTGTCCTGGGTGAAAGACATAGGAAATGGTGCACTAGACAACACCAGGTATTGGCCTTGCCTTGTATTATTTGTCTTCCAACTTTTAAATTGCATTTCTATTGCACTACTAATTTTGTTGAATATGAAACCTTCATTCCAAGTTTTTAATTTGGTGTTAACAAGGGAAAATAGTAACTGCAACATCACTACCAAGATATTACAACAAACTTGCAATTTTTTTCAAGTATAGATTACAAACATTAGAAGTCTTGTGAAGAGTCTTGGTGAGTTTAAGCGCCCTTTTTTATATTTTATGACTGAGCGATCAAAGTTGGGGGAAAATCAACACAGACAAAGAGAAAGAGAGAAAAAATGGTGCAGTATAATTTCAGGAACAAGTTGGCCCTTGGCCAGAGCAATACTACTCACAATCTCATTGCCAAAGTGGCCAAAGACTATGTTAGGCTAATAAAATATGGGGATTCTCTTTACCGTTGCAGGATCAGTAGTTGTCTCAATAGGATTCATGTTGCAATGCCCAAGCTGGGAGATGGGAAAGAGAGGCCCCCTTGTAGGATTCATGTTGCAATGCCCAGGCGAGTTGCAATGACCAAGGAAGTTTGACAAGAACAAGGAATATGGTTTAAACAGAATGGGAAGACATCTTTCTAGCTTGGGCCTAGATCATTTAGCAATTAGCTTCATAATAAATGAAGTAGATGAGAGATGAGCAATTAGCTTCCCAAGAAAAATCTCATAAATGAACTGTGTACCCCAATTCATGTGCCCAGGAATTATTATTCATAATATATCATTTACGTATGCACAGAGGGCACAAGAATTGAGGTACACAATGTTCATTTATGAGATTTTTCTTGGGAAGCTAATTGCTCAGCTCTCATCTACTTCATTTATTATGAAGCTAATTGTCGAAGGATCCAGGCCCGGGCTAGAAAGATGTCTTCCCATTCTGTTGTGGATAGGTGTTTTATAAAACATACATACCTGTTGCACATGCATTCTCGATTCAGAGTGGGAAAATCTTATTTTGGATGCAAGGGAGAGAAGCCAAACACATAAAGAACATGCACATAAACATGACAACTAAGAAACATAAATGTAGATATCACAACAACTAAGAAACATAAATGTAGGCATCATGGTCATAATTTTTTGGAGACACAACATAATTGAATGGTATACCCAGACAATGAAACACAACTACTACTCCTCTGGTTCCAAGTTGACACTGCGGGATCCAAAAACCATAGATAATGAATAAATTTAGAGAGCAGAGGAGGGTCCTAACAACCAAAATAATACAGGGTCCCTATATTAGTTTGGTCGTTATGGCCCTCCTCCTCCGCTCTCTAAATTTATTTTTTATCTATGGTTCTTGGATCCTGCAATGTCGACTTGGAATTGGAGTAGTGGTTGCATTGCATCGTCTAGGTATACCACTCAATTATGTTGTGTTTCCAACAAATTGTGACCATGATGCCTACATTTATGTTTCTCATTTGTTGTGTTCCAAGACCCCTTATGACCCTTTACAATCCCTAAGAATACATCTTAGAGGTCTTAAAATCTCATAAAGGATCATAAGAGGCTCCTAGGAGGGGCCGGATGAGCTTTCACCTTCACGTCGTTGGCCCTGTTAAGTAGAGAATGTTAAACTATTCTCGAAACAAAGAGAAGCTCAATAATTTAAGGAGAAGCTCTATAAAACCTTCACAAATATCCCTTCTTGGCCTCCACCCATACCTCTTCTCAGAATTTACAAACTTTGGATATTGTTTCTCATCCATGCACGAAATGTGCTAGTGATCGTTTGGTTAGTGCTTGATAACACATTTGACATCATACCTTTTGCTCTTTGCAGGTTTGGGATCATACAAGAGCATACTAGATCACACGAGCATACTGGATATAATTCATAAATGCAAACTTTGAGAAAATAGAGTTGTTAATGTTTTGCCTACCTTTTCTGAAAGTGTAAGCCCCAATGCTCGTATAAAAATCTCAATGATGATCAGAATTAATGATGGAGAGTTATCATGATGGCAATGGTTGGAGTACCTTGTATTCAATAGATGTTGGCAAGCGATCCTTCTTAGCTACTATTGTTTTAGATTAAAATACATACCAACAACAGCAGCTAAGAAGGATCGCTTGCCAAATTTTATTTGTATGTGAAATTTTGGGAGTTGCATCCAAAACTTATGCTAAATAATGTAAGTTGTAATTTTCAATTTTCATTACGTTGTCACTTTTTATTGTGTCAATTTCAAATATATATTTTTTTTTAAATAGTTAAATTAGACTTACTATCCAAATTGGACAAATTATTTTTGTTGTACATGGCACTTGGAGTCAAGTGTGTCTCTAAACATTGTCAGCTTTCCATATTATTTAAGTGTTCTATCACAATTATATTTGTCAAAGATTGAATTAGGGATTAAGCATTTTCTCACAATTTTATTCGTAAATTGATGAGAATCAATGATGGAGAGTTTTTAGATTTTGAGAAGACATATATGCAGTGGAGGCCAAAAGGGATTTTTGTGGAGATTTGCTAGAGTGGCTATATACATACGAGGGTTTCCAGATTGAGTACTAGTGTAGAGATGATGATTCAATAACCTACGTCTATAAAACCTTCACAAAATCCCTTCTTTGGCCTCCACTCATACCTCTTCTCAAAATCTAGAAACTTTGGATAATGTTTCTCATCCATGCACAAAA
Organism: Chamaecyparis obtusa; assembly: GCA_027943335.1. Classification (NCBI taxonomy): domain Eukaryota; kingdom Viridiplantae; phylum Streptophyta; class Pinopsida; order Cupressales; family Cupressaceae; genus Chamaecyparis; species Chamaecyparis obtusa. Next base: position 1,100,766 of record BSBK01002736.1, on the reverse strand, counting down.
TGTGCTAGTGATATCATTTGATTAGTGCTCCTGATGAAGAATATTCCAACTTCACCATTCACTTTCAAAGGTTTGTCTTAATGGATGTAATTTTGTACTAGTACCTTGTATTCAGCAGATGTTGGCAAGCGATCCTTCTTAGTTGTTGTTTTATAAGGTTTGTCTCAATCCCTGCCAATAGGTTGTTCAGTGGGGAGCCAAGTGAGCTTCCAAATGAGGGGTTATTAGATGTTAATGGGGAATTTAGAGTGATGTTAGGGGGGGGAGGGGCCAAATTAGCTTCCACCTTCACGTGGTTGGCCTTGTTAAGTAGAGAATATTAAACTATTCTCGAAACCAAGTGAAGCTCAAACTAAACCAATGACGTAGATTCAATGGTCAAATACACCTACTTCTTATGAACACCAAGGACAATGATGTCCAGTGTTAGAATAATGAACACCATGAATTGGTGAAAAACCCATTGAATGAATCTACAGTATCAAGAAAATTAATCTCTGTCTTAAAAAATGAGAGCTTAGAAAATAATCCTTATCTAAAGCATGAAGATCTTATAACAAAGGAAACCCCACCTCTTATCATGAAACTTGATGTTTCTCATATAAATCTTGATGTTTAGAACCATGATACCCACTCTTCTTTGATAAAACTTGTTGTTCCACTTTTGAATACACTTCTTTATCATCTATCTACTATTATTAATGAGCAACCTTCTATTTATTGTTATTTCTTGAATGAATCTCACTGCTTACTCATTATGGACTGCTATTTACTGATGAAAATCCTTTGTTCTTTTTTAGAAAATGCTTGTTCTACTTGAAAATTTGCACTACAACATAGCTTGTTGTTCATGCATTTCTTCACCGACATTTACGCTTTGATTGAAGGCTTTAAAGCTTAGGCATGATCATACATCCCTACTTCTTGAGAAGAATATTCAGCCCCAAAGGTAAAGGTTGTCCTTTGGTTCGTTGTCTTTGGATATGGGTCTCATAAGCAATTGTGCACATCATATATAATTTACTTTAATCAAGTTTTGGAGAAACCCATCTTGCACTCCTCTCTCTGCATTCTTCAGTTAACTATGTTTCAAATAATTTTATCAACCATCTTGGAATGCTATTTTTGTTGTGTAGATTGATTCATTTGATTCTGTAATACAATAACAAACACTCGTTTTAACTATGTAGGTGTTGTGTGTCAAGTATTTACTTTCAACTAATAACAAGATATACAACCATGACAAAGGTTAGTAACAATGTAAACCTTTTTTGAGTAGTTGTTTTATAATCTTCGTATGAAATTTTATATACAGTTGATTTTATCATAGAACTAGTGATTTTTCTCACCCACTGATGCCAAGCCATTATCATTATGATTTGTTAGAAATATTTTTCATGCAACTCATACATTTTTTCCCCATCAACATTGTTTACTCCATGACACCATGTGTGCATGTGTGCTAATTTAAAGTTTTAATTGTGTTTTTGTTCATCTTTAATGTTTAGTGTATCATTTTTTAGGGTTGTCTCTATTGACTAGAAACCACAAACTTGCTTAAGTATGCTCACCTTGCAGGGTATTCTAAGAGTAAGACACTCGAACGAAGAGGATTACATACAAAAGATCCACACCTGATATGTTCATCAGACAGTTTGAGCTAGTATTTTCATCTGATGGTTGAAACAGCTGGAAACAAAAATGACTACAATTAAAATGATCCTCGCCGTTTGTTATTTTCATCATTTTGTTCTCTTCGCCACACTGGCGATGACGTAGAAGCCTCTGTATGCGAATAGACTGCAGTTGTGGCTCAGAAGACACCCTTTATGCGGTACAGCAGGAAAGGGCTAAGATTAAATAGGCTAACTTTACACCTGCCAATCACATGTGACTGCCAATAGTATTGGATCAAAATGGAATCTTACAGATTTCTTCAACAATCTAGAAAATCATTCGAGCACAATCCATATGAAGCATTTAATCCTCTTGTACCCATCAGAAGAGAAAGCACATAGAATTCGACATTCATTTTGTCTCAATATTTCAATAGAATTTTTTTGAATGATTAACGAACATGAATCTGAATGAAAATGAGTTAGTAGAGCCGCACCTACCTCATACCACGATGCAATATTAAACTATAAGGAACTTTAAATTTCTTCCACACAATACAAGTAAAAAAATATTACCACAATTTGAAATCATTCAAGAGAGATTTTGTGAAGTGACCGAAAATTAATCACAATGTGAGATCATTCAAGAGCATATTTGTGCATAAGTTAATGGGAAGTTTGCTGCATGAAAAGCCTGTACTATTTTATGGCTTTCAATCCAACTACATCCAGGTATCTCCTTAGTTCATCAATTCACTTAGCATTTGAGCCTCACACACATGCCCAATTCTGCATAGATGTTTTAGAGAAGGATATAAGTTGCAGCATTTTTAGCATCCAACTGAAAAAATAGTGTTGCAAATACTTAGTCTACAAACAATCATTACAATATTTGTTGGGGTCTTTGCAGATCAACAAATGCATTGATATGTTTAATTTTCTTATGGAGAACAAAATTTCTTCCTATGTAGTAAATCATCGACATGTAGCTTCAACAGTATTTGCAATTTGTTCAGTTTAAATTTGACATTGATTTAAATGTAGGATATGCCCTCAAGTTTGACTATAATCTTGGTAAAGCTCATAATGGTCAGCAATACGTTTATTCATTTTGTTGGTCTTGCACAAGACATTGATGTAACAACAGTTGTGTATAGGGTTGTAGGTATTCTTGTTTGGATTAGGTAGCCATAGGACTTAGTTTGTGTATGGATTGATGAATGAAAATATACAGCTCAACAACCTGCCATGCATGAACCTTATAGCTTCAAGTTGTTAGTGGATATTGCCCTTTGATGAAGTTGGCTATGATGATGAAGAGAATGATGATGGTGTTGATAGATCCAATGGAATTGGGAATTTAGTTGCATGTTCAAAATGGAGGCTAGGGAGGCCATAAGAGTGACCACGATGACAATGGGGTCGAGTAGGTTGAAGCCTGAAGCGAGGTTATGTGTGGACACAAAAGTCATCAAGGGAGTAATTGAGGAGAGTGGCGAAATAAGAAGTCCACGATTGAGCTACCATGGCTCTTTCCACAATGCATTCCAAGATTATGTTTCCTGCCACAATGATAATAGTATAGTATTATAAATTTATTAATATAAATGTACTATAATATATTAATAGATTTTAAAATTATTTTTTTTAAATAAAAAATTGAATTTGATGTCGCTTTTTCGACAGCCAAATAATATACATTCGATGAAAACGATATACATTCGACAAAAATTCCGACCATACATTGTCGCTATTTCAACAACCATGCCAACCGAAATACCTTAATTTTGACCAACATTGGTCGAAGAGATAAAAGGTATGTCAAATAATTCTTCCAGATTGAAGAGATTATTTTGACGGAGGATTCGTCAATATATCAACGACTATAGAGGTCGAATATTTGACACACATATAATGTGTCGAATAATTGACAAAAAAAGTTCGACAACAATTATGGTCGTTTGGTCGACCAATTGTCATCTAAAAATTGACTAATCCTCATCGAAAATTAAGCTAAAATTTACTAGTGATATCACCTACCCTTTAGTGGGCTCTTCTAGTTCTTCTTTGGCTTGGCAGAAGGCTCCTGAAAAGGTGGAGTATGGATGGACAACAGTTAAGGGAAATAAATTTAAATCTCCCACTCCTTTTGATATGAATTTGTGTTCACATAAGGATGGGCAAAAATGTAAATCTTGATCGCCGTTTGTTGTGGCTGGTTTGGATGTTTTTTATTCTAACTGGTAGGAACTATGGTTTGTTCCTTTCGTTTGTTTAGTGGGGCACCACAATTGTATTATGGTCTTTCATTGTCCTATCTTTTGATACTTTTATATAAGGTTTTGGGACCTTTCAAATCATGTTTTTACTTAATCAGAACAATCCAATCACACCACTTTCAAAACTGGAATATTCTGTGAGTCGGCCTTTAATTAAAGCTAAAATAACAAAACATCTCTCAAACTTTAACATCAACCTTTGTCATCAATGACCATATTTCCCACAATCTCACTCTGACATCAATGACCATATTTCCAACAAACTCCTTATTGGACAAAATACACTTGACATCAATGAAAACGTTTCCAATAGATGTCCCCTCCATTATGTTATTAGGAGGGTATTTATATAAGGGATGTGATTATTGTTATAAGGACATGTGTTGATTATGATACTATTTTTTAGATCCCTTGGATATATAGTGTGGAGTGGCTTCTTCCATAAGAAGTATTGAGTGGCACTACCCTAACTAAAGGGTATAGGATATTACAATATCTCAACTCACAAACATATCATATGGCATTTGATCTATCTTCTACATTGTATTATTTCTAATATTATATGTAGATCCTATTAGATCTCTATCTCCAAATCCCCTCATTTGATTACCCTTGATCATGCCATCTAGTTTTAGTGCATGAAAATAGGCCTCATTAACGAATTAACAAGGTTTCTACCATCAGCTTTTCTATCCAACATTTCCAAGATATAGTTGAATGTCATATTACATCATTGGATTACTCAAGTATCAATTTTGAACACCTATCCTAGTATAATCAAAATACAATTTGAAATCACCAACTAAACAACTACAAGATCCAGGGAGATGGCAACATGTCTTCTACTTCAAGTGCTAATCATATTTCATTTTAGGTTAAGTCTATTATAAAGTAAGTAAAATTATCAAAATACATGACACTATAAATCTTCTATTGAGTTAAGAAGGATAATCAAAGTAAGTTGTCAACCCCTACCATGAGAATTTAGCTAAGCATCTCATTATTTTGAAGATCCAAAAAGGTTACCTCCAATAAAAATATATATATCATTCTATCAAATTGCATTCCAATGTTTTCCCTAACAAATTCAACGGCATTAAACAACTAATAAATTCACAGTATAGAATCAAAAGAGATCCAAAAACTTATGAACAAGGCAATATATGTCCAACACACTACCTTGTTGATATCTAGAGTTTATTATCCCTAAGAAGGACAAATAAATCAAGGTCATTGGCTACACTACAAAACTTTAAATAAAATCAAATTGTAAATAATACACTTCTTGCACAAGATAGTGACATTTTTTATCATGTCAAGGGAGCCCAATAATTCACTAAGATGGGTATGATTTCACGTTATCATCAAGTATGAATGGATCTTTACCAATTTCTAGAAAACTACTTCCAAACTAAATCTAAGCTTTATGAATGATTGGCAGAGCCCTTCAAGATTAATAATGCTCATGTAACATTTATGTGGCTCATTAATGATATTTTCCTACCTCGCAAAGGACAATTTGTCATTTTGTATTGGGACAATATTCTTGTGTATAATAGAAATTTGGTAGATCGTATCCAGCATATTCTTATTACATTGGATCTCCTCCAACAAAACAGGCTTCAAGCTAAGATGAAGTCCTTTAGTCAACATTTTGTCAAGCATATATTTTTTTATTAATCAAAGTGAGTAGATGTAAACCTTGAGAAGGTGAAAGTTCTCAAAGATTGGCATGTACCTAACGAATCTAAAGGTTTCCTAGACGGGATGAACTCCTACATATATTCCTTGATCACTTCACCATCCAACCAAAAGAATATTTCATGAGATACAACAATAAATCAAGCCTTTCAACAACTTAAAGAACCACTTTAATCATATCTAATACTAGTCCTTCCAAATATATAGTAACCCTTTAAGATTGACATAGACACCTCATACTATGTATAAGAGTTGTTCTTAAATAAAGAAAACACCTTATAACCTATCATCTAAAGGAATGTCAGTAGCTAAGATCAATTACCTTATTCATGATAAGATTTGCACGCCTTTGCCAAACCTTGAAGAAGCGTAGGCACTAGATTCTTCACAAGGAAATATTTTTTCATATTGATCATCAATCACTTTTGTTTGTGAATTCACAATTCAAGATTCGAGAAAACCACCTTTGAAATGGACCTCATTTATTCACAAGTTGTACTCAATCATTAAATAGTAAAGGACACTACCAATAAATTTTTTGACTTCTTGATCTATCTTCTAGCCAAATCTTTCATGTCCTATATGTTTGATTTGTTTTTGATTAAGTAAAATGAGTTTTGAAGGGGCCCCGAAACCCTATACATTTTGGTCACAAAAGATTTTCAAAGAAGCACTCTAAAAAGGAACAGACCGAGACCAAGGTGAGGGTTTTACAACAGGCTCCCACAACCTAGATGAGAAAAGGTGCCAAAAAGAGACTGGGACCCTAACTAGAGAAGCCACTGCGAATAAGATAAAATGGATTTAAAAAACAACAGCTCTGAGACTTCCTACAGATAGCGAAGAAAAATCATGCTAAGCGCCGAGAAAGGTTATTTCTTCCCCTTCTGGGAATGAAGGGACATATCGAAAGTGAGCGGATGTTTACATCTTTTTTTCCTTTAACCGAAGTCCACTTGTCTTCCGCATTTTTAGCTAAATCCTGCCAAGAAATCAAACCTAGAACCGAGGTGCCCAGAGATGGGGAATCCAGAGGTTGTCCCATAATAGGGTCACAAGAGTCCAAGAAAGCTGAAACATGAGAGGAATCAATAGCAATTGTACCTATGAGATCCAGCGAAGCAATGTCAAAAGGAGGGGCAAGCACCTCGCAACTAACAGGGGCCCGAACAGCTAAATCAAGGCAAGATTTAGGGAAAGACGCAACACCCGGGGGAGAGCAAGCAACGGTACCAAGAGGCTCAGGGGCCTCATAAGTCTCCTGAGAAGAAGAAACAACCTGAGAAAAGCTTCGAGGAATCAAAGCCTTTACAACTGAGTAATGATGGGAAGAGGCTCCCTTCCACCAAGAAGCTAGTTTTTTAACCTTTTTGAACCTGCATTGATCCACTAAGTGACCAATTTTGAAACATCTCCTGCATCTGAATGGGAGACCCTCATAATCCAAGGATTGAATCTAGGATCCTTTTGAATGTTGTAGCTTTATCTTTTCTGGTAGACCCTTGGAGGAGTCCAAATCCACCAGAATCCTAGCATATGTGGAATGAAGAATGTCATCTGAATCCTCATTAGCCAATAGAAAATCCCCAAGAGCCTCCCCCGCGGCCTCAAATAGAGAATCAACCCAAAAGTGAAGAGGGAGGTTGGGAAGCCTCACCCAAGTGGGGACCTTGGAAAAAGTCTCTGTTGAGGCATCAAAATCCGAGTGCCATGGCTTCACCATGAGCATCAATCGATTGTCCCAGCTAAAAAAGTGATCGCAAAGAATCAGTTTCCTATCAACTGGGTTCTCAAACTTAACTATAAAAAAACCCCTCGCAAGGGGGAATATGTGAATTGTATATGAAATAATGGGTTTCCACTGGCAGGTGATCCATGCGTGCAGATCCAAGAGGCTTGGCCAGAAGCCCTTGAACCTGCAGAAAAGGCCATGATCTACGAAAACTGAAGAAGCAGCGTCGATATCTTTCACCACCTCGTCCTCCAGAGGGAGGATAAGAGCATAGGAGACTAGGGTAGGGGCGATACTTCTGGAACCAGAAGCCGACCGCCGAGAGGCAGCAGGCTTGAGCTTAGCAGCTGCTGCAAAAGCAAGAGGACCAATAGGGGGGCCTACAACCCCACCCAACCGAGCCCTAGTTGGCGCAACATTCGCAAGCTTCAAGGAGGCATCAGCCACACAACCCTCAGGAGCCAAGGCATCTGAGGATAGGCCGCAAGGGAGAGAAGTGACGGTTGCAGAAGAACCAGTGGTAGCAGGAGGAACACCATGGGCCCTAGAAACAGGATCAACGGCTGCAGAAGGAGTGGTTGTAGGAACTCAAGATGCAACGGGAGCAGAAGTTGTTTCCCAAGCTGCAGGAGCCCTGGACGCAGAGGCGGCAGGAACCCTAGCTGCAGCAGGAACGAAGGACTATGGAGGACTATGTGGACGACATTCTTGCAAAATCCAAAACACGACGTGAACATCTTGACATCCTTGAGAGTGTGTTCGATCATCTCCATCACTATCATTTGAAGTTGAATCCGAAGAAGTGTGTCTTTGCTGTAACATCTAAAAAGCTTCTAGGCTTTATTGTATCATGGTGTGGCATAGAGATCAACCCCAAGAAGGTCAAAGCTATAACAGATATGCCTTAACCAAGAACACTCAAACAGTTCAGGAGCCTACAAGGAAAGCTCCAATCAGTGTGACAATTCATATCACAGCTGGCAAACAAGTGCCAACCTTTCACACACCTACTCCGCAAAGACACAAGCTTCAAATGGGATCCCATATGTCAAAAAAGCTTTGACAAGCTCAAGGAATATTTAGCCAACTCTCCAATTCTTGTACCACCAGTTTCAGGACACCCTCTCATACTCTACATCTCAACAACCACTACAGCACTGGGGGCATTCTTAGCATAGCATGATGATGATAACAAAGAGAGAGCCATCTACTATATCAGTCAAACTCTAGTTGGCTATGAGCTAAATTACTCACCAATGGAGAAAGCATGCCTTGCAATGATCTTCGCCACTCAAAAACTTAGACATTACATGCTTAGCCACACAATTAGGCTCATTTCAAAGGTGGACCCCCTTAAATATATGTTATCAAGGACAACTCTCACGGGCCGTATGGCAAAATGGGTTATGCTACTCAGCGAGTTTGACATCCAGTACATTGATCGGAAAGCAATCAAAGGGCAAGTAATTGTCGATCAGCTAGCAGAAGCACCTCTGGTGGATGCCTATCCACTAATCATGGAATTTCCTAATGAGCACTTATGTATGATCGAGGAACAACCAGTATGGAGACTCTACTTTGATGGCTCCTACACATCACATGGATCGGGGGCAGGAATCCTATTCGTCACACCTCAAGGTGACTACATTCCAAAGTCATTCAAATTGGGATTCCCATGTACCAACAACATTGCAGAATATGAGGCACTTATCTTAGGTCTCAAAACAGCCATCCAATGGAATATGATAGGCTCTGGAGCCAAAGCATGCTGTGACAACATAGGGGCCCAGCCAAGTAGGCTCAAACTTGCCTTTCTTTTCTTGATTAGCTTGGACCTTCTGATTTTCCTTTTAGGACCATGTCCCCGACCTGGAACTGTCTAGGATGGAGCTTCTTGTTATAACTCCTTTTGAGTCGATTCTGCTATGCAACCGGGTGATCATATGCTTGTTGTCTCTTTTCATCTAGCAGATCCAGCAATGTGAGACGTGCCACGCAATAGTCTTCATCAGTGGTGTAGTTTTTCATGGAGACTCGCAATGATGGGAGCTTGACCTCAATTGGTAGAACGGCTTTGGCACTATATACAAGGGAATATGGGGTGGTGCCTATGGGAGTGCGATAAGAAGTACGATAGGCCCAGATTGCGGGATTTATTTAGAGGTGTTAGTCATGACCAGAATCATTGACAACCTTCTTGAGGATTTTCAAAATGGTTTTGTTGGTTGCCTCAGCTTGGCCATTTCCTTGAGGGAAATATAAACTGGAGAAACGGTGATGGATGTGCAGTTTGGCACACAGATCATCCACATGTTGGTTTTCAAAAGTTATGTCATGGTCTGTGAAGATGGTAGATGGTATGCCAAAGCAGCAAACGATATAGTAAAGGATGAACTTGGATATTTGGATGCCAGTAGTTAGGGTGAGTGGAATCACTTCAACCCATTTTGTGAAGTACTATGTGGCAGTTATTATGTACTTATGTCCATCCGAGGAAAGGGGAGTGATTAAGACAAGGTCAAAGCCCCAACATGAAAATGGCCAAGTTGGCGCAATGGGCTACAAGTCTTGTGCTGGTGCATGAATCAGATTTGCATGCTGCTGACATGGTAGACATTTTCGGACAAATTCACAAGCATCATGTTCCATGGTTGGCCAATAGTACCCAACTTGAAGCAACTATTTATCTAGAACCATGTCACTTGTGTAGGCACCACAAATTCCAGCATGGACCTCTTGTAAAGCCAGGACGGCCTCGTTTGAATCTAAACACCTAGAGACGATATTGTGATATCCTCGACGATAAAGGGTGTTGGCTACAACAGTGTAGTGGGAAGCTCTGCGAATTAGGTTTTGGCATTGGTTATTGGTGAGATGGGGAGATATTATACCATTCGTTAGATATGCATGGATTTTGTGGTACCATGGGGACTAAGGACCAACCAAGACACACACCATTTCTGCATTGGCGTTCTCATAAGCTGGTGTATGTAGCTGCTTGACTAAGAATTCGTATTGTGATCCGTTGCGTGGGATCTCTAGCAAGGATCTGATGGTTGCCATTGCATTGGCCGCTTTGTTTTGAAGCCTTGGTATCTGAGTGAACTGTAGATTTAGAAAATGCTATTTGAGTCTGTCCACCAGTTCTTTGTAGGGTAGCAGCTTGTCGTCCTTTGTCTGGAATTCATCTACGACCTGCTTGATAATGAGCTGTGAGTCTCCAAATACTTGTAGTTATGTGATATTCCACTAGATGGTTGTTTTGAGACCTAAGATAAGTGCCTCATATTCTGCAATGTTGTTGGTACATGGGAATCCCAATTTGAATGACTTTGGAATGTAGTCACCTTGAGGTGTGACGAATAGGATTCCTGCCCTCGATCCATATGATGTGTAGGAGCCATCAAAGTAGAGTTTCCATACTGGTTGTTCCTCAATCATACATAAGTGCTCATTAGGAAATTTCGTGATTAGTGGATAGGCATCCACCAAAGGTGCTTCTGCTAGCTGATCGGCAATTACTTGCCCTTTAATTGCTTTCCGATCAATGTACTAGATGTCAAACTCACTAAGTAGCATAACCCATTTTGCCATACAGCCTGTGAGAGTTGTCCTTGATAATAGATATTTAAGGGGGTCCACCTTTGAAATGAGCCTAATTGTGTGGCTAAGCATATAATGTCTAAGTTTTTGAGTGGCGAAGACCACTACAAGGCATGCTTTCTCCATTAGTGAGTAATTTAGCTCATAGCCAACTAGAGTTCGACTGATATAGTAGATGGCTCTCTCTTTGTTATCATCATCATGTTGTGCTAAGAGTGCCCCTAGTGTTGTAGTGGTCATTGAGATGTAGAGTATGAGAGGGCATCCTGAAACTGGTGGTACAAGAATTGGAGAGTTGGCTAAATATTCCTTGAGCTTGTCAAATCTTTTTTGACAGATGGGATCCCATTTGAAGCTTGTGTCTTTGCAGAGTAGGTGTGTGAAAGGTTGGCACTTGTCTGCCAACTGTGATATGAATCGTCGCACTGATTGGAGCTTTCCTTGTAGGCTCCTGAGTTGTTTGAGTGTTCTTGGTGGAGGCATATCTGTTACAGCTTTGACCTTCTTGGGGTCGATCTCTATGCCATGTCGTGATACAATAAAGCCTAGAAGCTTTCCAGATGTTACACCAAAGACGAACTTCTTCGGATTCAGCTTCAAATAAGTGATGGAGACAATCGAACACACTCTCAAGGATGTCGAGATGTTCACGTCGTGTTTTGGATTTGCAAGAATGTCATCCACATAGTCCTCCAAGATTTTGTGGATCATGACATGGAATATGGTTGTCATCGCTCGTTGATATGTAGCTCCTGTGTTCCTTAACCCAAATGGCATCATGTTGTAACAGAAGGTACCCCATGGTGTGGTGAATGTTGTTTTATGTTGATCTACTTCTGCTATTCGAATTTGATTGTAGCCTGAGAAGCCATCCATGAGTGACAACATCTCATGGCCCATTGTAAGATCTACGATCATGTCTATGTTGGGCAGCATGAAATCATCCTTTGGACATGCCTTATTCAAATCCCAGAAATCTATGCAAATTTGAATGTCACCTGAAGGCTTTGTGACTGGGACCATGTTGGAGATCCAATTTGAGTAGTTTATAGCTCTGATAATCTTTGCTTGGAGGAGTTTCTCGAGCTCTGCTTTTACTAACAAGGCCACTTTTTGATGCATTTTTCTTAGCTTTTGCTTGACTAGTTTGACATTGGGATCCACTGCAAGATTGTGCACAACAAGATTTGGATCAAGCCCTGGCATGTCTGCATATGACCATGCAAAGTTTATAATGGATTCTCGTAGAAGCGCAACGAGAGTTGTTTCTTCAGCTTCTGTTAGAGATGTTGCAATGTAGGTGATTCTTGAACATTCTTCTATGCTCAAGTTGACTGGCTTAGTTTCCTCTATGATGATGGATGACTGCTTTGGTTTGTAATCTTGGATAGGAATAAGAGGCAAGTCTTCATCTTCTGGTGGTTGAATTGCCAAGTTTTCATCTTCTAGCTAGCGTATGTAGCTACTCGACTAAGAACTCGTAATGTGATGCATCGTGCGGGATCTCTAGCAGGGATCCGATGGTTACCATTGCATCGGTCGCTTTGTTCTAAAGCCTTGGTATCTGAGTGAACTGTAGCTTTAGAAAGTGCTCTTTGAGTCTGTCCACCAGTTCTTTGTAGGGTAGCAGCTTGTTGTCCTTTGTCTGGAATTCATCTAGGACTTGCTTGATAATGAGTTGTGAGTCTCCAAATACTTGCAATTCTGTGATATTCCACTGGATGGTTGTTTTGAGACCTAAGATAAGTGCCTCATATTCTACAATGTTGTTTGTACATGGGAATCCCAATTTGAATGACTTTGGAATGTAGTCACCTTGAGGTGTGATGAATAGGATTCCTGCCCCCGATCCATGTGATGTGTAGGAGACATCAAAGTAGAGTTTCCATACTGGTTGTTCCTCGATCATACATAAGTGCTCATCAAGAATTCCATGATTAGTGGATAAGCATCCACCAGAGGTGCTTCTGCTACCTGATTGACAATTAATTGCCCTTTGATTGCTTTCTGATCAATGTACTGGATGTTAAACTTGCTAAGTAGCATAACCCATTTTGCCATACGGCCTGTGAGAGTTGTCCTTGATAATAGATATTTAAGGGGGTCCACCTTTGAAATGAGCCTGATCATGTGGCTAAGCATTTAATGTCTAAGTTTTTGAGTTTCTGAGTTTCATATAACAATTGCAAATAATTTCATTCTTCTTCTACGACTTTTAGAGTAGGTATACATGCTTTGCAACATCCCCAAACCCCTTTCTCAAAACTACACCTTTTAAAATAGTTGGTTATATAAATTGAATCAATTGTGTGATCATACCAATTATGCCTAATTAATGCCAATTAAAAGGCATAGTCTTCTTATAGTGGAAAATAATTAGTCACCACAAAAACTCTTAGAATTTGCAATGATATTTCCACTGTCTGTCCATGAGGAATCAAGTGGAAGATTTCATTCAACAATGTTCACTTCCTATTCCCTCATGACCATGGGAGCCTATGGATTTCACCCCTTGCAAGAAAACTATTGATACTTCTAAGGAAGCAAAAATATGTTTTCAATAATGTATGATATTATTTTGGTTTGCCTCTTTCTATAATTTATGATTGTGAATCCATATTGTTGAATCAGTTTTATAAGCTACTCTAGATGATATGGGGTGTTTTAACTTCAATATTCAATAGATTTCATCCACAAATCGATTGACAAATTTAACTTGTTCTAATTAATGTAAAAAACAGGTTTTGAAGGGACCTAAAACCCTTTACAAAGAAAAAGCTTAAGATATAGCATTAGGAGTACACCAAACACAATAGACTAGCCAAAACAAAAGGCCACCATCCCCATGAAACCACACAAAATAATTCAGGCAAAGAAATCTGTAGCAAATGATACACTATCTTTGTGTCCCCTTCAAATGAGATCGAAGGGTCATGTCAAAAGGTGGGAAGGATTTCTTAGAATTTTTGTCTTTAACTATAATCTAGCCTTCTTCAACACTAGCAGCCTTATTCTGCCAGCACAATGAATCCAGAGAAGGAGAACCAACCCCCAAAAGTGGGGTTGAGTCACCTAGAGAAACAGCCAGTGCAAGGCCGCCATTAGATCCAGCCAAAGGGCGATTACGATATGGAGTAGTAATATCTGATCCAACATCTAATAAAATACCATCCTTTCCAGCAAAGCCAGCACCCACCGAAATAGCAAAAAATTTGGTATCACCCAACGTAGAAAGAGAAATTTCAAGTTCAGCAACCGAGATAGGGATAGAGCTAGCAGACCCATCAGGTCCAGCAACCGAGACAGGGACAGAGCCAGCAGCCCCAACAGACCCATCAATTCCAACAACAGGGACAGAGACAAAGCCAGTAGCCCCAGCAGACGCTTCAGGAACATTAATATCAGGAGATAAGCCAACCTTCTCACCAACAAATAGAGGAATGCCAGTATCAGAAGCAGCCTCCATCTCAGGGTGGGATGAGCTTTTCAAGACAATGTAATGTTGGGTAGAAGCACCCTTCCACCAAGAAGGAGAAGATTTCTTCTTCTTGGAAATGAAGCCACATTGGGATTAAATATGACCAGTCTTAAAACATTTACGACATCTAAAAGGAATGCCTTTGAAGTCAAGCTGTTGGATCCAAGGTCCCAAGGATGATTCAATTTTAATTTCAGCTGGGAGGCCCTTCGAGGTATCAATGTCTACCAAGATACGAGCAATAGTAGAATGATACATACTATCAGAATCATTATCAGTCATCAAGAAATCCCCCAAAGCCCCACCCACTTCCTCAAGGATAGAATCCTACCACAGATGAAGGGGCAGATTGGGGAGCCTGACCCATATAGGGATAGAACTAAAGATTTCAGTGGAAGGAATGAAATTAGGGTGACAAATTAAACTTTAGTTCATTCTTTCAAGATAGACTTCACTTATAATAAATCATGGAATTATTATCTTAATATTTTGTATTATAACAATAAAATATCCACACATGCATATTGGATATTCACCTTTTTTATATATGTTATGGATATGAAATATTGCTCCATATGATATTTTCGCTGCTATCCATCTAGCTTCTTTATTGAACTAGAAAAATAGGTCCTCACTTCTCATTTTTTTCAAAACATGGAAAAGATTCATGCACGAGGGTGGCTAGCTCTTCTTTTCAACTTCTAAGTTGGGGATAAAGTCTAGATTTATATGGATAAACCAAGATTCAAGTATCAACACCATCATAAGCTGAAAGCTAATTGGCAATCCTATACCAGTAATTGATGAGTAGCCACAATTTTCCCCTGGCGTTCCTTCTTCATGATTCATTATCCTTGTAAAATAGGTGCGTACAAGATAAGATATAGATAAGATAAATTTATTAATGTCCAACGGAAGACCAACAAGGGTCTATGGGACAAGAATCATACAGCAAAAGTAGCAAGAAACTAGCAGACCACCAAACAGTGGTCGGGGGAACATGCTAAAAGAACAAGGAACCAAACAAGAAGAAGCAGAGAACAAAGATCCAAGAACCACCAGGGCAAGGACTAGGGGTCCTTCCCGAGCGGAAAGAAATCCAACACAGAAGGATAGTGACCTGGAAGAATATGGGTATGGACCAGTCGTCGTGATCTACTAGTGGTCTGCCGCTGATGGGTAGAAGCATTGCGAGGTCTCACGGATCTGGAGTGGCTGATGGGGGAGGCACATGAGGGCCGCTTCACACCTCGAGCCGGGGGTGAGGGCGAGAAGAAATCCATAATGAGCTGCTTGGTGACCTGCTTCTGGGGAAATAGAAGCTGCAGGGTCTGGTCACGGAGCCGTACCGTCTCCCGTAAATAGAGTGCCAGACATCTCTGGTCAAAGTAACAAATGAAGGAAGTCAAGGAGCTACAATCTCTGAATAAGCAATAGAATCTCCCTCTGATCTCATAGTATATAGGGCAGCGGAAAATGAAATGTGCCTCAGTCTCAATCTCAGACAATGTGCATAAACAACAAATGCGATCCTCTCTGTCAATGTGATGATCAGTATGCGCTCGCAGGCGGTGAGAGCCGACTCTGAAGGATCCCAGCGTGATTCGAAGAGCGTGGCACCAACGATGTGATAAATATCTGGGTCAAACGATGATCCCATCCTGAATGTGTAAGAAGTGCTCAGCATAAAAAGCCATCCTCGGACGTAAGCCCCCACTAGGGTTGGTCCAAGTCGAGATGATGTACTGCCTATAGATATCAAGTCTGACATGCTCATTCAACTCTTGTCTGGAGGGGAGAAGATGAGCCGGAGCATCCAAAGAAAACTAAAAGGGGGGTAGGTGATCAATATCAATCCCGATGGAACCCAAAAGGGAAGTGGCTTGAGCATACCAGCAACGAGCTCTAGGGGAGGTGTCAGATCTAGCCAGCTCAACAAAAGAGCAATAGGCGAGGTAAGAGTATCTACTCCGATCATTTGAAGCATCAACGAAGCAATGTAGGCGATGAAGAAACCAAACCAGATCGAAGATGGCCCCTAACCTAAAGGGATGAGCCCTGAACTCCGCAAGGATGATGCTGTGGCAGGTGGTACGATGACATCCAATGATACGCCGAAGGAGGAGAGTCTGCATACACTCAATAGAGGTCCAGTCGGAATCAAGAAGAGATGGTCCCCAAACAACAGAGCCATAGAGTACAGTAGGTCTAACCAGAGAATCCAGGAGGGATAACTTGGACGAGGTGTCCTGAAAGTGGTTTCTAAAGCACTATCTCTCGATCAGGGCGAGGGAACCCATCCCTTTACTGATTCTGGGCTGAATAGTAGGTCTCAAACTGAAGCGGACCGAAAAACTTAACCCTGAGGTATGTGTATGCAGAGGCAATCTCGATCTCCTGTCCTTGGAAGTAGAAGTGTAAATTAGAGGTCTTCAAGCGATTGAAGACCATGACCCGTGTCTTCCCCAGATTAACCACAAGCTGTCTCAAATCACAAAAGGAGACCCTCAGGTGAGGAGGCTAAGAGAATCACGTCATCAGCAAAAAGAAGAATGGAAACTAAGACCTGGTGTAAATAGCAGCCATCACCTGGGAGAGACGAATCTCTGATGAAGCCCTCGAGCTCGTCAATGTAGATGCCAAATAAGGTGGGGGAAAGAGGGCATCCCTGTTTCACCCCACTAGTGCTCTGAATAGGGTCTAAAAAGCCCTCCGAAGTCCTGAATCTGCCCTCAACACGCTCGTAAAGTCTCATAATGGTAGTCAAAAGAATCTCAGATATCCTAATGTCTCTAAGTCTCTGAAAAAGGGCCACCCGGGGGACAGAATCAAACACCTTACGGAAGTCAATGAAGCAGCAATAGACTTTCGCAGAGCGATAGTGAGCCTCCTCAATGATCGCCCGTAGAGTCAAAACGTGGTCCATGGTTTGGTAATCTGCATGGAAACCAACTTGACCTCTAGCCTTGCAACCCAACCTGTCAAGCTGTGAAGAAAGAATAGTGTTCAATGTCGTGGCATAGAGTTTGGCAAAGGTATGCCCAATCAATTTGGCAAGAGAATGCCTTAAAACTTGAGAATTGCATTCATGGTGTCACTGATGTTAATCCACTGAAGTGATAGAAGCCATCTCACCTATAAGAAGTTTCTCTCATCGAAAGCATAATATTCATGATTCTCAACTTCCTTTTCATGTTGCCACCACTCTTTTTGTTCAAACGTGTATTAACAAGAGACATACTACAGTAGTTAATTGTAGGAGTACATTAACCCAAGCATAATGTGTCTCTTAGTCATCGTTTGTGCATATTTTCCCCCAAAGGAGAAAGTGAAGACGATTTCCTCTAAGGAGGACTTGATAATGCTTAGATCCTAGATTAGAAATAATATTTGACTAGTTCAAAAGGTAGTATTAATAGTATTCATTTATAAAATGGATGCTAAAAATACTTACACAATCAAAACTAGAAGCTTACATTTTGTATTCTAATGGATTGTGGAAATCTGACTACATTGAATATTCATCTATTTTATATCTTTCTTATTTTGGAAGCTTTCGATCAGCACATCAAGTGCATCCCTTCTACACAATTCTTGAAGCTTGAAGCTTCCTTCTTGAAGCGTGTCTATATTGCTTTATAGTACTTATATATTTGAAGTGTATTTTGTGTGATTTTCCTTTGAGGTTATATTACTAGTGTACGTATCTAAGTTAGAGTTTTAAGGTTTGCAGAGTGAGAGCCAAGCAATAGGAGGCTTGGGTTACTACACCCACCATAGACTATGCCTACATGGCCATGTGTGTAATTGCAAAGTTTGACTGATATTTGAGTTCGGAAAAAATTGCAAATGAAATAAAATATATATATATATAGAAAATATGTAATATATCTATACGAAAACAAGAGTATGAAGAAGATAATAAGTCTATTTTGATCATCAAATTGTCATGAATCAATATGAACATGTGTTGTTTCAATCACCCAACAATAAATTCATGCTCCTCAGATCTAAATTGTTTTTTATTCGAAGAGAGTGGTTTTGAAAGGACTTTGAATCATTTTACAAAAGATAGGAATGCAGAATAGAGCAGGACGACTCAGAATCAGTACAAACAACGGCCACCAAACAATGAACCACACACTCAACAAAGACAATCAACCAAACAACAAGGAACCAAAACTCAAGGAATTAAGGAGGCTTAAAGAAGTGATGCATGGATTTTGGGTTGATTGTTGTGCTAAGGTCCTCCCCAGACTCCTTGTCTTAAGAGAAGTCTCCCTGAATCAATCATGTTATGCTGATCCAAATCCCCCAAACATCTTTTCTTGTAACAATCCTTTTGTATATTCGCAGCTTCAAGAAGAGGAGAACTCTATCTTCTACCCACCGTCATATCAATCTCTTTGAGAATAGACTCCATTGCAAAATGCACTTGATCCTTTTTTCTCCAAATAAACTTGAAATTCGTGTTTTTAATGCAAACCATATGAGTATTGACCCACTTGTCTACAATGATGACAACCAATTGGGGAATTTTCAAATTCATTTTCCTGAATATATTTACCCAACATAGAGGAAAGAGTAACATGAGAAGGAATCATCTCATTCTTTGCAACAAAAACACAAAATCTCGCATACAACAATCGTTTCTTAAACTTAGTGATAGGATCAATAGCTCAAAACTTCCCTAAGGAATTGGCTATAGCCATAATGATATTGTTAGTAATGTACCCAATAAAACTTTGGTATAAAATTTCTCTTCGTAGGCTATGGTATAGAATTGTCTGTAAGGTACCTTACACTTGTACGGCCTCAGTGTTCACACTCGTATGGCACACCCGTACAACCCTCCTCTAGAATTAATGCGTTAACTATAATGTTTCACAATAGTATTTCGGAAGGCACCATGTGGAATATTATTGCCGCTAACTATAGTCTTCAATCACATATATTAGTCTGATGATAATATTAATCTCCCCTTACTTAATGTACTCGACATCGCTAATATTGGAACTTTATCGATGAGGAACTATTAAAGCCAATATCCCTCAATTGATCTTCAAATATGAAATCAGGTTCCAGCAATATTGTGACCTTAAAGAAAGGGCTTGAGCAAATATGGAATTGCAGACTATAGACCCTCACAATATGAAAATGTGTATATCAAATGAATATATTATGTAAAACTTCTGTCACAAATGTTGGAGCCAATAAAATATATAATTTGCGGTAAATATAATGACAATACTCAATGCTAATAAATTGCCCCATCATTATATTGCTCACTACAACTTAAATATTCACGAAGATATCATACGCTTTGAAATATTTCAATACCTCGTAGTATTATCTTCCAAACCTTACAAATTTGTCTCTAATAGAGACTTTATATATTTGACCACTGAAACTACTATTACAGAGTAGGGATAGTCTTGCAAACACACAAGAAATTGGAATCAAGAAACTCGATTCTTATAGGAATTGCACATACACAAGAAATAGAAAACTCCACGATGATTCCCTACAATGCCAGCCACCTCCTCATAAAGGGGCTCCAAATACGTGAAAGGTTACAATATGCTGACATAATTTATTATTTATTATTCAATTACTTTTTATTTTATAATTACATTAATTAATTAATGTAGCCCTTATGATATTATTTAAATTTGGGACCACATATCAATTAAATTAATTAATTCGCTTTCAATGGGGACATTATACTCCTCCTGACCCAAAGATTGCTTGCCCTCAAGTAATCGCAACTCAATCCTAGGTAACCTGTTAGGGGTAAATCATCAATCCCTCCTAAGATCATCTTCTTCATCTTTGATTTTGATACTAAGTTGATTCTATCCTTGTAGGAGATGACATCATCCACCACCTTGTACCTATCATCCTGAATCTGCACATCCATCAACTGGCAAGCAAAGGTGTTCTTTGAGTACCCTACTAGCAAATGAGCCCTCCAATCCTCAAAAACCTGAATCTCATTATGTCCGAAAATTACCTCCATCCTCTTTGTTGAAATCTCTATTGGAGCTCTATTGGACATCCCTCTCAGCACCATCTTCTTACCATCCACCTTGAATGAGAACTCTATCTTCTTGAAACTCTAGGTGCATTTGTCGAGGGTTTCCATCCATTGAATGCCCAAGATCACATATGTATCATCCAAATCCACAATGAAAAAGTCATATGTCACATTAGTGCATGGTAGTAAAGTTCCTCCCGCCACCTTGACCTTGAATCCTTCTTGCTCCACCGCTTGCAAACCTCTCTTGGTGACAAGTGATGAATTGATGCAATTGTGTGTCGCCCCATTATCAAGCATGACTATGACCCGCTTCCCCCTAATGGGTGGCACGAACTTGGAATATACTACATCCCGGAGTCATAAAAAGTGCAACAATGAAACCTCCCTTCCACAGAGGTGTAGTGATCCTCTCTGCATGATTAGTCTCTTCCTCTTGTACCTTAGGTTCTTTGTTTTCTTCCTCGATGTCATTTACCACCTCGATGTAATGGATCTTCCCCTTGCCAAGACAACGGGACCTGATTCCCAAGGCTCCTTGCAAGTGTAACAAAGCTTCTTCCTCGAAAGCTCCTGACAAGTGGCCTTATCCATCAGAGGCTTCTTCTAAAATGGCTCCTTGTCGTTGTCCTCTTGTGCAAGAGGTGACTTGGGATGTGTGTGACCCTTGGAAGATGATGATGAGGTAGTCATGTCTTGTGCCTTCTTGATTGCCTCGGTGAGTGTGTTGAAGTTAAAGCCCTTACCCAATCCTTTAGAGGTTCCATAAATTTGTCCATGAATAGCACTAAAAGCCTCCTCTCGGAAATGTCGGTTACCAAAACTAAAAGCCTTTCAAATTATGTGACGCAATTATCCACCAGTCTACTCTGTCTCAATTGTGACAACTCATTGAAGTTGTGTTCCAGATCCTTCCAAACGAAGCAATCAATGAGTTTCTCCATGAAATCAATATATGAAGTGACCTGATTGTGACTAAGTGTGACCATCCCATGGTGCCACCATTCATGAGAAATTCCCAAGTGTAGAGCCGCAAATTTGATTGCTTCATCTTCAGTCATCAAATTGAGCTAAAAGTAGGTATCCTCCTTTTGTACCCATGCTCTCATTGATGTCTTTCTAGATCCATCAAAAGTAAATAGTCTCAATTTGCCAATCTTCCACTTGATGGCATTATTGTGATAGCCATGGTTCCTAGCATTAGAACATTTCATTCACAGTTCTGCACAATCTTTGAAAGATATTTATCCCTCAAGATTAGCATCCCTCCAGTCTTGTCTCAACTACTCTTGTGTCTCCAAGAAAGTGAGTTCTCACTCTCTAGGTTGTTTGTTCTTTGGGGAAATGTAGGAATCAACGGCTACATGTGCGAGAACCCTATGTTTGTCCTCTCATTGACTAAATTGTACCCATGTCCATTGAGATATCCATTTGCCCTTCCTTACGCCAATTGTCGCAATGTCTTCTCCATGTGTTGTCGTCAATGTTCTCCCCTAGCAATGGCTCTGTTGAGTTGAACTTGGCTTTTAGTTAGCTCTCTTAGCAATGTCATTATCTCAACATTCGACTCTAATTAACCACTGAAAATGTAGTCACAAACTAGGGAGGGTCTTGCACCTCCGAAACTACAAAAAAGAAAATCAATTCCAATTGGAATCGCAAATGCACAAGAAACAAAAAAAAAACTCCATAATGATTCCCTACAATGCCAACCACCCCCTTATAAAGGGCTCCAAGAAGTATCCAGAAGTTTATAATAGGCCAACATAATTTATTATTTATTATTTTATTACTTTAACATAATTTATTATTTATTTTATTACTTTTAAGTTATTATTTTATAATTAAAGTAATCCTTATGGTATTATTCAAATTTGGGACCACTTTAATCAATTAATTTAATTAAATCACTTTCAAGTAATAGGGGACATTACATTTTCATTCCAAAATTCAAGAGGCAATATTGGTAAATGGAACCACATAAGAAACATGAAGTTGGTTTGAGGGTTGAAACCTAGGGACCACTTTGGCAAACAAAGCTCTTTCAAGCCCAGGAACCAAGGTCCCTCGCTGAGAATCCTTAAACAACCCTCAAAATCAAAAAAAGAGAAGAGAAGATAAGGAGACAACATAGCAGTTACCTTAACATATCCTATCAGTTTCCAAACACGCGCAACCCACCTAACTGTGTCAATATGAGGAGTGATACCTCAAAACCTCCCTCAACCAACCAGAAGAATCATTAAGCATGGAATCAAGGATAATCGCTTCATACACCTACTCTAAGATAGAGCCATAAGGAGACAAAGATGGCTCATCCAACAACAGCAGCAGAAGAACCAGGGCACTCATTCAGAAACAACATCATCCTGACAACCATTCTCGAGATCCACAAGTGGATTAGAGCTCACCTCCCTAGAAGAAGCCCCATATGAAGAACTCGCCCACATCAAGGGGGGTGGGAGGATCTGCAGCCACCAAACCATCAAACTCTACCCCAACATCAAATCAAGTCACCGACCTTCTACATAGTAGAGTCTTCATAAGGGCCAGCATCCAACATAGGTTCATCCTTACTAACCACAACATTGATGCAGTGTTCGACAAAGGAAACGCCATTACAAAAGGGCTAGGGATCTAGCCCTGGTGTAAAGATCTCCATTCAGCACTCCCATGGGAGAAGCCCCAATGAAGGCACACCCATTTTCAGACACATAGGTAGCAACCACACTATTGCCCCCCGAAACAATGGGACTAGAAGAAGGCAAAACATACAAGAAACTCCTCTCCAAACCAAAGGCAGAGGGGATTGCAACCACAAATAGCTCTGACCCATGATCAATCGAATCCCACAAATCCTACTCCAAGATCTCATCATGTCCATCATCACAGACGGAGAAATCATTCTCCAAATACGCCAAGGTATCAACTCCGTAATTGGCCTCTAGCAAGATGTCAAGTAGTAGCTCATCTTCACCATTTTGCGACAGTCTGCCGTCAACTTCATCCTCCTCTGAGATCCCTTGGCAGCCATTGTGACCAAAAGGCCCGCCTCCAATGTGGGTGGCTAGGGTTTTCCTTCCAGCCAAAGCTCCATTTTGTCATGCTCTCAAACGCTCCATTTCGTTGTTAGTTCTCTCTTGGTTTTTGCCACAACAATGGAGCTCTTAAATCTAAATTGTTAAGAAAAAAACAAATAATGGGTTCACACCTATCATGCCAAAAGAAACTAAACAATAAAATCTAGAGTGCAAGTCCTAAACCAAAACCTAGAGAATATTTGTATTTAAAAACATAGTAAATGGGCATGCATTGTGATCTTTTTTATTTAAAAATGATTTATGATTGAAATATGGCATTTAACGTAGTTTTATTTACTTTTCCATGTTCTATTTCGAAATTTGGCCAGGGGTGTTGCTCTCTCCCAAACTTTCTCTGCAATTCTAGTGACCTTAATCTTTCCCACACAATTTTAATCAGGAAATTGCTGCCATAAGATTAGGTTTTTGAATCCAGGGATCCCTGAAGGATGAGATGTCAGTGCATCCCAGGATTGAGGAAGAGCTAACAAATAGTATGGTGTTATTCAATTCATATCGATAGTTAGTAACAGTAATTACTTGGACAAAAACCTTCTGGAATATTTGTGGGTTGAGGATTCCCATTCCTGGTTTTTGGCATATCAGTAAAATAATACAATTCCTTTAATGTTCTTATCAGTAACCAGCATTGTTGTCATGTGATATAGGAAGTTTATCCTGTAGAAGAATGCAAATGGTTCCTTTGAAATATACATGAAAGAATCTTCCCGTAACTGAAGCCTTTGACAAACCCGCCTTTGATTATTTTCAAATTCAATGACCAAAAACACTGCCTGCTTGGAATGCACATCGAAGTCTGATTTTGAATTTACATTTATTCATTTTATGCTGAAAGTCTGAAACATTTATCTAGTAATTTGACATTCAGAAACCCTATAGAAGATAGATAAAAACGTTCTTATAGAACTCATTTTCATAGTAGAAGAAAGCCAGTCCTAAAGGGAACGAACTAAAAGCTCATAAATGTAAAATGGAGAAAATACTCTTCATTGCCTTGGAGGAAAAAAGTAACCTTGAAATAGTTAAATGAACAACTGTTAAACATATTCCCAATCAAGATTTAAACTTAGAAGTGACAGGGGAAGAGAATGGTGGATAAGGAACTCATGTCACGTATCTTCAAAAGGGATGACCGTCCATGGAATGCTGAATCCATAACAACTGTTTTCTGGCATGGACTGGATTCAGGCAGCCTTAGGTGTTACTGTCTCAGGAGGCTGTGGTAGAGTAACAGACCGAAGTAACTCCAATGAGAAAAGGAGTCCCAGAAAATGAGAGAGAATAGTATTCCCACAAGCCTGAAGTACAACACAATAAACAATACTCGTCAGATAGATGAGAATGAAGTAACTGGCTCTGAAAAAATTCACATGCAAAGTCTTAGTCACACATTCAAAGGCAAAATAGTTTTACATTTTACAAGATATTACAAATAACATATATATTTAACACAATTAATGTCAAAAGTGCCTTTGTGGCATTTTGGTGCCATAATGTATAGCAACAGTATGTGAGAATTCGGTCAAAAATAAATGTCATGTATCGTTTACATATTAAAGGACTACACCAGACAAAAGTATCAGACTACCATACACTCGTCTACAAAGATGGTGTCTAGGATATCTATTCGCAGACTACAGTCTATGATGGTGTCCAGGATATTTATTATTTATCCAGAGGCAGTCCTTCATTATGTATACACATTTTGGCCATTATAAGCCATTTATTTTTACATTTTTTTAGCACTATTATTGATGCATTTTACATCTTATCAGCTCTTATCCAAGCTTCAGATGATTAGCAATCTTATCAGCTATGTTTCAGCCACACTTGATAGGTATCAACACATTTTCCAGCTTTAATTTTTTCGAGTGCCTTCATTCTAAATTTCTAGTACTAGAGTTTAATTATTATTTATTTGCTATTTTATTTTTTATTTGAAATAGCCTTTATAACCCGCTATGATTTTGTTTGAATTATTTCAACTTTTTTTCTGTCTTGCTAGAGTTTATTTCCATTTTCCCAAAAATAAAACGGCATCTGCTAGCAGGAGAGGTGGCAACTATCGTAAGAACCCTATTTGGAAACATGGGACATCAGGTAGAAAGCTATGAATGGTAATTTGCAACTATTGTGGGTTGAGTACAGTAAGAGGCATAAATTGTCTCAATATCATCCTTTTACAGATCACTTGCTGAGTTGTTCTGGCTTATACACAAGCATATCAAGAGGTTGAGTGAGAGCTAAAAGCTCTTTCGCACCTTATGATTAGGATAAAGAAAATTAAAAAAGGATGACAAAGGAAATGGTAAGTATGAGTTCTACAAAGTCAGAGGGAGATTTAGGGGGTTATTCTTCCATTAGGGGATGTTTACAGGGATGAGGATTGCAGGCAACCATAGTTCCATGTTTTTGGTTTCTCAAAACACTTCTTGTGCACAACCTTCAATAGAAGATACTGCAATGTCATGAAGCGAAGTTGGCATGTGCCAATTTTTGGCACTACAACATTCCAATTATGTAGTGACAAGTCCTTTGGGGAAGCAGTTGGTCACTGTAATTACCATGGCAAGTTGGGGGTTCAAGGCACCAAGCCATTATTAGTTGAATGGGCTATTATTGTAGGATGCAGTCAAAAACACATCAATTACTAGATGAACAAAAACAAATTTGGGAAAATAAAGGTTGTGGCATTTTATCATACAAGTGGATGTATGGCAAGGACTAAACCTTAATCAACTTCATCATGGTTTCAAGAGGACAACTAGTGTTTTCAAAGTCAATTGATACCTTCGATGATTGCAAAAATGTCGATAACTTCTACAACTTGTTGGACAAAGTAGTGATGGAGGTTGAAGTGGAGAATGTTGTCCAAATAGTGTGTAGCAACCTAATAAACTTCTACAAGAGAGACATTGTACATTGTTTTGGAGGCCCTTGGGCTATTCATTGCATTGACCTTCTCCTTAAAGATATAAAAAAAACTAGGTGAAGGGTGAGGTGAAGGGTGTGGTGGAAAATGAGAGAAACCCACTGCATTGACCTTCTTAAAGATATAAAAAAGACCTTGGTGAAGGGTGGTGGAAATGAGAGAAATGTCACAGAATACATCTACAGAGAGCACACATGGGTCCTAACTCTCATTAGTGAGCACACTGATGGCAAGAAGCTTGAGCAGTCAAGTCATATTGTCTACTACTAATTTCATCACATTGCCCAACCTTAAGCACATATTTGTGAACAAAAGGTGGTTGACGAGCCCTAACTATAGAGAGGTCAATGTGAAGAGAGCTGTGAAGACAATTTTTATGATACGTTCACCAAGTTTATGGAGTAAATCATCCAAGTAAGCTTTCTTTCTGTTAGTTTACAGATTTGTCCTTTCAAAATAATGAATAAATTGACTCTCTTTGCCCAAAAGTAAAGACAAACTGCTAACAAACAATTGGAGAGATCTCCATTGATTGGAGGATCTTCCTTTGAATTTTAGAGGTGCAGCTCCCTCTTATGATGTAACTGCGGTTTTTCGAGGTATGCCTTTAACGAGAAAGCAGAAAAGGCACATTAACACCTGAGCATAGGTATGTTGCATATACAAATCACAGATTTATGAACAAAGAAAAAAATGGGGAAATGATACAAAGTCTATTTCCTTAATATAGCACATAAACAAAAGAGAGACTTTAATAATTCAATTCCAAACAAATAAGCAAGGTTGCACAAGGACGGGGGTACTTGGGTACGGCTATGGCTACGGCTACGGCTACTTTTCAGAACAGGGGACGGGGGTACTTGGGTACATCAAATTTTTTTTTAATATAATTTAATATTTTATAGAAAATCTGAAAATGAGTCATGACAATGAGTTTTCATAACAAGAACAGTGATAAAGTTTGCAGATGTAATGTATTGTTTTCAGTTTCAGATTTGCAATATGTTTGTTATAATAATATATGCTAAATGTTTTGATGCATAACGGAGAAGGCAAACTTTAAACATGAACAAGAAGATCATAAATCATATAACAATGACATATTGCAAATGATAAACTTCTGACTTGAACAGTGATAAAGTTTATTGTTAATCAGTATTGTATCAAAGTTTCAAACTGATTATGTATAGACAACAAGCTGATACACAAACAAAAAACCGAAACAAAAGTCAGAAATCTTAATCAAGGTCCTTAGCTATGATGTTCTCCACTGAGTACCCAGTACTTGGGTACGTGTGCCAGTATGGGTACGAGTAACATAGCAAATAAGTAACCCAGAACTCGAAGTTTCCAACATAAGCATATGCATAACCAAAATCTCCTCTTATAAAAACCCGTAGAACTTTTCCGAAAGCCTTTTCAAATTCCCTCTTTAAAATAATTCATTAAAGCTCATCTAATAAAGTGACTTCAATATTTTATTTTTTAGTGAGATCAGTTTATTGAATTAAATGAATAAAGTTGTCCATAAAAATTACTTTATTGTACAACTTTAAATCATTTATTTAAATATTCCCTTATAGTCCAACTTAGCCTACAAGGAAAAAATAGGCTAAACAGTCAACTCCAACTACTACTCAAAAAAGGACATTAATAGAGTATTTAATAAAGTGACTTTAATATATCCTCCTAATTTTTCACTTACGTAATTTTGTTGATTTAATTGAATAAAGCTATCCATAAAATTTACTTTATTTTACAACTTTAATCAATTGACTTAATTTATTTGGTTCCCATATAAATGGGCTACGGGAGTAAAATAGGCTAAATGGTTTCCTCTGACTACTCCACAAAAGGAGCCATTACAATTTGTGACTACTCCTCAAAAGGGGACATTACAATTTGTAACTTGTTGAGATCCTTGAAATAGATGTTTGTGGGCTAAGCATGGCTGAATTAATTTTATTCAAAGAGGATTGCTAGAGAGAAGGTAACAAAGACAATTTTTTAAATATCTTTGTGAATAGAGTTGTAAAGATCATCAAGGTAACTTCAAACTTTAATTTACATTTTAAATTATATCTTTTAATTTCACTTTGTTAAAATATTTATTTTAATTGTAACTTTAAGGTGTCAAAGCCTTTAGTGAGGGCTTGGTGCTTGGTGAATGGAGAGGAGAACACAATGGGTTGCATATGAGGCCAATGGATTACATCTATATGTTGTTTTGTATCATCTATATGTCACTACCTTGGACCACTTGTTCCCCCTACTTTCCTTAAATGAACTAGGAAGACAAATCATAGCTACCACTTCTATAAAAAAAATGGTACCTGCTTCTGCTGAAGGGAATGAATATGGGACTGCAGTCTTAAGCTTGGATCTGCTAGAATAAAATATTAATAAAAACCAAGTTCCTAGATTCATTCAGTAGCATTGTGAATGGCAAACAATTAAAAAGATTGAAGAAGTTCTTGGACACGAGCATGCTGGTCATGAGCTATCATTGAACAGATATTAGATCTTAATAGAAAAGCATTTTACACATACAGATTTGGTTGAGTGTTCCCAAAACATTTCAGACAGACATTTACTTGAAAATCCCCAAACATGCATTTTTTCTCTTCTAACAGCTCTGCTTTTTCTGTTTAACAATAAATTCTTGTTTTCAAGAATTTATGAGTTGTTAGAATTGAAGGTTGATGATCTAGCTGATTTCTTAGTAGCTGAGATCAATTTTGCATTTGAAATCGTGGCAAGGCATTAGAAGTCTTTTGAGTTGACCCCAAATAGGAAACTAATTAGAACAGAAGAAAGTTATCTGAAAAACAGATTCATCATATTTTTAAAATAAAATCTTAACTTCTAAAGCTATAGTTACCAAACTCAGCACTTAAATAATCAAACAGTGGAAGACTACATTAAGACTCAAGAGGCACAAGCAACATCTGAATCAAAAGAAACTTCAAAAGTTTTGTATCTTTAAAGCAAAGCAAATACCTGCACCAAGAACACATCAAGAGCCAGGACCGGACTGTAACCTGGAGATATTCCTTGGTAATATGGGTTAGCTGAAGAAGTTAAAGCCTTTGCCACTAAAACCCCTACAGTTGCTTGTATGCCAAGCACAGTTGCACCCATACCAAGAATGTTTATAATAATTCCGTTTTTAAGGTTTCTCACCACATCAGCACGTAGAGGAGCCTGTGAAACACATGTAGTAGATGAAGTCTCAAAACATATTAATAAGTTCATAGATCAGTCTAGTTGTATCAACAGTGTTGTAACAAATGCTCCTAACTTAAGATTAAATAGGATATATCTAGACAAAAGATAAAACAAAAAGAAAACTGCCCTAGATCTCAAGTCACTATAGAATTTTGATTCAGAAACTGTGGATTCATTTAAATTATTATTTTGATACTCACAAATGTGTAGAACAATAATTGCTCAATTTCACTAACTATAACCACATGACTATAATAATCTCCTATTTCAAGAATATAAAACAAAGGTCTGGAATTCAAACATAAAAAGTTGGTTTCTGTCATAAAATCAATCGCTGTTCACACATATGGGTAAAAGCTATGTCACAAGGTTCGAGTTCGAGTTTGTGTTCGGCAACTATAAAATTCGGATAAAATTTGACAGTGCAAAAAATTCAGGAAAAGTTCGGCATTAAATTCGCCTATATAAATTAGTTTTAAAAAATATAAATATAAATTGAAAAATAAAATAATATTATATAAAACAATAGTATAATTTAAATACGTTTAAAATCTTACTTTAAATACTACTAATATATAACTAATGAATGTATTATAATTTATAATTATATCTAATTAAAGATTTTAGAATATTAAATTTTAATGTTGAAAAGAAAACAAAAACAAAATTCATTCCTAAACCAAAATATTATGTAAAACAATAGTGTAATTTAAATATGTTTAAAATCTTACTTTAAATATTATTAATATATAATTAATAAATGTATTATAATAATATCTAATTAAACATTTTAAAATATTAAATTTTAATATTGAATAGAAAACAAAATAAATAAATAAAATCGATTCTAAACCAAAGTAGATAGAGGGTTAGTTTGAAGTTTTCCGGTAAGAGACTGAATGGCTATCGCTTCAAAAAATGCAGTCGCGAGAGAGGGGAGTCAAATACATCTGGGCCTTTGGCTAATGTTAAGAGTGGGGAGTTGAGCACTCTAGAAACACGGGGTTTTGAGCCGAATCATGTCTGAAACAGCATTGCACCTGAATCGTGTTTGAGTCTGCAACGATAACCAAACTCATTTGAATCGGATCTTATCTGCAGCAATAATCACGTTGGCCATGCTCTCAAGATAGATGATTTTATAAAAACCTAAAATCGATTCCGTACGAACTTATTGCCAACAACAATGATTTTTTAGAATTTCTTTTAAGTTCGCCGATTTCGAACCTCATGGCCGAAATTCGGCGAACCCTGTGACTTAGGGTAAAAGGATTTTACTAAGAAATGCAAAGTTGATAGAGAGGGTCAGTTTGAAGTTTTCCGTAAGAGACTGAATGGCTATCGCTTCAAAAAATGCAGTTGCGAGAGAGGGGAGTCAAATACATCTGGGCCTTTGGCTAATGTTGAGAGTGGGGAGTTGAGCACTCTAGAAACACGGGGTTTTGAACCAAATCATGTCTGAAACAGCATCGCACCTGAATCGTGTTTGAGTCTGCAACAATAACCAAACTCATTTGAATTGGATCTTATCTGCAGCAATAATCATGTTGGCCATGCTCTCAAGATAGATGATTTTATAAAAACCTAAAATTGATTCCGTACAAACTCATTGCGAACAACAACGATTTTTTAGAATTTCTTTTAAGTTCGCCGAATTTCGAACCTCATGGCCGAAATTCGGCAAACCCTGTGTTAGGGTAAAAGGATTTTACTAAGAAATGCAGAGAACAGAATTCTAAATTAATCGTAGAAAGCTAAATACTAAACAGATACTCTGTTCCCACATAAGCTTTCATCCTTCCGAAGTCCATTACTTCATATCCATGAATATAATACTGAGTCACCCTGATTAATGGTTACTCTGGTCTTACCCACCTGCATGAAAGATTCTTTCTCCAGACTATGTTGCTGTAGAGTCAGAGAATGTTCAAGGATTAAATAGTTTTACTATGGATGAGAGCATGAAGGGAATTCTTGTTTAAGTCACTTGTAGTATGAAATACTGTGTTACCTGAAATAATGGCTATTTTCTTCTCCAGATTAGATTGTCCTTCCTCGGTTCATTATTAAATATACATGAATAACGATGGATATTAGAATGATTTCACAAACCGATACAAAACAGGGCTAAAGTCAGATGAAGCCAAAGAGGAGCTGAAAACCTCAAAATTCTAGTTGAAAAGGAAGTACTTATATATAAAAAATGCATTGATTATACCACCTCCACTATTAAATACAGGACTATAAAAAATGGAGTTCACACATCTGTGGACAACAGCTGAAGAGGTCTGTCATGTTCAGTGTATGACACAGATGCAGACAAAAGAAGACAAAAGATATTAAATATTGATTTTGCACAGAAAATTGTCTTATGAAAGATCATGCATTAACAGAATAAATTAAGCAATCACAGTGCAACATGTGACAAAACTGAATATTGGCATTAGTCAAGGACACACAAAATATTTCAAAATGGGTTGAAAGTTTCTAAAATTATAATTTCGTTTTGCAATTCCAAAGAGTTTTATCTTCGGATCCAGGATTTGAATCCCCTATACTTGCAGTTTTCAACTTTTTCACATTTAAAACAAAAAGTGGGTACAGGCCATGAAGATTCTAATTTTGCTGATTATTTGTATATGAAAATTTATTTTTTAATTATCAAGCAAGGCCAGAATGGGATTCTTTTATATCAAAAGTCTTAATACAAAGAATTTATTGAAGCTGATCAAAAGTATAAAATCAATCAGAAAGATAATTTGTCTTCAAATTTTGTTGCCGTTTATCACTCAACCATAGATGTGGGATGAATCAATAAGGGTTCGTTTATTCACATTTTAATCTGAATCAAACAAATATATTTATAAGTTTTATCCATTAGAGGTTATAAAACGTGTTTTCCTGTCACGAGCAAAAGCTAATTACGTCACAAGGAGGATCTAGGGATTACAAATCTCCAAAGTTGATTTGGGATCTTGATATTGGCAAAAATGATTAAGTTTGACAAACTAAAACCAACATTGTTTGAGGACAAGCAATTTAGGTAAGGGTGGACTTTCATGCCCCTCCCTAAGCATATGACTATCAATTGCAGCAGGCTATATAATTAAAATATCATAAAATAATTACAGATAGAAGGCAGCAGTTAAGAAGGTTGGTGAACCACAACTAGATATGCAGCAATTAATTGTACAGCCACAATTTCTCAAAACAAATAATAAATAATAATTAGTTAACTAAAGATGAAGAGGTGCACGATGGTTATGACTGTTGAAGGATTTAAGGTATAAAATGAGTATCAAACAAAGATGAGAATCATCCATGGAAAAGTTATTATATATTTAATTATTACTTCTTTAAGGAGTAGAAACCACTACACTTAAAGTCTTAGGACAAAACGCCTCATGTTTATACAATTAAGGACCAAAACCCTTAATTTCCATTGCTGAGTTAGGGACAAAAACCTTTGATTCAGGCAGATCTGAAAGCACTTTCAAAGTAGATATACAAGACAAATGCATCACAACTTGAAGAAGATGGAATTGCAGAATAAAGGATAGGTGCTATATGTTTCAAGAGATAAATTATCAGTTTTCAAGCCAAATTATATAACCAAAACCACAATTCTGAATAAATTAATATTTATGATTTATATTGCAATTATTAGTGAATCAAGATTATCATAGGAAATAAGAAATGTTTTAGAAAGAGGCATTACACATTCACAATATAAGCTGCTGCATTACGTGTTATTTATTAATGATTGCCCTAGAAGGACATGGGTGTATTTTCTCAAGAAAAAGTAAGGTCTTTAGTCGATTTAGAGAGTTTACAGTTTTCTTGGAAAATCAAACTTGGAGAAAGATCAAGGTATTGAGAGCTGATAACCGTGGTCAGCATTATTTTGCAAAGTTTGACAAATTCTGAACTGTATAGAAAGGCTAGAACAACTCCATACACTCATTAGCAAAATGGGGTTGCAAAATGCATCAACATGAAGAGGGTTATGAGTATGCTTAGTGATATGAGCTTTAAAGAGAAGCTCTCAATAAAGGCAGTTTCTACTGCACGTTACTTGATTAAGAGGTCTGCTTCATCGGTGCTTCTTAAGAAAACCCTTGTGGAGGTTCGGACAAGAAAAATAAAACCCTCTCTTCAACATCTTCATGTATTTGGTTGCAAGGCATATGCATACATGCCTAGCAAAAAGCAATCAAAGTAAATAACACAGAAATAAAATGTATCCTCATTAGCTATGGTGCCAATGTGAAGAAGTACAAGCTTTGGGATAGAAAAGTTTTGTATAGCCAGAATGTGATATTCAAGGAGATCAGATCTTCTTCTAAGTTGAATAGGCAAAGGAAGATGAGAAGTCAGTTGTGCAGCTAAAATCTAATACCAAGAAGGTTATACCAAAAGCTAAACCAAAAGTTCATGTTGGACCAGATGAAAGGATAGTTTAGAGAGCTCAAAGAGATTGAAAAAGTAGAAGTTTCCACTAAACCTTTGAAGAGGTCTAAGTGGCAAAACTGGCAACTAGAAACATAAAATGCACCTACTTTTACATGTATTTTGTCTTTGTTGTCCAACTCTAGTGAGCCTAGAACAATTAAGGAGGCAATGTAGGTGAATGATTGTGAGTTTTGGAGATCAACAGTGGCTGATGAGACAGTTGTATTGAAAAAGAATGATACGTGGGACTTAATTCAATTGCCCGAAGGATGGAAACCCATAGGATGCAAATGCATGTCCAAAACAAAGTTGGTATCAGATATTAGCATCAATGATTGTTCTATCATTATCAATGATAGGCTGATATTTGGAAATGATAAGGAAATAATTAGGGATTTAAAATGATAAAATCTCATCTTTCTTTACACTTAAAAAGGAATTAACTTAGGGGCTACTAAGTACATCCTTTGGATGAAAATCAGATGAGATAGAGCTAGCCAAAAAAATTGGGTTAGACAAAGAATATATGTTTAGTCTATTTTGCAGCATTTTAGCATGGCCAATAACAACCCAATTAATGTTCCTTATTTTGCAAGAACCAATCTTTTAGTGGAGTAGTGTCCTATGATACTGTTATCCCCAATTTTCGGCTGACTCAAATCATGGGATAACCCCTATGAAACTTGTTTATTTTTTCGATCACATCCTCTAAGCACACTTTACAAGGCACTATACAAGTGCCCTCAAGTGTAATCTGGCTCATCGAGTAGTCCCCTCAATCGGATCTTCCCCTTGTTTTTTTGTTTTTGCAAAGTCATTGTTTGTTGGGAGATAGAAAATTTTCGACTCGTGCAAAGTCAGGATTTTTCCCCAACATTGCATGTGTCTAAGCTGCAAATATGCAGTTCACGTTTTAAAACCCGAACTGCACATTAAAGCCAACTTCAGCATTTATTGCCACTTAGTGGCATATTAGAATAGGTTTTCAACTCCTTTAACTCGCTTTATTTTCGTTTTAGTCTTTGTATGTGTTTCATCCTCTGCGTTCTCTGTGGCCTTTCACTCCCTCATGGTTGTCTTGATGTTTGGAGGTTTTACCTTTGTTTTCATTTGTCGTTTTTGTCGGTCTTTTGTTCTTCTCTATTTTAAGGTTTTACAATCCTATTTCCTGAGTTCCCTCACCAAGTCTTCTCTGCATCTTGGGTTTCAATCCCTAAGTTACACCCATGCATGTGTCGCTTTTCTTGTAGCGACTCAAGGATTAAATCCTGAGTTGCACCTTGCAAACTCATTGTCTATCGTTTGTTGATTACCATGCTAACAGATGGTAATCGAGTATTAAAACTTGATTAACATCCTTATACTCACCTCTTCACAGTCGACATTGATGTTGATCGGGTTTCAAAAATTGATCAACACTCATAAATCTTGGGAATGATGTTGATCAGGTTTAAAACCCCGATCAACACCATCCCCTTTCCATACAGAAAGCAACATGTTGATCAGCTTTTTAAATCCGATCGACACTTTTGACACTACAATTCACATGTCGATCAGGTTTTGAAACCTGATCAACAACTTTGTCACCATTTACATCTTAAAAGATGTTAAATGGATTTTAAAACCTAATTTACATCAATTCACTGCCAAAGATGTAAATCTGATTTTAAAACCCAATTTGCACAACATTGCTTACCATTGCATGTACACATGTCAATCGGGCTTTAAAACCTGATTGACATAATCAATTGCACTCATCACACCATCATACTAAATGCAAATAGATTTTAAAACCCAAACTGCAACTTCCTCAGCACTTTATCATTTTTACCCCCCCTTTTCTTCAAGGTCGGAGTTTCTCTCTGCTTGTGCACCCTGAACTACAATTTTGTAAATCAAGGAATTTAACCTGATTTTGCAACACCTCCATTCTAAGGCCAACTTGATGAAACTTTTCCACTGTTACAAATAATGATAAATTCTCTAACACAGGAAATGTTCCATCACAGCATTTCAGCAAGTATCCAAATGTCAGAACCTTCACCCAGCAAGAAGATGAAGTACCAAAACGTGATTCCACCATCTTCTGTGTCATCAAATGTTGACAAATGGACACAGAGATTGAGCACATAGACATGTCTGAGTTCATTGAAAGAACTGAGAAACAACCAGTATCTATTGGCATGTAGTTGCTCTTGAATAGCAACATTCATTTGGTTTCTTCCTTCCCAGTAGCTGCTCTAGAGCCCGAGTTTGTCTTGGTAATGGCTACTCATTTCAATAAAGAAACCAAGACAGTGAAAGATGCAGATGGCGAGGTAGTAATCGGGCTAAACGAGAACATCTTTGATGTCACCATGGAATTTTCTCAGACCTGTTACAACCAGAATGAGGGAAAGTGTATAAGGAATATCAATAACAATTGGCTTCTGATACCTAGACCTACAACTTCTAGGTGGCCAAAAACACTTAGGAGCAGTGATTTCAAGGAATCGATGTATCAGTACATCCTCATCATCAGAAAAGGCAGTCAGTAGATATTCTGGGGCAAGCAAATCAGTTATGTCATTTGTGAACAATTTTCCCAAGTAACAACTCTCAAGTTATATATGAACTCATACTTGGTGTATGTCGCTGCATTGAAGAGAAACTTCCCAGGTCTCACTAAAGTAGGCAACAAAAAGCAAGTTTAAGTATGCAAGTACTATGATCAGCTGCTTCTAAAACCAATTATGCATAATTATAGGTGAGTCAATGATGCTTTCCATGTTACATACATGTGTCTATTTGATAAGAAACTTTAGAAAAGAAGAGTGTCTAATGATGCTTGGAAGGGTGTCAATGAGTTTGGTTGCATGATCCTACAATTTCCTACCTTCACCTATCTAAGGGTAGGATGTTTTGAAGGCATTCCATATATGCTTCCAAGGTTATCCCACCGACGAGATCATTCTAATGGAGCTGTGCAGACAGATCATGACGGTACATGGCAAACAGGTAGAGGCTCGTAAGCATGGTTTCAAGTTTCCTCTTGCAATTGATAGATAATCAGTGACAACATCTCCTAAGGCCAAGGCCATGGAGACTGAAATGCAAGATATCACATTGATGAAATTCAAGAAAAGACGAGACTTTGATAACAGGGGAATGAAAGACAAAATTAAGAACTACACCCATGTACACAGAATTGAAGACATGTGGATTGATCTCTGCACAGATGAAGACATAAAAAAGTTGGATAACAGCTTACATTGGAACAGATTGAAGATCTTAACTTAGCGGATATTCCTGAAGATAGGGAGGATGATGGAGACATTGTGGATCCAATCTATGAAGGAAAGAAGAGTGCAGATACACCTCTTCCCCTATTCAATGGTCCCAGAAAGAATACATCTCCATTAGAGAAAGATTTCAGCCTATTCTTGCAAACTCCAACACTTGGTTACAAAGCAAGGGAATAAGGCTGAAAGAGTTCAAGACAGGCTCAAAAAAATGACACAGCAAGACTTGTTGGTAGAAAATTTGAGCTAAGAACAAAGAACAAGGAGGATGCATCTTCTTCCAAGAAGACACCCATATATAAATTCACAGTGGGAAAGGATAAAAACAAGGCTCAAGGGGAAACATCCGTTAAGGGTAAAGAACAAGCTGAAGTGCAGGATGAAGCACAAGGAGAAAAACATTAGGAACAGGAATCACAAGAACCTCTAGCTGCTACAGAAACAAGATCTACCCCAGAGGTAGCTCCAAAGGTATCTACTCCTATTACTACACCTGTATACCCCCTTGATACTAATACAAAATCTATTTCTACTCTAACCATTGATCCTATAACACTTGTTGTGTCAGTTCAATCAATCCCTTCTTCCACAACAAGTGAGTCTATGTTTGATACCCCCCATGATAACCTTGAAAATATGTTTAGACCTCTTTCCCAAGTTTGTCCGAAGTGTCTACTTCCATGCTTGATACCACCAAGATAGACTGACAAATTTATGTCTGATTCATCGCCCAATGTCCACTATAGAAACCACATCTGCAATCTTGACTGAAACCCCAACTATTGTGTCTACCACGGCACAAGAACAGACTAAACCTACTCATACTCTTGCCACAGGCACTGAAGAAGATACTTTTGGTCTCCCTCCATGGCTGGGTCAATTACACCCAAAAGGAAAAAGAAAACCATCTCTCTAGATGACTTTGATTTCAGTCAACTTGCTCCAGCAAAGCCTGAGATTGACAAAAAAGCTAAGACTCTTTCCAAGGTTAGAGTTGACAAGGATAAGAAAAAGTATGCAGAGATAGTTGAACCTCCTCTTGACAAGACTGTTGAGGACATTCAACTTTAATATTATGTGAAAGAGAGTTGAACTTGGCCAACAAACATATGAAAGTGCCAAGGAATATGTACATGCATCTATGGATGCATTGATCCAAAAGGTATGACCAAGACAAAATCATCAAGGATTAGCTCAAGCTCAGCGTTGAGCAGCTCACTGCACTACTTTTGAATATTAATCAAGCCTCTAAGGTAATTGAGCTAGTGACTACATCTATCTTCAGACAACAGTGTCATTCCTGATTGGATTTTTTAATATTTGTGCTGATTGAGCCACCTTATTTTAGCACCAAGTTCGACTAGATTTTATCTTCTTTTTTGCACACACTTTTAGAAGCATCTCACTACTTTCTTAACATATTGGAAAACTCGAAGATGGGCTAAGCCGCTTTAAAAGTGCACTTCATCTTCCAATGCCTTATCAACCTTTTGTTAACACTTGTGATGTCATTTCCTTCTTCATCATTGATTGAAACTTCTCAATTTTCCCAACTTGAACATTGTAGAAAGGATTGTTGCATACATCTTTGCTTCATCTTTGTCTCCTAAAATTTCTTTGGTTTGACAAAGTTTCTTGTTGCATGTCTCTACTTTGGTCCTACTCTTAAGTTTCACCATTTATTCTCCTTTACTTTCATGTTGGAGACTCCAATACTCCTAGGATTTTCTCATCTTTGGCTTGATATAGTGCCACCTATTTGCTCGCTAGGGGTAAACTTAGTATTGCACAGACATAGTACAGGAAGTGTAATAACACAAAATATATCAGAGAATAATAGATGCTTCCATTAATCATTCCAGACTGGCAAGTACATTTACATCATAAGGTTCATACCATAATATATCCCGTGTCCATCCTCCGAGAGGGTATATAAACTACCCGAAGGGCCACGACCGAAACGTCGTGACGCAACGGTTTACCTCTCGGTCACTAACGACCGAGGCTAACATAACACTTAATTATCATATTAACTGGTACATTCAAATATCCCGACAACATCATCCCCCGCAAAAAAACAAGTCATCTCCGACGACATACAACAAAAGGGAGATGAAATACACTAAATAGAATAAGAAAATCACTGAAGAGAAGGGGCGGAGGGCGTCCCTGAAAAAGCTAAAGTGTCGCCCTCCCCATCAATGTTGCTTCCTAGTTCTTTTTCCATCACATCACATTCCTCCCGTGCCTACACCAAACTTGTTTCCAAAACATACTTTTCAGCTATAGCCTCCACTAACTCTTGTTCAAATGATATTGTCTCTCCTGCCAAGCTGACCTCAATAGCCACCTATGCTACCTTCTCTGCTGCCAACTCATGGGTACGCTGAGCCAAGTGTCGCTCTACTGCCTCCAACCGGGTGGTTAGCTCCTCCCGAGCTCTTTGTGCATCCACCAAGACAGCCTCACGCCAACCAAAACCTACTCTAAGTGCCTCAAGCATAGTACCCCTCTCGAAAGGCTTGCTCCAATGCTCTCTCCACTTCTGGCATGCAAACACTCCATGCCTGCAGTAGCTTTGGGTCTCATCCACAGGTCACACTTCCCAAAGGCTGATAACTGACTAATTTCCTCTTGTCGTTCCGATGCCCCAACTCACAATTGTAGTGTACCTCAAAAAGACAATGGGGGTCTAGGGGGCAATGCCCCCAACAGGGTCGAGGGGCAGCGCCCCCGTAGGGTCCTAGGGCAGCAATTAGCACCTTCAAACCCACACAAAAGTCCATGGGGCACACCATTTTTATGATTTTCTTCCGATCCCATACTCTTTTCTGCCAACCGCTTATGTTTTCCTCACTACTTGCTTATGTCCTTCCCTTCGGTACCATACGTTATTCACTTTGAACTATTTTTATTTGTCGTCATTTTTTTTTTATTTACAAAACCTTCCTCTCGCTGCTGCCACTCCTTGCCGTCAATAATTGTCTTATCTTCCTTTTAGCCATACCAACTATGCCTTCCTTGCTGTATAGATCAACACGGAAAACTCTTGCCGTACAAAACACCACAAAAATCCTTGCCTTTGTCGTACGGTGTCTCGACGATGCGGTCGTACACCATACAGTGTTGTAATAAATTGTGTGGTCGTACAGTTTGATACGACCTTCGACTATAGCTGGGTCGTACAGTGTTGTCCTTGCCTTGTGTGTTGCCAAACTCAGAAGTCGTACAGAAACAACCAAAACGGAGTGTCCCCTTGGTAAAATGCGTGTTGAGTGTCGTACAGTCATTCCTCCTTGCCGTACGGTGGGGTGTGCAACCTCTTTATTTCCTGTTGTACGGCCTCTTTATTTCCTGTCATGCGGCCTCTTTAGTTCCTTCCTACGCGAACGTCTTCCATGGTTGTCATACGGTGGCCTCACACTTTGCTTCGTTTGTCGTATGGTAACTTGACTTCCATTTTGCTGTACGGTGACGTGGTCGTACAGGCTATATACCGCACGATGTTCTTTCCTTTTTGTCGTACGGCTGTACGGTGTTCTCTGTTTTTTTTGTTTTTTTTCCTCCACCGTACAGTCGTTTGGCCATTAGCCGTATAGTGTGTTTTTTTTGTTTTTTTTTAAAGAAATTCTTAGTCTAATTACCTTCCGGATGCTTCTCCGGTCGCCCGTCTGGATGGCTCTCCAGTCACCTGCCTAACCTCTCGAGGCCCTTTCCATCTTCTCGAGTGCTCTATCCCTCCACTTGGGTCTATTCTCTCCGGGTAAGGTCTCAATTTGGATCCGTTGACAAATCCTCCTGGCTTAATCTCATTCTTTCCATTGTACTTTAGCACCAGCTGGCCGTGGGAGGAACACATCTTTAGTGGGTGCTTATGGTGCCAACATTTGCTTTGTTGTTGTGCAACCCCCGTTGCCCATCATGTTATCAATCTTCTTTCATCTAATTTATTGAGAGTGTGCAGCCACTCCCTCAAGCTTTCCTTGTCACCGATTCTATTTTCAATGGCCATCCAAAGGCTTGGAACCATAAATTCTACAGGGACCACTGCCTCTTGCCTGTACATAAGGAGAATAAGGATTTTGAAGGCTGAAGTCGTCCACCCAAGATTCCAATCGTCGCCGACACGAATGATCTTAGGTTCCTTGTATTCACATTACTCGGGGGGAAATGTTTCCAACTCTTCCTCAATACTTAGTATATTGCATGTTGGTCGGAAGAGTTTGTAATTGAAAATAGCAGCCTTCAAGATTTTTCAGAATACAAGGATGTGTTCTCTTGGACCTACAAGGATCTGAAGGGTGTACCTCTGAAATTATGCGTGCACCACATTCCCCTGGTTCTTGGAGCCCAACTTGTGCGAAAGAGGCTGTACAGAATGAATAAGAATTACGTTGAAAGGGTGGAGACCGAAATTGAGCGGATGTTAGAAGCTGGGATCATCAACCGGGTTGACACAAGTTAGTGGGTGTCACCAATTGTGATCTCCCAGAAGGAGGCCAACCAGATCCGCATCTGCGTAGATTTTAGGTGCCTCAATGCAATAACAATCAAGGACCCATTCCCGATCCCCTTCACGGATAGCATATTGGAAGAGGTGGTTGGCCATGAGATCTATTCTTTTATGGATGGGTTCTCAGGATATAACTAGATATCCATTCCAGAGGAAGATAAGTTGAAAACAACCTTTGTAGTGGAGGATGGTGTGTACGCATACAATCGGATGCCCTTCGGTCTATGCAATGCACCAGCGACCTTCCAGAGGATTATCCTCCATATCTTTGATAAGATGTCCAAGGGAAACTTTAAGGCATTTTTTGGACGACTGGTCCATATTCAGTGGGCAGGACAAACACATTGCAGCCTTGGGGGAATGCATGGAGCGGTGTCGACAAGCCCGTTTGGCACTCAACCCAAAGAAATGTCGCTTTATGGTGCTACAAGGGAAGTTGCTCGGGCACATAGTCTGCAAAGAAGGATTAAAAACGGACCCTGACAAGGTCCGGGTAATAGTCGAGATGGAGGTCACGACCGACGTAATCGGCGTCAAATCTTTTCTCGGTCATATTGGTTACTACCGCCAGTTCATAAAAAACTTTGCCCGGTTTCATACCCGATGGATAAGCTCATGAGGAAGGGGGAGTTGTGCATTTGGGCGAAGGAGCAAGGGGAAGCCTTCGAGGATCTAAAAACAAGACTATTGGCAACTCCTATTCTGGCATTTCCAAACTGGGACAAGGAATTCCACGTACACGTGGATGCATCGAACTATGCCATCGGAGCCACTCTGGCTTAGGAAGGAGGGCACGAACTCGATCATCCTATCTATTTTGCAAGCCGGTTGTTGTCAAACGCAGAAAAGAATTACAGTACCACGGAAAGGGAGGCTCTTGGAATGGTTTACTCTGTCCAGAAATTCAAACATTATCTACTAGCCACGTCGTTCACCTTCTATGTGGACCACCAGGCCCTTATGTACCTCGTCAATAAACCCATTATCCAAGGGAGAGTGAGCCGGTGGCTACTCTTACTCCAGGAATTCACGTTCAAAATCATGGTACGGCCAGGACAGAGCCACGTGATCGCCGATCAATTGTCACGAATCAAGTCTAGCGAGCCACCTGTGGGGATAAATGACGACTTCCCAGACGCACACTTGTTTCATATTGTCGTACTCCTGAAATGGTACACAAGTATCGGGGAGTACTTGTCCACAACTCGATTCCCCGAGGACATGCCTCCAGGAGAACGAAGGAAGTTGGTCCTGGGAAGCAAGACCTTTCAGCTAATCAATACACTACTGTATAAGATGGGTCAAGACCAAGTGCTGAGGCGATGTGTGATGGAAAAAGAGGTATCAAGAGTGCCAAGGGAAGCTCACGAAGGACCCGTCGAAGGACACATGGGTCCACACACAACGGCCAGGAAAGTGTTGTTGGCCGGGTTATGGTGGCCTACATTATACAATGACGCCAGAGAATGGGTAGTTGGATGCGACACTTGCTAGTGCGCTAGGAAACCCCTCAAACGAGACTTTATCCCACTCAATCCCTCCCATGCGCAAGAACTATTCGAAAGAAGGGGATTGGACTTCCTTGGGCCTCTAAAGGTCAGTCATGCTCGGTGTTGCCGGTACATTGTGGTGGCCACTGAATATTTGACAAAATGGATCGAAACACGTGCATTAACCAATAACTTCGTCGTAAGCCGTGCAAAGTTCATTTACAAACAAATAATAACAAGATATGGTATTCCGATTCAATTGACAAGGGACAGGGGCGGTCATTTTGTCAATCACGTGATTGAACTCCTGACCACAAAATTTAAGATTTTCCATATGCTATCAAGTCCCTACTATCCTCGAGCAAACGGCCAGGCCGAGGCGACGAACAAAATCTTGGTAGGAGTCATCTATAAGTCATGTGGCATTGAAGGTGAAGATTGGGAAGAGAAGTTGCCCTCTGTGTTATGGGCCTACCAGACTTCGTACAAGGTAACCACCGGGCAGACACCATTCCAGCTGATGTACGGGCAGGAGCCAGTGGTACCGGCTGAATTCATGGTGCCTAGTCTACGGATAGCCCTAGAGAACAAGCTCAGTGACATGGAGAGTTTGAGAGAAAGACTTTATGTCTTAAATAAACCGGACGAGAAAAGAGCACTGACACAGTGGGCCACCAAAGTAGCACAACAACGGAGGAAACTGTGGCACGACAAGCACCTCCGTCGGATGCAGTTCACACCAGGCCAGTTAGTATTAAAGTTCAATGGGCGAAACGAGATTAAGCCTAGGAAATTCAAGGTTAAGTGGCTAGGCCCCTACAAGGTTCGGGAGGTTGCAGCGAACGGGTTGGTCAAGTTGTGGACCCTCGACGGACGAGAAATCCTTGATGCTAACAATGGCTCGAAGTTGAAAGTTTACCATCAGAGGCCGGAGAGCCCGAGCCGATAGCAAATGCATAATTAATATTCAGAAAAAAAAAAGTTATAAATTCAAAAAAAAGAGAGCACCAAATGGTGGCATAAAGCCACCACGCGACAGCCTACACGGAGGATACAAAAAACCAACGCGGAAGGATAAAGCCCCACGCGAGCCCACCGAAGGAAAGGAAAAACAACGGAGAGGAGCAGCGTACGCCACGGGCAGGAGGAAAAGAAAGGAACGGAAGAG
This sequence comes from Chamaecyparis obtusa, assembly GCA_027943335.1. Taxonomy (NCBI): domain Eukaryota; kingdom Viridiplantae; phylum Streptophyta; class Pinopsida; order Cupressales; family Cupressaceae; genus Chamaecyparis; species Chamaecyparis obtusa. The sequence goes on along the minus strand of BSBK01002736.1, from coordinate 1,056,155 downwards.
AAGAATTTTGCCAAAGACAAGGCCACCGTAGCAGCAAAGGAACATTGCGAAGGCCATTTCCAGCTGTAGCAACAAGGGGGAAAGAACAGAAACTGTACGGTTGCCTATGGTGAGAGGAAGTTATTTTCAGTTAAGGGTTTCAAAACCCAAGCATCATACAACAGCCAGCATTGCAACATTTAAATATTTTGGTTTGCAAAAGAGGGATTTAAAGAAACCGTTATGAATTCGGCTGGAAAGAGGAGATGGCAGAAACAATTGCAGCACGTAGACCAGAGAACCATGGATGTTGGAAGTTCTAAAAAGAAGGCAGCAGATTCAAAGGAGGCGGTGACTATGCAAAATATCACATTTGAAGGGTTGAATGGTGGAATGCAAAAAATGGTGGAATGAGACACGGGAGGATGAAGTGGTGAAGAGTCTAAGATACGCAAGGGTCCATTGGGCCATCCAGATGCCCCTATTTTGCATCAAAGATTTTGAACCCCAACTGCGCCAAATGATAGAGAACTTTGACACATTTTCCTGTACGAGCACAATCTGTTACCTGGGATACCACGTTACAGTGTCATTTCATGCAGGGGATTTCACCAAAGTTTTTGAGAAAAATAGGAGCCTTCAAGATTGAAAACAGCAACCTACAAGATTTTTACAGAATACAAGGATGTGTTCGCTTGGACCTACAAGGATCTGAAGGGCGTACCTCCAGAATTATGCGTGCACCGCATTCCCCTAGTTCCTGGAGCCCAACTTGTGTGGAAGAGGCCGTACAGAATGAATAAGAATTATGTTGCAAGGGTGGAGACCGAAATCAAGCGGATGTTAGAAGCTGGGATCATTTTCCGGGTTGACACAAGTGAGAGGGTGTCACCAATTGTGATCTCCCAGAAGGAGGCCAACCAGATCTGTATCTACATAGATTTCAGGTGCCTCAATGCAGTAACAATCAAGGACCCATTCCCGATCCCCTTCATGGATAGCATATTGGAAGAGGTAGCTGGGCATGAGATCTATTCTTTTATGGATGGGTTCTCGAGATATAATCAGATATCCATTGCAGAGGAAGATAAGTTGAAAACAACCTTTGTAGTGGAGGCTGGTGTGTACGCATAAAATTGGATGCCCTTTGGTCTGTGCAATGCACTAGCGACCTTCCAGAGGATTATCCTCCATATCTTTGATAAGATGTCCAAGGGAAACTTCAAGGCATTTTTGGACAACTAGTCCATATTCAGTGGGCAAGACAAACACATTGCAGCCTTGGGGGAATGCATGGAGCGGTGTCGGCAAGCCCGTCTAGCACTCAACCCAAAGAAATGCCAATTTATGGAGCCCTGTATTGAAAACAGCAGCCTTCAAGATTTTTACAAAATACAAGGATGTGTTCGCTTGGACCTACAAGGATCTGAAGGGCATACCTCCGGAATTACGCGTGCACTACATTCCCCTAGTTCCTGGAGCCCAACCTGTGCGGAAGAGGTCGTACAGAATGAATAAGAATTACGCTGCAAGGGTGGAGACATCTAGCGCCGTTGTCGGGGATACCACATTACAATGTTGTTTCATGCAAGGGATTTCACCAAAGTTTTTGGCATTCCAAGGAAGAAAGGGCAGAAGATCGACACTAAGCCCCGGAAGTTGACACAAGAGGCTAAGGAAATGTGGATACGAAGGGTTACAGGAAACATCACAGCTGAGCGCATAACCACATTAGCAAGGACAAAAGCAGGAAAGGGACTGAGGAGAGCTAACATTGTCGAAGGGCATTGGCGGTGCATCATGGATGTCATCAAGAGTCGGCTCACCGATGCCAGTCGGGCTTCGGACATCACCATCACCCAGATTCCATTGATGTGTGGTATCTTGAATGGTACAGTGTACGACTGGGCGAAACTACTTGCACACCGGATGTATGATTTCATGACCCTGCAGCACCGTACCTTCTATGTGCCACACTATGCCATTGGGCTATTTCTGGAGGCTACACGGTTGCAGATCCAAGAAGAAAAATTGGTACTGAAACCAAGGAGTGTCATAGCTCCAGGCAAACCACTGATTTTCCTTTGGCACTACTTGGATATTGGAGAAGCCACATCATCGTCAAAGAGAAAACGCCAACCTAAGGAGTCAGAAGAGGTCGACAGTGGTCGGGAGCCCACATCATCTGGTGGTAGCAGTTCCTCCCAAATTAGCGGTCGTATGGAGTTGGCAGTGGGGATATGCAGTTTTCCCTGGCCAGTGCCTTACCTGCTGCAATTTCTATTCCGGTGTTCGGGCAACCGAGGGCACCAATGGTGTTCAGCCCAGTTGTGCCTTTGGCCAGGTAGTTAACAGAGCACCAGTCGACGAGACAGGGTGTCAACATGGCATTTCCAGAGACTGATGATGTAGTCATCCGGTAGGCTTCAATGAAGGAGTGGCTTACCAGGGTTCAGCTACCACCCGAAGAGGCAGAGGAACCTGAGAAGTTCTCCCCTCCACCGACGGAGGAGGTCTTGGCAGTAGACACAATAAGAAAGGAGGCACCCATCATACTGTCTTCCGAGGAACAGGAGGAAGAGGAAATTGGAGATAGCGTGATTAGGCTTGAGGCAGCGGTTAGTCAACCACGGCGAAGAGATGACATGGAGGCTTTTTGGACAGAAGTAGTGACCCGAGGACAGGAGATGGTAGCGAGCACGCACGGACAAGCCCTAGAGGATGTGGCCACCGATTTGCGGCGCCTTCTCACTTTTGTAAGGACGGAGTGTCCTGTCCAGTTTGCTTCATGTTTTCATGGGGATTGGCCTAGTGACGAGACACCGGCTATGTTGGAGGCTTGGCAGGTGACCAAACCGGTGGTAGCCAGTAGGGTGGAAGCCTTGGTGACTGAATTGGAGAGAGCCTTCCGCCAGCAGTACTATGTCTTCTACCGAATGGAGCACTCTTGTGAGGAAGAGCCTCGAGTGGCGTCTGAAGCTCAGCGGATGTTGAACACTCGCCTTGTCAGTTTGAAACAGTCCTTGGAGGAGCAGCATAAGGACTGGGTCACTCAAATGTCTGCATGGGATCGAGAGCAAGCTGCCATGGATGAGTATGTCGAAACTCAACGGCAAGCAAAGGCGGATCGAGAAGCATAGGTTGCGACAAAGTAGGCTGCCCTTATTCAGGAAAGGGATCTAGCATGGGCTTCAGCTGAGGCCACACAGCGGGAGATTCAGCGAGCAGCTGTTATGGTGAGGTCATCCTTGGAAAATGAGTTGAGACTTGAAAGCCAGTTGAAGGCCAGGACAGAACAAGTGGATGCCCTTTGCAAGCAGCTGGCACGGTTGACTGCGTCAGCTTCTTCAAGGACGCATTCTCAGCCCCCTCCAAGCTCTTAGTTTTGATATTATTGTTGTCTATTGTTGTCCTTCATGTTTTGTTGTGGTCATCTGGAGATGACTTTCTTTTTGGGGGGGATGATGTTGTCGGGTAATTCGGGTAGTTAGACGATTGATCCATCCGGAGGAGTTACATGGGTGTGACGGTTCGCCTCGCACCCCTTCAGATGTTATATATATGTACTTGTTCCTTTGGTAGGGACATGATAATTATGTACGGAAAACTCTTGTGAATACATGAATACAAATGCTCTTTTATATTCTATGCTGAGTACTTATTTGTCTATATGCAATTAATGTTTGTTACCCCAGGAGGGTAAACACCACCTTGAATAATCTGTAGGAGTGTTAGTTTAAAAAAAATGAAGACAACCTTGCAAGGTTGACAAGGAAGGAATTTAGTTGACATTGTTAATATGACAAGAGAAAAATTTAAGGGTACAAATTTGATTAACGCCAAAAAAATTGTAGGGGTACAAATTCTGGTACTAACATGCACATTTGACAATGGCAATAAGGGGTAGCCATAATAGGCTTAGAGCTTATTTCCAATTCTGATTTGTTGAAATCTCTATCCAATGGAAAACCTAGAGGCATATCACTAAACACATTACTATGAGTTTTCAACATGGTCTAAATATCAACAATGTAAGAGCAAAGCTTATCCAAACATGAAGTGGTATGCATGTCTCTCATCAAACAAGGTACTCACCTCCTGAGAATTGCCATTGAAATGTTAGGAAACATGAATGAGATTAAGTCAATGGATCAAGCATCGGAGGTATTATTACAAGACTTGCATGCACAAGAAAAAGATCTTGAAACTTGAACTAAGTTCAAAGATCTCAATTTGGAGATATTGGTTTCAAATGGTGTCATCCCTCCAGGAAACAATGCATTGAATACAGGTAAGTCACAAAGCATAGAAGGGAAGTTTATGAAGATCTAACAAGGGATTTGCAAGCAGCTCAAGAAACAAGGATTGAGAAAGAGCACGATATTATTGACGAGGTTGCAGAGATCCCCCACAAATATTTCAACGAAAATCAAGACATCCTTCCTAAGGGTGCAGTGATCCAAGAGTTCCATCTCTTTGATCCAAACAGAGGTCAAATCTGAGAACTTCTCAATATCTTCTATTGACAAGTTCATAGACCTTCAAGTGGCCTTGGAAAATCTAAAATTCATTCTGGGGAAGTACAAGAAAGCCTTCACTGACGCAGAAGAATTCATCCCGCAGGTCAAAGTCATTGCCAGTTACACACCAAGGCCAAATGATGTTGAGATACAAGATGCTTTGCAAAATTTTGAAGAATTCATGGCCAAGAACGTGGATGATGAAGAAGTGTCTCATGACACCTAGCATATTTTCTATATTTTCTAAGTTATGCATTATGTAATCTGTTTTCAACATTTTACATGTAAATTGAAAATTTGTAATTACCTATAACAATAGAACAAGTCTCAAGCCCAATAGGACTTTGTTGTTGAATAAGTCAAAGTTAATTGTACTTTTTCCTCTTTTTGCTCATTGCCTCTCCTCTATATATATGAGGGAGCTTATTTGTAAATATTATCTTTGGTCATATGCAACAAAACTCTATTAGTTTGAGCAGCATTTTAAGACTTTGTTTTTGACGTGCAAATCATATTTAAATCAACAAAAGGAGCCAACTGCATTCAACCTTTGAGTTGAATCAATTGCTTTGTGGTGATGGTGTTCTTATGTCATTGTTACATTACCTTGAGTTGATTCAAGATATTGTGGTGTTGCTAACTTGTTTAAAAGAGTTTTCAAGTCTGATTTTGCAGTCTTTGAGCCACATCATTGAATTTGAAAGTTGTGTAAGTGTTTCAACTAGAGATAACTTGGAGTCTTTGAGCTGCAATTTCCTCCTACGTTCTCGTGTATTGAGTTGTAATGTATGCTGAAGTCTTTGAGCGGCAAATACACACCATCTTCGTTCTAAATCTACATAAGAAGTAACAAAGATTTTTGTGCTTTTGTTATCTTCTCAGTTAGTTAGAATTGCTGGTATACTCTGAGTTATTCTTTTGTATAGCCTTTTGTATATCGAAATTATTGCTCCAATTACTACTTTGTAGGGAACCACATTAGTGTTAAAGAATTGTGTTGAGAGTTTATTGTACGAAGAAAACATCTATTCTAAAAGAAGAGAAAAGGATGAGTGTCATACCCTGTTGTTAGCTTAGTGTAAATAAACTAAGTTAAGTACTTAATTGTGATTAGTATCAATAAGAAGGGAGCCTCCACGTTTTGATAGGAGAGATTTTATCTCATAATATTGTGGCTGAAACAATCATTTTGCAATTGGTTGATTTAAGTTGATTGCAAAATATTCACCCAATAGACACTGAGCCAAACATTGCCCAAACAATGGGAATCTTAAGCTATTTCATGGCTTATCCTAGTAGGAATCATTGGAAAGTTGTTTTACTTTTCCTATCTTTATTCGGAGAATGATATTCCTGCACTTGTTGATTAGAATAGAGTGTACCATCAACTACCATAAGAAGTTCTTTGTATGATACAAATGTATAGCACCCAGTAATTGAAATTATGTCAACCTTGAACCTTGAAATCATATGCAATAATAACAATGTGTTAATGTAATTCAGATCACAATACTTTTATACACTCAAAGATTGTTAATAAAAATAAAGATAAGTTACCTTGATCATGATAAGCCGTTAGAGGTGGTTGTCAATTAGACTCAGCAGATTTTTCCGTGTGTATGGTTACATGCATCTACCCATGATCAGAATAAATGAGGACATGATAATGAATTTCAGTCTTGAATATCATTATGAAAACTGTGTGAATTCAAATTGTGAAAGAGAAACAAGTAGCCCAAATATAGCACTCTAAAATGATGTTTTCTATCTCATATGGATTAAAGCTTAGCAGAACATTAGCAAATCCATCCAAGCTTATAGGAGTTCCTATAATAGGTCCTTGAGCTAGATGCATTCGCATTGTTAACCAACATGCAAGATGTGTACTTTCTTTGCCCCAAACTTTAACTACAATGGTTCAGCCAATTGTGTGAGTGCATGCAGTTAAGTTGTACAGATGTGTTTTATGGTGCTTTCTCAAAAACAATGTATGAAAAAATAGATGTTACAAAATCATAAACTAACAATATAAGTTTTCCACAATCCATCGTATAGAGCTGCTGTTTCTGGAATTGATTGTGTTTCAACTTTTTGCATCAACATTTCGGATCACACTCTGATCCAATCAGGATGAGAAGAGAGCTTAAGGAAAATATGATAGATTGCAGACCAGGAGAGGAATAAAAAGGGGGGTTGGAAGGAGGAGGCACAAGGATCGAGAAAAGAAAGAAAAAGAAAGGAAAATTAAAAATAGAAGAGTCAACAAAGTCAAACAAAATAAATAAATAAAATAAAAGGAAAGACAAACCAAAAATAAGCAAGCAAGACAATATATATACACACACACACCTAAACATGAACAAATAAAAGCAAACAAAGAATACACATACACACAGATATATATATATATGTGTATATATATATATATATATATATATATATATATATATATATATATCAAAGTAAATCTACAAGTTTAAAAGCCAACTAACCAAACAAATAAAAGAAAACAAACACCCAAAAAACAAAGAATGAGGCAAAAAATTGTAAAAATAAAAATAAAAATATGATTACATGCCAACCTAAAGCAAATAAAGGAAATAAATACAATACTAGTCCTAAATATGCACAAAATAATAATTCAAATATAAATAAAAATATGCATAAACAATGTTAGGGAACAAACAAGAATATGAAGATGTAAGACTAAAAAAGAAAGGTTTGTTTTGGGTACCAAGACTCGTCCTACCAGCCCAAGTCTACCTTTTACGACTTTTGAGGATTCACTTGCAAACTTTTGTTTTGTTTTGAAGTTAGATTGACCATTAAGGAAGAGTATTAGAGTTAAATCTCTCTATTTTTGTTTTTCTCACTTCCATAGATTTATTTTTATTTCTAATGGTCACTGCTCTTCTATGTTTCCATATTCTCTCTCTATTCAATATGGAAACTTTCTCTTTCTCTCTTCAGAATGTTTCTATTTCTCTCTCTTTGTTCGTTATAGAAACATTCTTGTGTATACTTGTATATATAGATCATTTATGATCTTTGATTAATAACACATTCATTATTTTACCATAATAGCAATAATAGTATTGGCGTCAAAATCTTCAAATTCATCAAGTGCAAGGCGAGAAGTGGAAGCATCCAAGTCCGCAAGCTCTACATTTACATCCCACCTCTTCGTCTCCCCTTCTTTGTATTCTTTACTCTTGTGTGAGACGAGACGCAAGTTGTAATGCACAAATACAAAGTTCTCCGCTCTTTTTGATTGCAACCCATTACACTTCACTTAGTGGATGAAAGAATATGTGCTCCAATTTCTTTCTGATGTAGATGAACTAGCAACCTATGAAGACAAGACAAAGTAAACAATTAAAATTAAATTATTAATCTCATAAAATAAAAATTACTTGCTAGTCATGAAGATAAAGTAAGCTAGTTTTTTAAAATAAAACTTACATGTGATATAATTTTGATTGCAAGGGGCTGCAATGTTTGGAATATTTGGCCATGGAGGTACCACCAAATATGAGCATCCTTCCTAAACCGATGACAAAGAGCATCATTACTTAGACCTCTTGCATTCACAACCTCTATGAACGCATCCGTAATCAAATCTCGCATATCATCATCAAGAAAGAGTCTTTCAAATGCTGCCTTGTATCCATCAAACACTTCTAAATCTCTATAGGGTGGTAGCCTTCGTGGAAGATCAGTATATTGGGTGTTATAGTATTTGGGCGTCAATGCATAGGCAAGCAAATGTAGAGGAGCGGTCATTTTGTTCCATCTTTCTACAATAATTGCTTGCAATTGTTTGAAGATCTTTTGGGGATCTTGCTCTTTTTCATTTACAATTTGCTTGATCTTCTCAAGCATTGAGTCTATGCCATCATAGATCTCTCCAAGGCAAAGCTTATCCATGTCAGTGTGCCTAAGCATGCTCATAATGGGCTCTTTGAACTTAATGAGATATTCCACGCGTTCCACCATAAGTCATCCAATATCCTTTGCTTTATTTTGGCTGCCCTCTCACTGTTGCTTTACCTCCATATAGCTCAATTGTTGCTGATTACCATATTGGAAAGTGCCTCTTTCACTTGCACAAGTCGTTTCAAGACAAGTCTCAACAACCTGTACATAAATTAGAGCAAAAAAAATACAACTATTAGATACATACTTTAAAAAAGAATACACATTACACAATCAAAAAATGAAAATCAGAAATTGTAAGATACTAATTTTATTTTTTAATAAATTACTAACTTGAGTTCAAGTTCACTTACCTTCACTAATTCCAAACGTGAGAACATTCTGAATATTCCTTGAGTCATGTGGTGGTTTGTGATGAACATCTGGATGTCCTCAGCCTCTACATACACCTCCTTGATCCACTCAATTTTGTTCCCAATTTTTTGTAGCATAAGATTGAATGAATGGACCGCACAAGGTGGCCAAAAGATATGTTGATATCGCTCTTCAACCAACAAACCAGCAGCTCTACAATTCTTTGCATTGTTTGTTATGACTTGGACAACATTTCTAGCACCCACTTGTTCAATGGCAGAGATAAGAATATTAGCAATAAATAGCCCATCTTTTACTTGCCCCTTACAATCCACCACTTTCAAAAACATTGCCCCTTTAGGGGACACCGCCAGGACATTGATCAAGGGACGAGTTCTAGCATCTTTCCACCCATCTGAAACAATAGATACCCCTATCTCGATCCACGAATCCTTTATGGGCTTCAATTGATCATCAAGCAACTTGACCTCTTGATCCAACAAGGTGGTTCGTACTCTCTCAAAACTAGGGCCCTTATACCCTCTTGGAGCTTCATTGGCATTTTCCAACATCTTCCTCCAATATGGAGAGCGAACAACATTAAAAGGCAGCCCATTTGCATACAAGCATCTTGCCACATCAATGTCGGCAATTTCCCAACTCTAATTTTGAAATGCAGCTTCTAGTGGTCCCTTTCTTTTGTGTGTAAGGGGTGCTTCACTTTCAGACTCAGGGGCAGATGAGGTAGTATAAAAGGGGTGGTCTTCTATCACATCAATGGGGGTTGCATTCCTTTTGCTCTTTTTTTACCTTTATTGCCAGTGCCATCGGTTGTATTTTGCCTACGTTCTTCCCTCTCTTCTGCTGCCTCATGCTTTTGAATATATTTTAATATTGTTGCATTTGGCACAGGTGCACCTTTTCTTCCAAGGCATCTCTTGACTCCTCTTCCCGGGTATCCACTAATGGCCTACCATACAAAATATTAACTATTCCTTTCTACATCACAACCTTGACATTTCCAACGGAATGCACCACCTCCTAGAAGAGGTCTTACAATATCAACATACTTCCACAAAGGAGAATCAGACTGGGGTTCTATTATTTGTTCGGTATTGCCTACTGAGGAAGAGGTAGATGTCATTATAGTTCCTTTTCCTATGGCAAGAAATTGTATACCTATTCAATCAGTGTACCCCGGGGATGCGTCCCCCCTAAAATCCCCAGCGTTCCCGGAACAGGGACACACCAGAGACATGGGGACGGTATCCCCAATGGTGCCACCCACATCATTGTCGTCCACCAGAAATGCGGCAACATTCCCCGTCCTGGAGGGGACAGGGGGACGCAATAGCGTCCCTCGACCCCTCAAGGGACACCCAGGCATCCCCCGTCACAGCAGATAGATAAAGTGCATTTTCAAAAAAAAAAAACATTTTTTATTTGTTTTATGGGTTCTATTATAACCCTAGGGGTATGTGGGACCCATCTCTTGTGTTATATTCCTTCAAAACACTATCAAGCTTCATTTCTATTCATTTTTTCGTGTCAAGTGTTTGCAATAGCAGCAACTCATACTTTTGATATCTATTATATAATAGAACTCTTCCATTTGCTAATTCGACTATTTAAAATTTTATTGTTCAATGTTAAATGTTCAATGCAATATTCAAGTATTTAGTAATTACTAATTACTAATTCTAATTTACTATTTTACTATTTTACATCTTTGTCTTATATTGTTATATATTTTTTCATAACTAGTATTTTAAGTACCACATGTATAGTATATAGTATATACACCCCCCGTCCCCCGTCCCCCACCACCATCCTAAAATTGAGGCCCCTCTGTCCCCCCTACCCAAAAACTTGTACCCCGTCCCGACGTCCCCCAGGGCGGTGTAACTATGTATTCAATATAAAACTTAAAAGCAAGAGAATGAAAAATTATGGAAAAAAATGGCTAGATCTTATGGACAATGAAAGAGAAATGAAAAAAACAAAAAGCAAATGGAACAACAACTTACCTCTTCCAATCATTGTAAGCTTGCAAAGGTGTAGGAATGAGGCAAAAACACTTGAAGAAGGTCCACAAATCAATCTTCCAACTCCTTGCATAGCCAAGCTCTTGCTCAACCACCTATTTGCTCTTGCTCAAGACAAAATAACCTATTTGCACACCACAAATGAGAATGATAAGTCAACATAAGCCTTTCATATCCACGTTTAGGGTTGTGGATGCCAAAAATTTATAAAATTTGCAAAAAAAATCACTTAAACCAAGCTGCGGGTCCCAGTTTGATGTCAGTTCGATTTGGGAATGCCTATTTTGTTAAATTATTGTGTTCGTGTTTAATATTCATTGAGACAATAAACGAACTGATTAATGAATTATTAAGTCACCTATATGGTGTGACTGGCATACACTAGAGAAAGTCGTGTGTACACACCGTGACTGGCATATACGAACTATGACAGTTCGTATATGACAGTCACGATGGTATCATGACTGTCTTGTACAATGCTTATGCTACCGGTTTGTTATAAAACATATTTGTGCTGGAACATAACGTTAATCCTTTGTTAAAGTTGATTTATTAAGAACGAACAGTCATGGCTTATCGTATATGATTAGTCATGACTATTCATGTTAAACTCCTCTAACTTATATATATATATAGTCGTTGAGTGTGGTAGAATCAATCAATCACCAAGGCAATTGTATTCTACTGCATATCTTCAGATTATATTATATCTCCAGATTTATATTCATTAACATGGTATTAGAGCCAGGTTATTAAAAGGAGATAAGAAACAAAAAAAAAAAAATAACCCTCAGTTGAGCATATTTTTTTAATAAAACTGTTGAGTTTAATTGTTCAGAAATGGCTCAATGCATGAGAATGGAAGATAGATTAGAAGGTGCCTCTAACTTTATATCATGGAGAACTCGACTTACATCTCTTCTGATGGAACTTGAATTAGAAGAGTATATAGAAAAAGATATTAAAATACCCGAAGATGAAACAGAGAAGACAATATGGAAAAGGAGAAACAATAAAGCCAGAAAACTAATAATTGACTCTGTGAAAGACTCAATTCTTCCTAGCATATCTAGAATTACCAGTGCTTTTGAAATGTTTAAAATAATTCAAGACATATTTGAAATCAACAATGCCAGTAGAATGTTAACATTGAAAAGTCAACTTCTAAATATGAAAATGAACAAGGAAGAAACTATCACTTCTTATTTTTTGAGAATCTCTGAAATAAGAGACCAACTGCTCTGCATTGGAAATACAGTAGAAGACTCTGAACTCACTCTAATTGCTCTCAAAGGTTTACCCACCTCATGGGAAACCTTCATTCAATGTATAAGCACCAGACCACCGTTACCTAAATTCAAGCAATTAAAGAACGATTGTACCCAAGAGGAATCCAGGCTTGCTTCTAGAGAAATGGGGTCTAATAATGGAAATGAATTACAAGCTCTCCACATCAAAAGCAACAAGAAAACATCTCACAAAAGGAAGAGAAAATTCAGACAATCTAACAATGGGAAACAATTCAATAAAAGGGATCTTTCCATGGTAAAATGTTACAAATGTGACAAATACGAACATATTCACAAATATTGCCCGGAAAAAACAAAAAATACAAGCTGCCCTAGCCGAAGTAAAAAAATCTGAAATTTCTCTCCTTTTCTTGGCTTTAGCAAGTGAATTAAATTCTAATAAAAGTACGTGGATAATAGATAGTGGTGCATCCAGACACATCACTGGATTTAGAGATCAATTCGAAACCTTTTCAAGGAACTCTTTAGAAGAGGTAACTATTGGTGACAACTCCTCTTATCCGGTAAAAGGAATTGGGACCTGTTTGTTAAAGATAAGAGATGGAGTAACTCTACAGTTGAAAGAAGTTTTGTATGTACCAGGAATCAAGAGAAATTTAATCTCCATTTCTGGACTAGCTGATCAAAGATACAGGGTAACCTTCAATGAAGACAAAGTCCTTCTCTGGACTAAAAATTCTAATATAAAAAATGCCATTCATATAGGGAACAGAGAAGGTAGCTTGTACAAGTTATGTAATGAACAAAAGGTAGCCGTAAATCACAATGTTCATCAGAATAATGAGATTTGGCACAAAAGACTAGGTCATATTAGATATAGTGCCCTTCCAACATTGTCTAAGATCACCTCTGGCATACCTCTCTTAAAATCTGAACACTCTAGCATTTGTAAGGGATGTGCATTAGGGAAGAACATTAAAGGATCTTTTCCTCCAAGTGAACATAAGTCAAATAACATTCTAGAACTTATCCATACTGATGTGTGTGGTCCTATGTCTACACCTTCCTTCTAGGGTGCTCTATATTACTTAATCTTTGTGGATGACTATTCAAGGAAATCATGGATATATTTCTTAAAACTTAAAGAGTCAGGTGAGGTTCTAGCCAAATTTCAAGAACTTAAAGCACTAGTAGAAAACCAAACTGGTAAGAAAATCAAAATTCTTAGATCAGACAATGGTGGGGAATTCACCTCTGAAAATTTCAAAAACTATTGTAAATCTGTTGGGATTAAGAGGGAGTATACTGTAGCTTATAATCCTCAACAGAATAGAGTAGCAGAAAGGAAGAACAGGACCATCATTGAAGCAACAAAGGCCATGATGCATGACCAAAATATTCACATATCATATTGGGCAGAAGCCGCTAACACTGTAGTTTATATTCAAAACAGATGCCCTCATGCTATACTAGAAAACACCACACCAGAAGAAGTATTCACAGGAGTCAAACCTGACCTAAGTCACTTAAGGGTGTTTGGCTGTCCCGTGTATATACATGTACCAAAAGAGAAGAGGACTAAATTAGAACCTTCTGGCAAGAAAGGTATTTTCCTAGGATACAGTGAGGATTCCAAAGGATACCGAATCTATATACCTGGTCAGAAATCAATAGAAATAAGCAGAGATGTTAAATTTGAAGAAAACTTCTTATCTACAGATAATGAAGATAACATTTCTATAGATCTTGATAGAGATCTCTCACTAGAGAAAGAGAGGGAGAATATAAATTCAGACATGAATTCAGCACCTATAAATAATGAAGAAGAAATCCCAGATTTTGAAAATTCTTGCTCAGATAATGAAAATAATAAAAAGAGACCATTATGGGCTAGGAAAATACTTGAAGAGAACAATGTGGAAGCAGCACAAATCTTTAGAGAGAACAAAAGAACTAGAACTCAAAAATGTTACACTGCACTTCTAACTGAACTCTCAGAATCTGAACCTATTAGCGTTGAGAAAGCTTTATCAAATCAAGCCTGGAGGGAAGCAATGGTTGAAGAATATCAGTCCATTTTGAAAAATGATGTATGGGATATTGTTCCTAGACCTAAACATAAGTCAGTTGTATCATCAAAATGACTATTCAAAATCAAATATGCACCTAATGGCAGTATTGATAAATACAAAGCTCGGTTTGTTGCAAGAGGTTTTTCTCAGAAAGCAGGCATTGACTATGAAGAAAATTTTGCTCCAGTAGCACGTTACACATCTATCAGAACCATACTTGCCATTGTAGCCTCCAAAGGATGGAAAGTACATCAGATGGATGTTAAGACTGCATTTCTAAATGGAAAAATTGAGGAAGAAGTTTACATTGAACAACCAGAAGGATTCTTCACCCATGACAAAGATAAATACGTTTGCAAGTTAAAGAAAGCACTCTATGGACTTAAGCAGGCTCCCAGAGCATGGTACGAAAGAATCGATCATTACTTGAGCAAATTAGGGTACTCTAAGAATACTGCAGACCCTAATATATACTTCAAAAATGAAAAAGGTGACATGATAATTCTAGTTCTCTATGTCGATGACTTACTCATTACAGGAGAAGACTATCTTATTGAAAAATGTAAGAAGGATCTAATAGCTGAATTTGACATGAAGGATATGGGCCTACTTCACTATTTTTTAGGACTTGAAGTTATTCAAAAGAAAGATCACATTCTCCTAAGTCAAAAGAAATACATTTCTGACATTCTGAATAGATTTGGTATGTCAGATTGTAAACCTTTAGCTACACCAATGGAAACTAACCTTCACAAGTTAAAAGATGAAGCAGAAAATTCAGAACTTGCAAACTTTACACTTTACAGACAAATAGTTGGATCTCTCATGTTTTTGGGAAACACACGTCCTGATATTTGCTATGCCACCAATGTATTAAGTCACTTCATGTGTGAACCTAAGCAGATACATCTAATGGCAGCTAAACACATTTTGAGATATTTAAGAGGTACAAGTGAACTTGGGCTAAAATATGACAAAACTGAAATTCAACTTCAAAGTTACTCAGATTCAGATTGGGCAGTAAGTTCCTCAGATCGTAAGAGTACCACAAGAGTTTGCTTCAGTTTAGGTTCTGCAGTGATTTCTTGGTTTAGTCGGAAACAATCTGCAGTTGCTCTGAGTTCTACAGAGGCTGAGTACATGGCTGCATCCATGGGAGCTCGAGAAGCAGTATGGTTAAGAAAATTACTTTTTGACCTATTTGGTAAATCTTTAGAACCTACTATTATTCATTGTGATAATCAGAGTTGTATTAAGCTCTCTGTGAATCCTGTTTTTCACAATCGATCAAAACACATAGAAATTCCATATCACTATGTGAGAGATATGGTAGACAGGAAGATCATTAAATTGGTCTACATCAGTACTGAAGAACAAAATGCAGATATCTTTACTAAACCTCTTGCAAAGGTAAAGACAGATTTCTTCAGAGGTAAAATCGGTTTGATCAAAATATGAATGTAATTATGTACATTTTTTATTCATGAATAAAATAAAATATTGAAATATTTCAAATTTGTGAAGATGACGATCTTCTGTGTATATAGGTTACTATGTCAAGGTGACGATCTTGTCAATAGTAACCAGGCTTCAAGGTTGACTCCCGTAAAGGGTTTGTCCCGGATAGGACCGGACATCTTGTTGCTTATGAGTAATACAAGATCGACTCCCATAAGGGTTTGTCCCGGATAGGACCAGACATCTTGTTACTTATGTTATTTGTTGGGTAATAAAATTGTTAAGATCGACTCCCAGAAGGGTTTGTCCCGGATAGGACCGGACATCTTAATATTTATATTACTACTATGTAGTAACTCATCATGATTGACATTCTGTAAGTGTCTTGGATTGGGTCAAATATCATGATATGAAAAGTTCTATTAAACTCTCTCTCAAGAGGGAGTGTTAAATTATTGTGTTCGTGTTTAATATTCATTGAGACAATAAACGAACTGATTAATGAATTATTAAGTCACCTATATGGTGTGACTGGCATACACTAGAGAAAGTCGTGTGTACACACCGTGACTGGCATATACGAACTATGACAGTTCGTATATTACAGTCACGATGGTATCATGACTGTCTTGTACAATGCTTATGCTGCCGGTTTGTTATAAAACATATTTGCGCTGGAACATAACGTTAATCCTTTGTTAAAGTTGATTTATTAAGAACGAACAGTCATGGCTTATCGTATATGATAAGTCATGACTATTCATGTTAAACTCCTCTAACTTATATATATATAGTCGTTGAGTGTGGTAGAATCAATCAATCACCAAGGCAATTGTATTCTACTGCATATCTTCAGATTATATTATATCTCCAGATTTATATTCATTAACATATTTCACCCGAGTTCGATCACATTCCCTGCTGGTTCGAACTGGGTGTGTAAATTTTGTACCTTGTCTGGACCAGCAGTTGAACTGTACCGGGACCAGGTACCAATTAGAACTTTGCCTAGTCTGGTGGGCAATTTGGGCAAACTAGGTAACTTAGGAAAAATCAAGAAAAACCCTTGTACAAAACAATTTTTGCCGGAAAGATCATACAAAACCCACAATAATTTTTTTCGGAAAAAATTATAAAACCCCAAAATATGTGGAAAAAAATTATAATACCCATCCAGAATTTTTTAAGGAGAAAAATCATAAAACCCATCCACAATTTTTTAGGAAAAAATCAAAAAAATCAGAATACGAAACACCACATTTTTTTGGAAAAAAACATGAAAAACCCTCCCATGATTTATTCTGGCAAAAAATCAGGAAACCCTCTTCAAAAAATTGCTTCGATTTGTTTGAAAAAATATCGAGCCAAAAAAAAAACTTCTAAAAAATTTTAGGGATGAGAAAAAGATTGTGGCTCTTTCATCCAAGGAAGCTGAGAAATGGACAACAGTTAGCACAAGATCATAGATGTGAACTAGATTGGTTAAGAATCACACTTGCTGATTTGCAGATACAAGAAATACAAGCATCCATCTTAACAATAACCAATGTGTGCTGCAGCTCCTGAGGACCTTGTTTATCATGCAAACATAAATCACATCAAAGCATTCACATTATATGACAATTCCTTAAATAGGATAAGCATGCTGCAATATATTGAGTAGTGCAGGAACAGGATGTCAATAATTTAATCAAGGCTCTTGGTCAAATTAGGTTTTTCAAACTCAGACATGTTTGATGTTGTGAACAATCTCAATAATATGGCTATTATGGGGGAATATAAGAGTAATAGATTACTAATGGTAAAAAAATATCTAGGCACCATCTTAAAATAATTAAGCATAGGTAGTAATAAATGTCATGATCAGATATCGAGAAAGTCAATAAATACCACAAGCATAGTGTCTCAATCAAAGGTGTCTTTACAGATTAGAAATTTTTCACATTCTTATACCAAAATGATTAATCAAAAAGTATACTCTCTGTATTCAATAAAACACAAGCAACTTTTGGTTTTCTCTTTGCAACATTGCTTTCTCTCACCATTGATCCAATTCAGTAGTTTCACTTCTGCAAATTTATTGTGTCTGTCTCTGGTTTGATTCATGTTTGCATCTTAAGTTTGATGGATACAACTGTCTAGTGCTACCTAAAATGTACATTACTATAGAGCATGGTGCCCTGTAGTGCACCAGGTCAATCCCTGTTTACATCTTAAAGTTAAATGGATATGACTGTCCATTGTTACCTAACATGTACATGCCACATGGTATTGTGTCAGCCAGTGCATCTTAAAGATTAACAAATATGACTGTGTATTGCTCCTACCATGTACATAGCATATTGTCAATTAATATATTATTTTAAAATCTTGTCAGGGTTTCTCTGCTGTTTTTTGCAAATGAATTTTTTAATCAGCCCAAGAAACCGTCAAGAATGAAAAATATTTTTGAAAATAAATGATCATAGACATTCTGACAAATATCACAACTTTCAGAAATCCAAAATAATTCAATAGCATGTATGAACAGATGTTATCTCTTGCAATATTTCTAGATTTAACTACGTCAAGATTTTTAATGTTAATGTTTCAGATCACACACTATGATCTAACATCATTAAGAAAAAACACTAAGGATAGATTGCAAACAATGGTCCTTAAAAGGAGGGAGAACCTGGAAGAGAAAACAAGAAGACAGGGAGGACAGGGGAAAAACAAAAAGTGGATAAAAAGACAGCAACACCAAACAAATAAAAGGTTAAAAACTACAAAGAAATTAAAGAGAAACCATGAGATAAAAAAATTAAAATAGGGAAAGGTAAAATAAAAGCAAGGAACCAATTATGAAATAAAAACCAAAAAGCAATAAAAGAATTCCAAAATAATTAGTCTTAGAAGAAAAATACAATAAAAACATTTAAGGACCAGATGAAAAAATGAGGATCTAAACAACTAAGAAGACGGGCAAGAGAAAGCTACAAGAATATGAGATCCTCATTTTTTCTTCTATTTTTTACATCCTAACACTAAACCTTTTTATCATATCTTTCACCTTGGATTGATAATTTTGGAAATCTTTTATTGCTCTTTGGTTTTTATTTTTAAATCAGATCCCTATTTTTGTTTAACTTTTCCCCCTTTTAATCTATTCCTCATGGTTTTGCTAATTATTCTGTAGTTTTTTAACTTTTTAACCATTTGGTGTTGCTCTCTTTTCATACACATTTTTTGCATTTGTCCTCACCATCTTGTTTTCCATTCCAGGTTCTCCCTTCTTTTAAGGAGCATCGTCTACAATCTACCCTGTGTCTTCTTCCTAATGATTGGTCATGCTGTGTGATCTGAAGAGTTGATGTTTAAAATCTTGCGACAATTAAATCCAGAAACATTGTAAGCAGTAGTATGAAATACAGACATATCATGACTGTTAAGAGATATTATCATAAAGGCTCATATTGCAAATAAAAACACACAATATGAAAATTATTATTTCTGAAAGTTAACAGTGTTGCTTAAATATAGCACACACGTGTTGTACTAGTCTAACAATCAATAAAAAAGAATACATTGCAGCAATTCTTCTCAACAGCACACAAATGTCTGTATCCTATTACTTATTTCCAAAAAGTTAAAACAAGTCTTGGCTGAAATAATTAGCACTCTCACTCTGTTTACCTTTACAGGATCATTTGCATATTTCCGAAGACGCTCAGATAGCCTAATGTATCCAAAAGACCAGAAGACAGACAAAAATGCTGCTGCAATTCCACTAGCAGTCAAGTAAAATGTTGGTGGAGATGTAGGGCTCCCACTAATGACTGCTGAGAAAGCAAGTATGACAGCAGATACAACTGTGCATACAAGCTGGCTCCAGAAACCCAACCCTCCCAACCGCTTAAAATAAATTCCAGTCTTTTCCAGCCGTTTGGAAACCTATGTATCAACAACAATATTAATTTGGAGCTAACAATTATATGATGTACTTTTCTCTAAAATATGTCATTCAACTTAAGCTTGTGGTTTTTGCTTGAGTGCAATGCAAGAAGATTTGAAATAAATTCAAGAATTAATGCAATGTCTCTTGACTAAATTTAGATATTCAATCCATAAAGTAATTTGCATATCAACTGGATATTCATCAACTACATTTCTAGCAAACTCATATAAGGGTCTAAGTAAATGTACTTCAAAATTATATCTCACAAGGATAAAAGCTGGTCAACATTCTGTAAAAGGCAGCTGGAACTTCCAAAATGTTCTTGAATTTGTTGAAATGCTTCAAATGTGGAGCCCTTTTTTCTACTAAATTTGATTTAAGTTGATGGTGCTACTGCTCTCCATAGTGACAAGCTGAATCTTGTTTAGTAGCACTATTCAGCGAAAGTATACACCCATGCATAGCACACAATCCCAAGAATAGTTCTTTGACACTTACTTAAAGTCATAAATCCATTTTTCTTCTAAATTTGATTAAAGCCGATGGTGCTCTCTACAGTGACAAGCTGAATGTGGTTTAGTAGCACTTTTCAGTGAAAGGATACATATATGCATGGTACACGATCCCAAGAATAGTTACTTCACACTTAATGGAAGAAGGCGCAAATAATAAAAGACCTTAACCACTGTTTCACAAAAAGTCATATTATTTCTATTTGTCTTTAGATTTATATAAATTACAGAACCAAAGTATGACATGGAAGTTGTATCACTATCAACTGGCAGTTTTGCATGTTTCAGACAGTAGTTGCACCTTTGTCAACTGGCAGTTTCACGTTTTCCAAATGGCAGTTGTGTCATTGTCAAGCACAGGTTTCACATTTTCCAGATAGCAGATATAGAATTGTCTATAACAGTTTTTTCTGCAGAAAATGGTTTCTCCCAGTCTAATCTACTGGTTTTGTAACTAGAATCTGAACAGGTATAGGAAAATCAGAAAATGGTCTCTCTTCCACAGAAAGTCAATCAGGAGCCCTTTGGTGCATAAAAGGATCCCCCCAAAGGTTATATAAACGAGAAACACAAATTCAATTGCATGTAAGAGAGTGAAAGTAATCTAAGGAATTTATTTGGTCCAAAAGGAAGAAGTATAGAGAAAAGAGTAGTTTGAGAGAGCATAACAATACGATGCATGATGTTGTAATGTCACTTTCTTGGATCACCTTGTATTTTGCCCTAAATTCACAGACCCAAATGAAATAATATAGTTAGAGATATTATCCTTACTTCTTGTGGTCCTGACTCCTTAACCATTCTCGTGAGGTGATGTACATGGTGAGGCCTGTACACCATTCCCTTCTATCATGCCATCCTCTTCGCCTCTCATGATTGAGGATCCCCTCTAGTCTCTTTCAACAATTGATCAATATGGGGTGTTTCATAGGGGAGATTGAAATAGGGTGCCCTTAAAATGAATCTCAATCCTAGGCCCAAGAGCGGAAACTCTGTCCCCCTTGGCCTCATGTGGTCCTTGACCATTCTCAAGGTGGTGTACCTAGTGAAGGATCCTCTGTCGTTCCCCACCCTTGCACTCCCTTCCTTCCCTCAACATGATTGATTATTGCAAATAGAAATTCATATTAATAAATGCATAGATATTTATGTTAGATTCAAGCATTCATTTTCTGCATATAATCTAATATAATTAATATTCACATCTATATAATAGACACAAATACATATGCATAACTATTTCTTTGTATCAGCACAATGGTTATTACATTAATTGCTCTGCTGAATATATGATTACTTCTGCTGTTCATTCAATGCTATGCAATTGCGGATGCTTATTGATGTTCTAACTTCATTGTTCATTCGATTGTTGGTGAATGATTGGTTGATTTGATGATTCAAGATATTGGTGAGTTGTGATTAAACAATTGTGAATAGATGATTAAAGAGTGCCAATATAATGTTAGCTAGTTTGATATATTGGTGGATGGTGATTGAATGAACGTTGATTTCATAGAGTGATACTTGATTGCTGAATTGTATATTTTCTTGATCCCAAGATGGAGTGATGATTGATGTGGATATGATGATTGTTTGCTTGATCTTGATGTTTGATTGTTTGCTTGATTTCTTGAGGAATTAATAATTGATGGATGAAGGATGATGACTAACAAGTCCTCCAATGCTTGGAATGAAATCTCCTTTATACTTTATGGGTCAACAGGTCACCACCTTTCATAAGAATTGAGTCACCACTTTTCATCGCTGCCTTTGAGAACAATATCTTATTCCCCAAATTGATCTCCCTCAAACGTCCTCCTCAATTGAAAGCTTCTCCCCGTTATATCTTCCCATGAGGGGAAGCGTCAAACCTCTTCATCTGCCCTTTGCAATGGTCACAACCTTTCACAATTACCACACTTTGGAAGAGTCACAACCCTTCATTATTTCTACCCTTTGAAAGAGTCATAACTATTGGATATGTTGTCATTGATGTCAAAAGTTGATGATCAAAGTCATATAAATTTCAGAGGATCACTCTAAGTAATAGAGAATTGGAATTGAATTGCCTAGTTGTCTACTTGAGCTACTTGGTTGTGTGCTTGATCTACTTGGTTGCCTAATTGAACTACTTGGTTGTGTGCTTGAGCTACTTGGTTGCCTAGTTGAGCTACTTAGTTGTGTGCGTGAGCTACCTGGCTATCTGCTCGAGCTGGTCGGATGTTTGCTTGAGCTGTCTACCTATCTACTTCACCTACTAACATGTGCCAAATCAGGTTGCTGTGTCATCATTGAATATTCAATGGGTTGATTTCTTTGAAATTTAAAAGTGGCAGCTCATTAAAAGATTCCTTTGTAACTTCTCATAGAAAAAAGTGGTGCGAAAACTATTTGGGGCACGACTGGGCAATGAAATTAAATTGAGTTGATGACGTTCCAAAGGGGTCAATGCATGGAGTTATGCACTAATTATTTGTTCATGCTCTGAGCATTTTTATTTATTCTTCCCCTCTATTTGTGGGACAACGGCTCTAGTGTTGAAGTTTTGATAGCTGCGATAGAGATTATTCATGTGATGGTGTTCTATAATCATCGTTCCATCTTGACTTTTGGTTCCTTGTCTTGCGTTGGCTTTCTAATCGTGATTAGGATGTTTCTCTTCAGTACTCTATTCCTTTGTTTTACGTATCCTCCTCACCGCTGGAAATGGTTGATATGGCATCGTGTATGATCTATCTGGTTGCTCTTGTTCCTACTTCTCTACCTGGTTCGGGAGCTGCTTTCTACAGATGATATTATATTTTTTGTTGTTTCCGCCTAAGACACTGTCGGGCCTAAGTGGTAGATGTCTCATGTTGCCTTCGAGCGGCTCTTGAATTGATTACGAGCCTTCAGTTAATGTTTCGTGTTGTGCCATCATTTCGACCTAGCTGTCCCATTACGAGTTTGAGCTATAGCTATATTAATTCATGTTCGAGCTGGTTGAGTGATGAGTTCGTGCGTTAAGATTGACACATCCTCTTTCTTGGTGAGTGGGTGTCCTTTCATAGTGCGCTTGTTGACATGGCATTGTTTTATGATGACTTGGCAGCTTGGACTTGTTGTTGGCTTATATCTCGATAGTTCATATTTTGTGTTGTCGTCGGTAAATGTTGAAGACAGTTCGTCATTGAAGGATGTTGTTCGATCTTCATAACCAATATGTCCCTTGATCTTCCGCAAGTATCTATATAGTCTACGATGATGTGGTTGATTCATGTATCGGAGATGAATTATAAAAATTCAGCCTAGACACATTTATTGTGCGGTTGATTTTACGGTGATTCTGTGTTGTGAGTTTATCATTCTTGAGTGTGAAATTGCGAAGTGTCATATATTGTATTTGCATATACAATCGGTGTATGATGGTTATGATCAATTTTCTGTGTGTAAAAATTTGCCTAAGGCAAAGAATGAAAATGCCAAGATCTAGAAGCTCAATTGATAATACAAGAGAGACAAATATGATATGATCAATTGAATGATTCAATAATGATCAATAATGAAATAGATACAAAATCAATTGAATGAATACAAAGTAGATGTGCCTCAATATATAGGCAATGCATGATAACTAGGAGAGATGCAAATGATAACCTATCAACTAGACAAGGTGTAATCACATGTCCACCAAAGGTGGATCATCCTCCATTATACATCAAAGTATGTGCAACAATGAGAGGATGATAATGTGATAAGAGCACTAAAGAAGGATCTCACACATAAAGTGGAAATCCTCTTACACCATGTGCTAAAATGAAATACAAACTCTTAGGTGTCTCAATGACAAACTACTATGCAATGAATTATCTTAAGTAAACTTAAGTAAAGTGTAATTAGGAATATTTAATTACACTAACACTCTGAAACATTTTAATTCAGTTCTGTGAGAGACTGTGAGATCTGAAAGCAATATGGCAGGCTTATTGATTGACTGATTGAAGACTTCAATCATAAGCAAGAATTTTTTGAATTTTATCTTGAGAACTCAATAAAGAGATCAAAGTTTTTTGGGCTGGGTTTTTCACCCTCAAAGAGGAGGGTTTTCCCAGGATAAGTCTCTTGTGTTCCTTGTTATTTTGTGTGTTTTATTCAGTTTATTGCACTTATTCTATTCTGGTTCAAATCATTAACATCTAGGAAGTTGGGCAAATATTTTATTAAAGACGTAGTTTCATTGGAGGCTAATATATTTTCTAGAATGTAGCTTGGCTGCTGAGTGGAGATAGACGGTATTTCTTAGTTGTAAGTTGGCATGGGCAGCACTAATTATGGCTGTGCATTTTTTGAAGATATAGTTTTTAAATCATTCATGGAGTCACCTTGGATGTTGGGGGGAAAAACAAAAAACAAGCGTCGATTCCTGATTTGAGCAGCAACATCAATTTTTTTCTGGAAATTATTTCCGTATGAAGGTTGTGTGAAAACGTGTCATGTCGTGGCTCTTGTGTTTGACTGCAGAATAAGGTGCCATGTTTACATATAGTGTCATGCGTTTCATCAAAGACAGTGTGCCATTCCTTTTAAAAACACAGAAAATATACTTATTTATGTTTTTGTGCGTTCATCATGCTTATTTGACTTGGCATTTGAAAAAGTCGATGCATGATTTTTTTTTGCTGGGCAGCAATATATCTTTTATTATTACTGAGCTGTTTTTATTCAAAAAATCCAATTACTTCAGCTGTTTCAACTCTGGCATAACTGACATGATGAATGATGAAAGAGGATGGTGATTTGAGTAGTCAGGCCTTTTGGAAAAACTTTTAGACCAGAATGTGAGGAAATGTAACTATACTCTGCTAAAGATACATGAGCTGTTGCTGAGCTAGAAACATATTGAGTCGAGCAAGTAATGAAAGGAAGTAAGAGTAGATATACAGAGAAGAGAAGATGATTGGCATTGTGGATGTTATTGCTGGGTGAAAGGATTTTTTTTGAGAAAACAGCGTACACTTCAGGTGTGAATATTTCTTTGGTGCTGGATGTAGATGGGATTGAAGAAGCTGTGCATATAAGGAAAAGATTGGTGTGGAAATAGAAATGATCATATCAGGTTCAGTGCATTTTTGAGTCGGTGCTCAACTGAGGTTGGTGCTTCAGCTGACAGGAGTTGGTGCTTCAGTTGTTCGAAGTTGGTGCTTTGAGGAGAATTGGTGCTCTCTGAGAGTTGGTGCTCTTTGTGAGTTGGTGATCACTTATGTAATCTGAGTTGGTGCCCATTTTGTTAATGAAAGCTATTGTGTGCCATGGGTTTTTACTGAAAAAGGTTTTCCACGAGAAATTTGAAGGAGTTGCTTCTTATTTTCTTCTCATTTCTTTTTCCTCTTCCAATAATTCTTAATTGATTCACAACTTCCCTTTTCTCTTCCTTCCTCTCTCCCCCTTTCAAATGAAGTTCTCTTCTCCCTTTTTATAAAATTATATCTCATGTTTGAGGGAGTCACAACTTTTCATTTCATGCCTTCGGACCCTTCATTAACTTAACTAAATTTTAATTTTATTCTTTATATTTTTTATTTTAATTTTATTTTATTCTCTTATTTTTTAATTTATTATTATTGTTTATTATTAAATCCTATTCAAAAAAGGGGAGGGACATTATAGTTGTAGCAAAATCTTTTGACTTTTTGTAACTGATTAGATCAGGATAAGGAGAAGTTGAACTATTGTCGCTTCTAGTTGGGTTACCCCACGCTAGGGTTTCCAAATAAATTTTGTGTCGAGTTTGCTTTGGCTTGTGAAATTTTTCTTTAAAAAACTTCATTTCCAGCCATTGCAATATTTGTTTCATTTTCAACAACTAAAAATTGCAAAATTGGTTTCATTTCCAACAATTAAAGAGCACTCATGTCGCTTCTAGTTGGGTTACCCCACACTAGGGTTTCCAAATAAATTTCGTGTCAAGTTTGCTTTGGCTTGTGAAATTTTTCTTTTTTCATTTCATTTCCAGCCATTGCAATATTTGTTTCATTTTCAACAACAAAAAATTGCAAAATTGTGTTCATTTCCAACAATTAAAGAGCACTCACTTAACACAAGTTGCATTCAATACTATCATTTGAAATTTTAAATGATGAATTAAAGTCAAACAACATTCTTATGTCCTACAGATTCCAACAAGCAGTTCTTTATTTTAAGCATGTAGCACTGATATTATGATTTTTTTTCCATATAATTTTTATATTTTTTTATTTTCTATGTAGATAACCAAGCCATACCCTAGATCCACAAAGTAACAGATAAACCTCATATTCAACTCTGTAATGGTAACTTCAATTGTAAAGGATACTAGAATTATCAAATGAACTGGCTGCATACCTATCTGGAGGCATTCTCTAAGTTTGCTAAGCCAAAACAACTTTTGGATATTCACCGCTAAATGCAAGAGCATATACATGTTAACTGGATGTGACCACACAAGTACCCTTGCACTGACACAAGATTTAATGCTGCATGCCTGCAAGTGCTTAGTTACAAGATAAAAAGGCCAAGTCTTTCCACTATGTGAGATTTGTAAGATACAACACCAAAGCAGTGCTAAAAACATCTCTGGATAAACCATGCATGTGTGACAAACCACAAGAAGTTACTATTGTACATAAAATAGGTAAAGAAAAAGATAGAGGTTTCAACTTGGAAAAGTATAGAAATCGTATGACAAAAACAAACAACCAGAAACCAGAAAACAATTGCAAAAATGGAAATCAACTATGCCAAAGAGATGACAATCCTTATTCAGCTTTCTATTATTGCACTATGAAGTTATGTTATACTTATGTCCAAAGAAACTCAAATTTTAAAATTATAAACTTACAAGTGGTTGAAATATATTTAAAGATAATGAGTATCCAACACAGATAAAATTGATTGGACCGAGGCTATAATTGACTTATCTGGCTAACTTTATGGTAATTATATCCACAACTAAGAGTAAGTCTTAAATATTTTAGATCTCACAAATAAAGTTTAAGACTATATTTGAAATTTGAAAGACACACACATGTCCCTTGACACTCACTATAAAAGATCTGAAAATGATTGAATATAATGACTATATGCTGCTTTGGATGCAGTGCAATGAATTAGGCTCGGCTAAAACAAAATAGAATGTTTACAGCTCAATGTAGGGCAATTCTATTATTGACTGCCATGTGGCATTCATACAAAAATATAACATTCTGGGTTGAGATTCATCTTAGTTCACATCTAGATATTGTGCGTTCTTCTTACTCAAAATTTAAGATGAGGGTCTCATGTGCCAGTTTTTTTAGAATTGCTTCAAACTTACTGGAACTTTAGATTCTGTGGTTGATGCTAAGGCTCCCAATGTACAGTATTTTTAGAGTTAACAGCCATTTGGCATTCATAAAAATACAGAACATTTATTTTGGCTTTAACTTCGTCCTAATTTTGATCTAGATATTGTGAATGTTTCTTACTAAAAAATTAAGATGAAGGATCTGATGTGTCAATCAAAATTTCTGGAATTGCTTCAAATATAACAGAAGACTGCTCTCTTTAGTTAAAGACAAGGCCCCTAAGGTAGGATAACTTTTAGTGTTAATTGCAATTTAATGATCATAGAAATTAGACCATTTGGCTTGTACTTCATCTTAATTTCCATTTAGTTATTGTGAATACTTCTTACTGAAAATTTAAGATGAAGGATTTTCTATGTCAAACTTTCTGGAATTGCTTCAAATTTCCTGGAAGTTTGTTTTCTGTAATTGATGCGATCCTCCCCGGTGATAATTATCTCAAATGTTGATTTTGATTATCTAGGCATTTGTTTGTAGTTGAGATGGATTTTAATTATTCATCAAACAGTCATTGATCTTGCATAAAATTGTGCAATAGGAAATGACCTGAGAAGGTACTCAGCAAGAGTGAACACTTCATTGCTTGCAAGGCAATATTGAAAAATTATTATCTTAAAAAATACAGCATAAAATGGCTCTCATGAAGGAAGTGAGCTCCAACCTCCTAAAAAATGCTAGTCACTCTTTTTAAGGGAGAGAATGTGTAAAAGGACGAAATAAGACGTCACAGGTAGATATCACCGAGTAGTACTTCATAAAAACATTAAATTAAGATACACTAGTAGATCTCTACAAAACATAGAGAAATGGAAATTGTTATTACTTCTAAACTCGCCCTTAATGACAAGTGACAACATCCAACAGGACTGCAAAGTGGTTATTACGTCTACATTTCCCCACAAGGACAAATTCCAAGTTTCCAACAATAATGTGCTGGCCGGCCCTCTTCCGATAGAAAACAAGGGCAGAAGGAGTTGCCAGGGTCAAGACATCTCATTATCGTTTGACCAATACCCTATTCCATATATTGGTGTTCAGGTGAACTATAATTTTGGCCTGCTTAACTCAAAATCAGATGATCATTTTTTGCTCTTTCAAGGATTAGTATTTTTTTCTTGAATACCCAGTAGTCAGGACTAAGCAAAGAAAGTGTCATGTCGTATGAACTCAAACCTAAGACTTCCATTGGCATGCTAAGGTGCTCATACACTTGACTACCTGCCTCTTTGTAGTATGGAATATGGTTGTTCTTCCAACATCTCCCAGAAGCTGCATTTAATTAATTGGGGAAGTCCAGAATGTGGATTGTCCTTCAAAAGAGAATTTACACAAAAGTCCACGAATGACTAAAGAATGTCAAAGTCTAGCAAATACGAACAGCTATGCAGGTGATACCGCTAAGAGTCTTCACAACTCTCTCAGAAGAATAAGAGCCATACTAACAAAATCTACTACACAGTTCTCGCAGAGGAATAAAACCCTCAATAAACCCTTCGAACAAAAAACAAAAAGAACAACAGCAAAATCAATCTAAGCACATCATTTTTTTAGCATTTATGCAAATGGATGTTAAGGCAGAAGCATTTAAGGATTAAACGAAAAGGATTTACCTGAGCAAGCTTCTCAACTTCACGTTCACGGTCTGCATCTGAAGACCCGACCGTTTCTGTGGTCGGACTGTATGCCTTCCCTCTATTTAAATTCCTTCTGAAAAATACCCCATTGTCCTTATGAAATAAAGGATTCAAAAATTTGGATGCCCCAAAATATGAAAATGCAGAGACATCACTAAATTGGGTCCTTGCGGGCAATTGAATAGAAATAAGCCCTGACGAAATATTTGTTTTATGGGCAAAACAAGCGGGTTTCAAACGGGGTTTATCCAGTGGTGGTGACAGCCCCTTCACCTTCATTTGCATTTGTAAACATGTTGTGGATTGGGATAAAACCTGCATAGTGAGGCGAAGATATGTTCAGCAGAATAATCAAATTGATTGTACTGTTGATTGCTTGGTATAAGAATAATTGGGAGGTTTGTGAAAGCAAAGAATAGTTGAGAAGTGAGCCAAGGGAAGCATAGGACATATATTACTGTCACGCTCGAAAGCTTTGCCGTCAATTGACGAGCTCTTGTCGGTCATATATTTCTGTCACTTGCGAAAGTTGCAGGTGTCAGTAGACGGATATTTGTATTTAGCGTCAGTTGTTGGGATATCGAAAGCCATATGGAGATTTGACAGCAAAATAGAGTTATTTACAATGTTTTCCAACGTTCAAATTTTCGTGGTTAGATAGCTCCATGGGTTGATGCTAAGCATAATAGGCCATAACAAAATGTATGTATCTCAAAATGTACTCACAATTCTATGAGTTTTTTTTAAGTCTAATTCTAATCATAATATCAATTAAAAGATACTTAGGTTTTGACAAATTCTTCAATGTTGGAGTAAAACTATTATTCAACAACTAACAATAAATTACAAGGGTCCAAAACATTTTACAAGTCATCCATACAACATTTCCTCTCCTTGTAATTTGTACACTCTTAATTCAAAGATAAGATTTTGAAATAGATTTAATCTCTTACATTACATACCATTTTCATCTTCCCCATATCAAGGGAAGAGGGGGACTTATCAGTTGCCTCCTCAACCAGAGACTCCCTAAAGGAAGAATGTCTAACCTTAATTAATCATAGTTAGAACCATACAAAATGAATGATTATCGACACAATGACCAAAAGGATTAAAATACAAAAATCAAGCATATATTGTACTTCAACATGTACACAATTTTTCACTAATCATGAATTTAAAATTGTATCTTCTTCTCCACAATTTCTACTTAACATGTATAGTTCATGTTATATATGTCAGGCATTCTTCTTCTGAGCACATCCTGCAAAACACACAACGCACAACTTTGGCATCAAAAGCCTTGGAAATTCCCACAGAAAATCCTGAAATGATGAAAAGATCTATCATAATGTTAGTCATGGGACTTCTAGATTTTAAAAAAGGCTTGATCAAAGAGTAAGATAATTGATAAACTCGTTGTTATACACAACAGATGTTACCAAAATCCAAGATTCAAAAAAGAGTGCTAGGGTTTGGCTCGAAACTTTCAATGTGTCAAGTTAACACCTCCATGACCTTCATTTAAAAATTCCTTGTTGGAAATCTATTGGGAAATGTGATGCTGAGAGGGGGAGGTGAATCAGATATCACCTATTAATCCATTTTACTTTACTAAAAACTTGCATGGCATTATCACAAACTTTATCATTGAAATGAAATTGATAAACTAAACATCATTCATGAAAGTACTCATAACATAGTAATTTTGGTTACCCGGAAACCTTTGAAAGGTAAAACTAAGGTGGGGATGACACCCACAAATCTTTACTATTGTGGCATAAAGTTTGCCTGTTAGGGCTACAAATTTGATCACAAAATATGATCTACCCTGTGAGGGGTCTGCCCTGTTAAGAGCTAAAAGACTTATATAATCTACCTTGCAAAAGGATTTAAAACTTACAACTAAGTAAGCACTCGGTTAAGAGATTACATAAGGTCTATTAAAACCACTATGTTAAGAGATTTACCCCGATACACTTGTTAGAATGTCTCAGTACCTGATCCTTCAGTCTGCACTATATGTTGATTACAAATCTTCTCCTTCCAGTATTGATTTGATCTTATCTATCAAGTTTATCTTTGTTTTGTCCTTCAATGCCTTACTCTGTTTCACTCGGTCACTGAACTCTCTCAGAATACTTCACTGGTCTGAAGATATTCCCTCTTTTCTTTCGCATCCACACAAATATTAAGGTTCAAATCTTATCTTATATAGACAACTGAGTTCATTCAAGATTTGAGATCTACGATCCAGATTAACTCATTTTGCCGCTTAACCTTTCTTTAATTCTGACTGGCTCCAAGTATTACATAGGGATTAATGATTACAAAGTATAAGCGTAATCACCTCCATGATTTCCTCAACAAACGGTAAACAAAATAAGAATGTCGGCCAAAACATTTTACCTCAGTGATTGTGCCTTAACAAACACATATGTCAATTCTGGCTTGCTCGGCAATCGATATCTCTTGTACTCGGCATTCATTGTTCCTTATACTCTAACACTCGGCATTGTCTTCTTTTCATAACTCAACAAAAACTCACTCGACTAATACAAAAGTACTCAGTGACCATAGGTTTACTCGGCAGTGACTACTACTCGGTAAATATACATTATATGACTCGGCCTATACATGATGACTCGGTCGCAATGATGACCAACCAACATTGCCTAGATAATGACTAAGTGTATGACACTAATAGACAACAAAACTATAGGGATCTACAATCTCCCCCTTTGACATTAGTGGCAAAAACACTTTGTCATGACATTTATATAGAGTACTTAGTATTAACAAAATACTCCCCCTAAGATATATACATATACAAAATTGAGTATATCATACCATTTTGTTTTAGCTTCTGCTATTTGATTATGTTACCTCTTCATGTGCCATGATATGTCATTTACTTGTTTCCCCCTTGTTTTTGGCACTTATGATTTCTTCGTTAGTAGGGAGCATGCAATATTTTTCCAAAAATGGTTTGTGAAGCATCATAACCATATGCAATGCAGATTCCCAATAGGATGTTGCAACTTTCACGACCTTTGATTGCACTTCTAGCTCAACAGCTAGGTTGACTAGGCTCTCGACAGTAGAAAGATAAGGATCTTTCTGTATTAGTTCCTTAGCCTTTTCTAACTCTCTTTGAATGACCTCCAGGTGAGGTGTCAGCATTGTTTGAATAGAGAGTAGACGAGCCCTTATTTTACCATCATTAGCCATTAACTCGGCTATCCTCCCCTAACTATGTAGAAGCTTGGCATAGTGTTTGGAACTGGAAATAGCATCCAAACTCAATGATTGACCAGTAGACTTTATTTATTATTGTAGTTTATCTACATGTTCCTAGTTATCCTTGGTAAATTATTCTACATTGCATAGTTTCATGTACAAAGATTGTGCATTGAGTACAACTCCTTCTGATTCTGATATTTTGGTAGAAAGTTCTACTTGCGTCACTGCAATCTCGGCAGAGACCTTATTCAGTACCTTTGTCTCAAATTTCCTTTCTGACCACTACAACAACTTATCGTTTGCTTCGCTTTCTTCATTTGTCACTTTCTTGACTATGTGGACAAGTTGTTCCAGTATGGGGTCGGAGTCATTAACATCAGTCATGTCAAAAGCATCGATGAATATACCTTTTATCTCAGGCAAAACTTTCTTTTGTTGATGTTCCCTTCTCAATTCTTCTTGCCTACTTTTTCTCTTCAGTAGATCTTGCAGTATATGTATCTATTCATAGGATAAGTTATCTGTGTCCTGTTTCGGAATCACAATAACTTCATCGATTGTCACCTCAGGTGTAGAAATTTATCCTTTCTTTTTCTTTTTCTTTTTCCTTCGGTGTACTCCCACTCAGCATCTGTACAAGAGTTTTTATTTCCTCTTACTCCTTAGGCTCTTGGATGTCAATATCTTTTTCCTTCTCCACATGAGGATTTACAATCACTAGTGCAGACTGATCTGCTTTTTCCTTCTATGATTCCTCGGCAAATATAGACGGAAGTGCTATTGTCGACTGATCCTATTTCTCGGTAGTGCTAATACCGGCTAACATGTCAACTATAACAACTTGAGGCTTAACAGGGATGATGTTAACAGTTGATGTAGCATCAATTTTTGGATAATCCACGACTTGTAGTAGCACAGGGTTACTACCTAGAAAAGATGTAGCTTGTGCCTCCTCGGCTTGTATGTCTTCCTCGGTCAATACCTGATTTTTCACTGGGGTATCCTCGGTGATGTCAACAATAGTTACCTCAAGTAACTCCTGACATTTCTCTTCCTTGGGAACTTCCTTCTCCTGAATTTATGGATCATTTGCATCTTCTTTATTATCTAACTCGACACCCTTAGATGTGCTAGCTTCCTGTTGTGCACTTTTATCAATTAACAAACCGAAGATAATCTTCCAAGTCCTAAGACTTTCCTAAACAACATCCTCAACCTTGTGTTGAAGGATAGAGTAAGCTCTTTGCTTAGGATCAAATATGTTCCTATACTTTTCCATAGCTTCCTAAATACTAGCAGGGGGTAGGTTTGATGCAACTTAAGCTAATGTGCTCTCCCTTATCTGCTTCTTGGTCATTAGGGAAAATTCCCATTTCTGTGCAACACTCTCATATAACTCATTAGGGATCAACTCCCCCATTTGT
The DNA here is from genome assembly GCA_027943335.1 of Chamaecyparis obtusa. Classification (NCBI taxonomy): domain Eukaryota; kingdom Viridiplantae; phylum Streptophyta; class Pinopsida; order Cupressales; family Cupressaceae; genus Chamaecyparis; species Chamaecyparis obtusa. The sequence continues at coordinate 1,022,430 of BSBK01002736.1, read as the reverse complement.
ATTGGTAGCATCTTGAAAGTGCAGAGCATCTCAAGTATAGCTTCTTCAATTTTCTCATTATCTCCTATACTCATGCTCTCAAATCTTATTTGTTTCAAACCTTCAAGTCCAGCAGAATTCTTGATGGTGTGGCATATTTCATCCACACTTGGTGTTTTACTCTGTACTTGTAATTTCTTCTTCTTTACCTCCTCATCACTCTTAGTTTCCTCATCATCTTTCTCCAAATTAAGTTTCCTCCTAGGCTTCTTCCTTGACTAGCTCGGCACTGCCTTAGGCTGAACAACTTTCCTTTTCCTTGATACAGGAGTTTTCTTTTGTGGCTCGGCAGCTATAGTTGTAGAGACTACCCTTGTTCTTGGCCTAAGAACAAGTGATGAAATAGCCTTAGGCTTTTGTACTCTCTTGCTCATAGGCTTGGCAACTACTGCCTTCTTGCCTTTCTTCTCCACTACTTTCTCCTCTTCTTCACTTTCACTAGATTCACTTTCTTTGTCTTCTCCTAGTCCTTGTGTCAGTTCAAGAGGTGCATCTACCTCTCTCTCTCTCCTATCATTTTCACTAGGTTCTTTACTATCTTTTTCTTCTTTCTCTCCATGGTAGCATCCTTCAATCACATGGTTATCTTAGACTTAGCCTCCTCATATGTTCCAAAGTAGGGAGCCTTCTGATCAATTTCCTTAGCTAATAGGGTTGTGATAGCTGCTATGGTCTCATCAATATTAACCTCATAAGGTAATGGCATGAGCCATGATACCCTCGATAAAAACAACTTGTGCATATGTGAAGTCATTATTTACTAGGAAACAGATGTCCTGATTGTACTTCTCAACTAAAAAAACAAGAATCCTACTTCTCTTCCTCATTTTCTTCTTGAATTCAACAAAGTAGTTTTCCATTACACCCTCAAAATTCTCTCTTATTTGACTTACAAACTCATTAATTTGAACTGTGATTGGCTTGTTCTTATCCCAAATTACTCTGCCAATAGTAGGAAAACACTTCTGAATGTAAAAGAATAGACAGATGAGTAGGGAACCAAACTTACACATAGAATTCTTTGCTTTCTAGATAGAAGTAAGGTTCTCGACAAGTTGAGTCAATTGGAGCTTGGCAAGGTCATAGGTATGGCCCTTCTAGATGATTTTCCAAGCCTAGTCCACTGCCATACACAGGACAATGTCCAACTGACTTGACTGATAAAATTTGAGTAATTACTCTTACTGCAAAATCAATCTCTGGATCAGTGATAGTGGAAATTGTCATTCCGTGCTTATTCCAGACTGCCTGAGTTTTCGCCTGAATCTCCTCCTTGCTTAAACATTTCATTGTTCTCTTACTAGATATTTTAGGGTACCTAGTTACCTAGTGAATCATGTCTGTTGTTATCTAAACTGGTCCATCCTCTAGCCACAATTACATGTTGTGTACTCTACTCAGTACAATTTTAATCCAATCCACTTTAAAATTTTGCGAAAAATCTAGGGCATGAACTAACCCTTATTCGACAACCTTCTGGTGTTCCAACTTCAACACCCTGTTGTTGCATAATTTGTCATATGCTTCCCTAATTTCATAGTCGCCAATACCTCCAATTTTACACATGTAACGTGACCTAATGTCGTTTACCATTAAAACATTTTCCAGAATCAATGACAGAGCACCATTAAGATCTCCCTTGATCACGCTTTCTAGAATGACCTGAAACTTATGCGGCTTACACACTTCATTCCTTACCAATTGGACATTGAAAACCTCCTTTCCTTATTTCTTCATTGCAGTAGATGAAGATGATGCCATTTTTCTCAACAACAAAAATTATTAAAAATGTTTTACTCGGTATGGTACCTTTTCTCAAGTGTTCAACAAATTATTTGTTGACGGCATGCTGAGAAGAATTTGAAATCACCCTTACACTCTAAACAAACAGGTTACATGCTCTTTGAATCGCTCAAAGAATTTCTCAATTCGCTGGTGAAATGAAATGAACGGTAACATCCTGCTTTTATAGACTCCAAATGGTTGAATTAGGGCTTCATAAATGTTTCATACACATTCTAGGTGGAATACAGTTGTCTCGACAATCTTATGTTAAGCTCGGCTAACAAAAGCTCGATCGACACAACTGTTTAGATATAGCTCAGTGTACATCACATCTCGGCTACCATAGGTGCTCGACATACATCGATAACTTGATCATTTCAGACTCTAAACACTAACACTCGACATAAAAAATGAATTGTTCTACTTTTCTCAAATATGTCCTAATGCATCTTTATTTATGCAAATATGGAATTTTTCTCAACATATGTTAGGAACTGATATGAGATAAAACTTTTTAAGACTTAGTTGCATACATACCTGCTTTTCTTAGTTCGAAGTAGTGTGATAACCTGAACCATCGAATTTGGTGACCTCAAGTGCACTGGCTTCACTAGTGCTTCCTTCTTCTTTCTTCTTCCATGTTTTGTTCATCTAATTTGTCAGTTTCTCAATGATATCTTCATTCTTGCTTTGATCATTGCTCAATATGGGTGATCTATAGTCTTTCTTTAGATTTCCCTCTAAAATAAGTCTTCAGACAATTTTCTCCAATGTGCCCATATTTTCCACAGGAATGAAAATTGTACCAAGTGTTATAATCCCAGTTGTATGAGTTATTCTTCATAGGTGACTTAGTCTGTTCATTTGATGACCATTTAGGTTTAGATCTACATTCAAATGCTATATGTCCATACTTCTAACAATTGAAACAGTGTCTTGAAATTTTGGTGAGTTAGGTGGATTGTTGACCTTAGACCTACATTCTTGTGCCTGATGTCCAAATTTCTTACAATTAAAACATTGTCCATTGAATTTAGGTTTAGGATCAGACTTGCCATGTTTTCTTCTACTGACGTTAGTTGTATGTCCTAGCTTTCCATAGTAATGGCATGTAGGCTTGTTGTTCTTTGGTTTATCATTCCTTTTCTCTCCACTTTTTGATGATTCTCCTTCCTCAGTGGATGATGATTGCTCATTTAGTCCAAGTCCAGATCTATCATTAGATCTTCTAGGTGACCTTAACAGCTCTTCAAAGTATCTTGCAACTTCATTAAGTTCTTTCATCCTTTCATTTATTTCCTTTTCAGATCTCAGTTCTTTCCTTAGCTGATTATTTTCTAGTCTCAGATTGGTGATTTCCACATCTCTCCTACCCAATTATTGATTAACCAATAGCAAGTGATTTACCATGTCTAGTTGATTATTAGTCAACCTTTGCATGTCACTTGTCCTTTCATCAAGTCTCATTGATATTTGTCTTTTGTCTTCTTCTTCCATTGTCTTGTCATCTTCAGCTTTCTTTTTCTGTTCAACTACTTCACAGAGTCTGACAGACTGAATTTCTTGCTCTCTTCAGATTTTTTATGTCCTCACTTAGTATGTTATTTTTTTCCAGTAGCTCTTTTATGGATTTGTCACTTTCTGCAGAGTTTCCATTATCAAATAGTCTAGTAGTATCTTCTTCTTGATATTGTGATTTATTTTTCTAAATAGCAATTCTCTTCTTCTGCTTAAGGACTTCTTCAGTTCTCCTCTGGCTGCTTCAAGTTGTTTTAATGCAAGTTGAACATCAATCTTCTGATTCTCTATAATTTTTCCCAACTTGTAGACCTCCATCTCAAGATCTTTTTCTTCAAATGGTTAGACTTTCTGTAAGAAACCCTAATGCTCTAATACCAATTATTGGAAATCTATTGAGAAATGTGATGCTGAGAGGGGGGGTGAATCAGATATCACCTATTAATCCATTTTACTTTACTAAAAACTTGCATGGCATTATCACAAACTTTATCATTGAAATGAAATTGATAAACTAAACATCATTCATGAAAGTACTCATAACACAGTAATTTTAGTTACCCAGAAACCCTTGAAAGGTAAAACTAGGGTGGGGATGACACCCACAAATCTTTACTACTATAGCATAACGTTTGCCTATTAGGGCTAAAAATTTGATCACAAAATATGATCTACGCTGTGAGAGGTCTGGCCTGTTAAGAGCTAAAAGACTTATACAATCTACCTTGCAAAATGATTTAAAACTTACAACTAAGTAAGCACTCGATTAAGAGATTACATAAGGTCTGTTAAAACCACTTTGTTAAGAGATTTACCCTGATACACTTGTTAGAATGTCTCAGTACCTGATCCTTCAGTTTGCACTATATGTTGATTACATATCTTCTCCTTCCAGTATTGATTTGATCTTATCTATCAAGTTTATCTATGTTTGTCCTTCACTACCTTACTTTGTTTCACTCAGTCATTGAACTCTCTCAGAATACTTCACTGGTCTGAAGATATTCCCTCTTTTCTTCCGCATCCACACACATATTAGGGTTCAGATCTTATCTTATATAGACAACTGAGTTCATTCAAGATTTGAGATCTACGATCCAAATTAACTCATTTTGTCGCTTAACCTTTCTTTAATTCTGATTAGCTCCAAGTATTGCATAGAGATTAATGATTACAAAGTAGAAGCGTAATCACCTCCATGATTTCCTCAACAAACGGTAAATAAAATATGAATGCGGCCAAAATGTTTTACCTCGGTGATTGTACCTTAACAAACACATATGTTAATTCTGGCTTGTTCGACAATCAATATCTCTTGTACTCGGCATTCACTGTTCCTTATACTCTGGCACCGACATTGTCTTCTTTTCATAACTTGGCAAAAACTCACTCGGCTAATACAAAAGTACTCGGTGACCATAGGTTTACTCGACAGTGACTACTCGGTAAATATACATTATATGACTCGGCCTATACATGATGACTCAGTCGCAGTGATGACCGACCAACATTGCCTAGATAATGACTAAGTGTATGACACTAATAGACAACAAAACTACAGGGATCTACATTCCTTGCATATTATGCATGTCTATACAAAAGAGGTTTCTACTACATTGTCCAAAACTGCATGTGCTCTCAATCAAATTGATGGCAAATCACTCACAGAATAATCAAATTATAGATAAATCAATCAAACTGAGGGGAAGACAATATTTTTATTTATAGAGATCTATGGAGAAGATGAAAGGGTCAGTATTCCAATGAAACAATTACTCTTTCAATCATTTGAAGTTACAAATTACTCTTTCAATCATTTACAGTTACAAATAATAGTTATGTTTGTTTATTATCGTGTCAACTTTGATATTTACACATGAATGAATAATGTGTGTATGTGTTTCATAAATTAATTTGAATGAATAACATGTGTACGTGTTTAGTTTTCATAAATTAAAATTATTAAATAAATATATTCCAAAATTTGAAATTTAAAAGGAAAGGAAAATATTCCAATTCACAATAAAACACGCAGCCAATTTTTGTAATGAGTAATGAATGTGGCAAAGAGGAAGCATTGGTAAACTAGATAATTAATTTATGAATAATTATAAATTAATTCAATGAATTACAAAATCTATTTTAAATGCCCTTTACTAATCTCAATTAATTTTATCATTCAAACTCTCCTTTGTAATTTTCATTAATTTTATGGATGGAACCCTATTTGCGCATTCTCGTGATTATCCCAAAAGGAGGAAAGCACAACTAAGAGGGGGGTGAATCAATTTTGTACACCTAATACTTTTAATTTCACTTTAACTACTTAGATCTGAAAGATAAATAGTAATGCAAGATCCACAACATATAACATAGAACACCGAGATTTATTCTCGAGGAAACCCGATTAAGGAAAAATCCTGGTGGGAGTCAAACCCACAAGATGAATCTACTATGTTAAAAGTATTTCCCAATTAAGAGAAAATAGAGAAAAAAGTATGCACTTGCAATCGTAGGCTTACAACCAAATATGTAGGCTCACGACCCAGAGCTCACTACTCACAATACAATCTCATATATGGCCCTCAATCGGGTTCACCGATCTATCTTCAATTACAACAAGATGGACATATAATCCATTACAACTAAACTAACAAATAGAATCTCCTATGCCAAAATAGTTTTAATGAAGTACAAACTCTGAATCTACTATGTTAAAAGTATTGCCCGATTAAGAGAAAATAGAGAAAAAAGGATGCACTTGCAATCTTAGGCTTACAACCAAATATGTAGGCTCATGGCCTAGAGCTCACTACTCACAATACAATCTCATATTTGTCCCTCAATCGGGTTCATCGATCTATCTTCAATTACAACAAGATGGACATATAATCCATTACAACCAAACTAACAAATAGAATCTCATATGCCAAAATAGTTTCAATGAAGTACAAACTTTGCCTTTAGTGCAGAATATAAATACCAACCTCTTTCTTACACACACACTCCTCACTCTTCACTTCTTCTCACAATTACAAAAATATATCTCATTTATACTGATTACAAAGAATAATCAACCACTAGGTCGGCTAAGCCATGTTATAATAAAAGATTTAAATATTATGCTCAATCTCCAAAGTTAGCTAAATCAAGTCAGAAAAGACTTAGATAGGACCCAAATATTCAACCATGAACACAATTGTGTATCACCAAGACAACATCAAGAATCAAAACACGTTACTCCATCAAGTCAGCTAGGACCTAAATGAGGAAACACCAACATGCTACCAAAGCAACAAATATGATCACCTCAATCAATGCAGACCAATAGCACAATCATCACATGACCTAAGAACACCAACAAGAAACATGAATACCATCCAAAACCTTCACATTGTCTTCAATACAAAATCCAAACTCATCTAAGTTATCTCTGATCATCAAGAACACTAAAATATTGAACTCTATCATAACAAAAGATAGCTTGTTGTACTCTGAATCATGAACAATACTAGTTGTGAACACAATGATAAGGAACCATGTAACCATCAGCTTCACAACCTCTAAAAAATCAAATCCAAGACATACATAATCTGATTTATGAAACCAGATTACAATACTTGGTGTGATACTAGCAGTATTGTAGGATTTAATACGAAAATTGACAAGATTAACAACAAGATTGCAAACCAAAAATTGATCCATTCTATTCGAATATTGGAGTTTATACAAATCTGATGGATCCCAAGGGTCATAAAAATCCATTGGAAATGAAATGAAGATCCATCAAAATATTTATTACAAATAAACTATTTGAACTATCAAAAATTATCAAAAAAACTATATATAAAAATTAGGTCCACTTGGAGAAGGCATAACTTTCTAGTCCTAGCTCTAAATTGTGAACTGTTTAATGCGTTGGAAAGGTATTCAAAAGATCTAGAATCAAATTTCAAAATTAACAACATCATTGATGCTTCTGGGCAGCATCCAAACCTAGAAATGCACTGAAGACCCTCAAAAATGCAGTTTACTAAAATATAGGAAAATTTGAAAAAATGGATTTAAGTATTTTCCCAATTTAATCCTGATCAATACCGAACCAAATAATCATCAATTATACATGGGAATATTGTAACATCAACAACCAATAAATCAATCATACCTCACTCAAACTGTCATCCAAACTTTTGCAAACCTTTGTAGGCCATCTACAGACACCTATGAAGAATACCTTACAATCACAACTTAAGATCTTCAACATATCATCTGATCAACTAAAATCATCTTCACAGTACATATTTAACATGTTGTCTAAAACAACAATTAGTATGTTGACATCAATGAAAATACATTAATGTCAGCACACCCAAGTACCAAACTCTGACATGATCAACAATCTTCCAACAATCTCCCCCTTTAGCATTGATGGAAACATGTTTAGTGAAAAACTAATCAATGCACAAAGACATTACTATATCCACCTAATCACTTTGAATATCCGACTTCAACACAATCTCTCCCAAACATAATTACCTCTAATTTTTACACAATCTCTCCCCCTTTGACATCAATGGAAAAGGACCAAAGACATCAAAAGAATTGAAGTTACCTCAAAAGGATAAAATAGGAAAATCTCAATACTAAACCATAATAGCCATAAGATTGCCCCCCCTAAGGAGTAGTCCCAAAACTCATCAATCTAGTAAATGATATTCTGATAGATTTTTTGGACTGATCTCATCCTCAGCATCATTAGTTTTGAGTGGGAGCGACTATCACCCCAAGCTTCTCCCTAAGATACTCAAATGTATCCTTCAGTAAAGGCTTTGTAAAGATATCAACAATCTGTTCCTTAGTAGACACAAATTCCAGCTTCACTTTGCATGTGAATTTCATTATAATTTGTCAATAAACACTAATTTTAGGAACTCTTTGCATGTGAATATCACCAAACACCCAACATTCCCCATTTGATATTTTAGTGTATAAGAGAATGCAATATATATATTATATTGCCACTTTTATATTTCCCTTAAAAGAAAATCTGTATATGAATGCATTTGTTGCTTGCCAAATTGCAAAGAACTAATATAGGGTGCTCTAGAGGTAGTTGAGATCAATTAGTAGGTGCAAACAAGACAATCATAGGTCCCACAAACTGAAATAAGTTGAAAGAGAATTGCAAATTTGCTCTTCAAATTCTTGAAGAAAATGCCTCAGTGCAATGTAGCATGGAAGGATTGTCATACCTAGGGAATGAAATGAGACCTCAAGTAGCATTCACCAACCAAGCCCAACATCTACTAATATTAAGGCTCTTCAAATGCATATTTTACAAGTTTAAGAAAATAATAAATATTATAATTCCAAAGAAAAACAATCAAATGTACTTGAAGGTCTCAAGCTTAAGGCACATACATATCAACAAGATGCTTGCAATTTCTTATAGATGTATTGTGTAGAGATTTTTGGTATCAATATTTTGGATCACACTCCACGATCTATCATCTAAAAGAAGATAATTTTTGATGTCAAAAATCTCTACAGAATTACATTAAAAAGAAATTTCAAGAATCATTATAAAATCTAAAACTATTATGTGTCAGTTAATAGAGGGATGATTTTTCATTGATAAATCATCAAACTCTAGACCAAAATAAATATTAATTAATATTTAGAAAATCCCTAAATCAAAATTAATAAATTAATTAATATTTTTATAAAAAATGCACATTCTTATCTTAGACACAAGGTCCTAACAATGTCCTTAAAGTTCAAACACATTCTCATTCCCCCACAACATAAAAGTGTTTGCACAACTCACAACCAACCAAATCAATATTAGTAAACCAATGATTTGATTTAATGCAATAAATAATCACTTGGGCAAAATCATTGTCAACCCTCATTATGAATAACATCCCTTTGGGGTGGGCCATCTAAACCATTGCCTATGCAAGTGTAAATAACAAAATAAATCATATAATTAATTACTAAAATTTGTGTAATCAACAATGCACAAGTTCTAGAAACCAAAGCTAATGGAAGAGTTGCTCCCAACTCCTTCAAATTTTTACTCAACTTTCAATTAGAACCACCAACTCTCCTTTGATCTACTATAGAACCCTAGTCATCCATCTCAAATATCTCTCTTTTATGTTTTGTCTAAGTGAGATTTTTCTTGCAATAGCAAGTATTTGGCTCACTTGAAGAATGCCTAAGAGATTAATCTTCTATAGAGTGCCCACCTGCACTTTCTTTGCAGTGTAACCCTAGCCTCCACCCCAAAAATACATTATATACAAAGGGGTGAGGGAATAAGGTAGGAAAAAAAGATTAGGTCTTGGCCAAGTAGTCTAATCATCAATATTTACCCTAAATTAACAACTTAGATTGAAGCCATCCCAAGTCCACCAATAAAACTTGTTGGCTAAAATTTTTTGTAAGCCACTAAGACTACACCTTACAAAATTGTAACTTAGGCAATGGTATAGTGAGATAAATCACTCCTCTCAGCAATAGGGGAGGCTCCCTTCTTACCGTAGGTGGCTTCAGTAGGACTTTAACTAAAATTAAACAAAGGGGAAATTCTTCCAATTTGATCCTTTTTTTTTCAAGAAAGATTCACAAGTAACAAAAACTTTTTAACTCTACAAAGATCTCCTACTGCTATGATAATATCAGTGACTCGGTAGTTGATATAAGAACAACTCCTAAGACACCAATTATAATTATATTTGGTAGATTAAGAACAAGGGCCCAAAGTCTCTTATGATTAATCTTATTTGAAGAATAACTAGAACCAATAGTGAGGCTCAAAGTATTTCACTAATAATCCTGAAATTAAAATAAAACACATAAAATTGAAGCTCAATGTCTTCAACTCCTAGTGTTTGCAACCACTACCAACTATAACAATGTTTCCTCCTGCAACACAAAGTCTTCAAAAGTTAAAATTAGCTCTGAATGCAATAGGCAACTCAAAGTCCACACAATTGAATTCAAATCCCTCTTAAGAAAAACTCCAAAACTCATAGTCAATATCCAAAAAACTGTCATCACATAACACCCTGAATCAACACAAAGTTTGAAAGCAAGTTGTCCTTTTTATTGAAAGAAATTAAAATTTACATCTAAGCTCAAAGTCTAAAAGTGTAGATACAAACTAATATATTTTTTTGCTTTGCCAAAAGATGATCATTTACAATGAGCTCCCTCCTTTATATAGGAAAAGAGTGGAGAGAAAGATGGAGAAAGAAGGGGAAAACCCTTAATCACCTTGACTTACTCTCTAAATATCTAACAAACTTTGACTTATTCAATTCTATAAGGCTTAGAGCACTTGCAACATCATTACATGAAACAAATTTGCACGTGATACTATTGTTGGGATTATGGAAAGGTGAGTTACCAAGAGGGGAGGGGTGAATCAGTAACCCTCTTTCCACAATCCCAACAATTGGTATCATAGCATGTTCTCTTGATAAGGAAGTTAATCACTGAAGAGGAAATATCCATAGAGATGGAAAGGAACAAGCTTGACAAGATAATTGAAAATAAAAAATTGGAGTTACAGATTACCCTAGAGCAGCTCAAGGATGTCAAAGATAAGCTAAGGAAGTCGCTGAGAAAGAGGAAGGAATTAGCAATTCAGCAAAATGATACTCAATATCAGGAAGAAGAGATTGAGGAATTATCTGAAGGATCCGGAAGTATATCTAATGCATCTAAAGGAACAATTTTAGATATGTCTGAAAAAAATCAACACCTCACCAAACAACTGAAAGCACTACAAATTGGACAAGAAAATCAAATGGTAAGAAGGATTGAAGTTATGAATAATACAAGACAAGTTGAACAAGAGAGGAACATGGCTATTGAAGACATAAGACAAATAACTAAGAAACTAAAAGAAAAAGAATCTAAAATACTAAGGTTGACCGAACATCACTTTGAAATTTCTAATCAGATGGTTATCATGATTCAAGAAGTCAACAGGGTGAACAATGAGCTTGCTAGGAAATTGGAAGACATTGGTGAATTAAGGGAAGAAAATGAAAGACTGAAAAATGAATTGAAGATGCCACAATAACACAATGAAATGATGAAGAAAACTGAAGAAAGCAGCAAAAGGATGGATGAATTCCTAATGAGTCAGAGGAGACTAGACAACACCACTAGATTATGTTATACTGAGCAAGGAGAGTCATCAAATCAAGTAGAGAAAAGGAATGCCTATGCAAATCTAAGACAAAAGAAGCTCTCATTCTATCATTGTGGAAAAATAGGTCATACAACAAATGTCTGCAAGAGAAAAGTAAGTAAAGCTAAAGGTACTCCTAACATTGTTCCTAAATTTGACGATTATTGCTACAATTCCAACAAACACGAACATCAAGCATATGAATGTAGATCAAAGTTGAGAAAGTTACCTAAGAGGCACTACATGGAAAAGCATTGTAGTATTTGCAACAAGCATGTTAATATATCACAAGAATGCAGGGCACGGGTGAAGGTAGTTTGGAAACCAAAGAGACAAAACAACACATATCAACTGAGAAGACAAGGTAATTCTTACACTTGAGATTACAACACATGGGTTAATTGTGCGAAATGTGCAAGATATGGTCATATTGCTATAAATTGTACGAGACTACAATGGAGAGAAATATCTAGAAATTGGACAAATTTTGGAATGGCATGTTTACACTGTCATAAGGTTGGTCACTTAAGAAATGATTGTAGAAACCGAGCACCAGAACCAAATGAAGATACGAATGAGAATACCCTTAATGGAATCAAAAGGAAGATGAGTCAAATATAAAGAAGATCAACAAAAGATAATGCAGGAACAAGCACAACAGTCGGTGACACCTCATCCTTTAGATTAGGTGATTTCACCACTTCTACTTAAGTCAATCAAGTAAGTATGGGAACTGAATTTTAATCAATTATATCTTACAAGAGTTCCTTATAGCTATTGAATAAATACCATATCAATATGAATTAAGATGCACTAGGTTGTTATATGTTATGAACTTGAAATGAGCATAGTCAGTAAAGTTAGACCGAGTAAGAAATTGTCAGTCGGTCAAAGCATTAAGCACAGTAACCGAGCAAAGTATAAGGAGAAAGATATGTTAACCAAGTACAATCTTGACTGAGCATCAACACTGAAACACATGATTATCGAGGACATCGAGTATAGTTATAACTGAGCATGCATGTTTACCGAACATCAGTATTTTACCGAGACAGAGATACAATATTTACCGAGTGATATAGGATCAACATAGAAGTTTGGAATGACACTAAAATCAAGGCAAATGATTTTTACCAAGCTAGAAAATAGTTTACATAAATTGAGGTAAAAATTTATTAGAGATATCAAATTGATTGGTGATGATCCCTATGTAGTTTTGAATTAGGTTATTCATATGGATCATTGATCAAATATTTTCTAGATGATTTCATAACCCTAATTAGGTCTGAATCATTATGATTTAAGTATTAAAAAAAAAACAAATCAAGAAATGAGAGATGTGAAGTAGCCGCCAGGAGGAGACATCTAAAGATTAGATAGGGTTATGATGCTAAGTTTTTGACAAAGTATTCAGGATTATATCACAAGCAGACCATAGGCTACCAAATAGTAATTGAAGGAAATATCTATCATAGAAAGGTGATATCAATTAAGGGCTAAGAAGATCTGATATTCAATAAAGTAAGTTACAAAATCCAGATCATTTACACTATTTTTTATTAAGGTAAATGATGAGACAATTTATTGTCTCCATTTTGTTATAATCTTCATACTTTGTTGACACTCTTTATGCTCTGATAGAACATTTCCAAAACATTTATGACTTGTACCTATGAGAACTTATGTTAAGTACAATTAAAGCCACAAAGTTTATGGGTAGCTAGAATGACATATTTTGCTGACTATTATAAATATAATGCAGTACTTCATATAGTTATTTTAAGCCATATTTTAACATTTGAGTAGGAGTTGAAATGTTGACTTGAGTATATATATGTACACCAAATTCTACTAACCTTTTAGGTAAATGAGGATCAGTACAAAGAGTGGTGCAACCACATTAAAGAAGGAGTGTTAGAAGATTGGCCATCGCGGAAGAATCTAGCACGGTTCCAAAGGATATGCCACTACTAAGAAGGAGTTGTTGTTCCAGAGAATATAGGAAATAAGTCCTGCTATATTTTCTCAGAGTTGTTATTCTATTATCTATAGTAATTGTAATATGTCGTGGTTGTTTTACCGCCTCCTTATTTGGCGAGGTTTAATCATACTTTTCTGTTATGTTTTCAATAAGCGCCAATCCTCTTTATAAAGAGATTTGATCAACTTAGTTAGGTAATGAGAAAATACAAAATGATGTATTCAATATAGCAGAAGTTGCTCTTTTCTATTCTTCTTCATGAGTTGTTCAATTATTATGTAACCAGTTAAGAAGAAGTTAGTGGAAGAGTGATTTTGGATTATTTTCTATGTTAGTAGTTAGCAGAAGCCAACCAAGGGGGCCCACTTGGGATGTGGATTAGATTAAGTTAGAGTAGATTTTCTTTCTGCATTTTCCCTTCTTTCAAGTAGAGTTATTTTTTTACTCCTGCAACATTACTACTATGAATGTTCCTGCAGCACTTGCAAAGATAGACATAGTGAATGTTTTGGGTTGTTAGTCAAGCTTAGATTCATTTCACAAGCTTTCTGTCATAATTCCATTAAGTAGTCAAGTGTTTTTACTTACTACAACAATAGCATATATTCCTTTCATGCATTTTATCTTCTTGCAACATAGGTGTTATGACTCTTAGAGGAACTTAGTGCACAAACTATGATGTCCCATTTCAAGTCTACATCCCTGGGTTGACAATCTAAATGCGTTTCATGATGGGAAACATAATCCTTAGCATAGATGTATTATTCCTAAGAGAGATAATGGTATGATTATTATTACCTATTGTGAGACTGTTCATTTTTGGTGCCGTTGCCGGGGATGGTGTCGAACTAGGAACCTTAATGAGTCATTTATTTTTCAGATTAGTTTCCTATTTTGTTTATTCAATAAAAAGTAGTTGTGAGCTTGCTTCACAAGTCATCAATTTAATTTCATGCATCAAAGAAGGTGAGATGTTCATGGTAGATTTATTCCAAAAGAACCTATTAAACTGAAAGAAGAATTTGAAGAACTTGAGTTACCATTTCTTGACGCAAGTCCTAATTTTGTTGCATCATCTTCAACAGAAGAAGACACTCATGAAACATTTGACCTCTGTCCTTTTGTAGAAATATTATCTAGTTTCCATAATAATCCTAATCTAGGACCACCTGTTGTCCAGAACCTTCCAATCAACAATACTTTCCAGCCACAGTTTCAATATCCAACACCTCCAGTAATGGTAGCTCCTACATTTCCATTTCCTATTCCAAATCTTATCAACAATCCTAACCTCAAGAACATACTTGCTTCAGCACTTCCAAAGTTTTATGACCTTATTACAGAGGATCCTGACACCTTTTTGTTCAATTTTGACATAGTGTGTCAAAGTTTTGACTATAATACTGATAGTCATAAGCTTAAGTTGTTTCTAGCGACACTAAAGGAGTCAACTCTCAGATGGTTCATGGTCTTAGGAGCAAATGCAGTAAAAATTTGGGACAGGATGAGAGATTATTTCTAAGGAAGTATAAGGAATACTGTAAGGGGGGTGATTCAAAAGGAGATGACATTTTTTGAATGTCACAAAGGGAAGATGAGACATTAGAGGACTACATATCATGCTTCTTATTTAACTTACAAAAGAACCCTCAACATGCATTGTAGGAGGATTCATAGAAGCTGATTTTTCTAAGAGGAGTGAATGAAAACTGTCTTGAAGCCTTGGACCTCATGGCTGGAGGAGATATATCTCAATCTTCTTAGGATAACCTTTAGAAGATTTATCTGAACTATTCTAGAGCAACAGTGAAGAAAGGAAGGGGATTTCTCTCAACACTGGCCAAAGGAAGTGACTCTGGTATTTCAAAGATGGAGATTTCAAACCTGTTGTCAGACTTCAAGCAAGACATCATAAATGATGTCACTACACACCCAGACACGATGACTGCCAAGAAGAAACATGTAGACGCCAAGGCATAGCTAGCTGAATATTGTCCCCATTGCCACAAACAAAAGAAGGATTGTTAGTGCAAATTGGTTGCAAACCTAGAGAACCAACATCTTCCAACTAAATACTTAAAGATAGAAGGAGAGGACAAGCAAGTATTATTTGTTTCTCAATGTCGGTCATGGGCCACAAGACAAGGTATGCCTCAAGACCCATTACAAATTTCAAATCCTTATAATAGTCAGTGGAAAAATCAGAATGTCCAAAGTTCTCCATAGTATAATCAACCCACTTGGAATAATGCTTGGCCAAATAATCAATAGAATCAATGGTATCCTCTACAACAACCCCAATGGCCACAATTTCCAAACCAATGTCAACAACCACAAGGGAATTGGTAGCCCACTAACCAGTGGAGAGGACCTCAACAATGGCCTAATCCAAATCCTAGATATCCACCTTTACCACCTCCAATGAATACACCTACAATAATGCCACACCAACAAATATAGGTCCTCAAAAGAAAACATAGTTACTTGCTCAACCACAACTGAATCCCAATAGTCAACAACCACAGCAACAAATGTATGCTACCGATGCTCAGCAGTACCCTGCCTATGCACTTAACATAGCTGATATACATTTAAGATCAGGTACTACTTTTCCTGCACCTGAACCACCTCTTATCACTGAAGTACTAGACCTTCCTTCAACATCAGTATAGATTCCAGAGAATGCTTTTCCAAATACTATTGCCCCATAGAATGTTTCCAACTCATCCAATGTTCATACATCAGTTAAACCTCCTTTTTTGCAGAGGCTCAACATGGACAAGCCCATACCAAAAGTAGACTAGCCATTTGATATCCTTGACTAGTTAAAGAACATGCATGTCCAGATTCCTTAGTTTCAAACAATAAAGGATGTCCCAGTTTATGGAAAAGTAATAAAAGAAGCTTGTCTTAAGAAACCTGGAAGAAAGAAAAAGGATCCTACAACAATTCATGTTATAGGACAATTGGCTGATATCATGTTAGGAAAATTGGTAATTCCAAAATATTCAGATCCAGGGAGTCCAGTTGTGAAGATCATCATTAATGGTTAGTCTGTCAAAAATGCATTAATAGACTTAGGTGCTGCCATTAATGTAATGACTAAGGATACTATGAATAAATTGAGCATTGAAGGGTTGAGAGCTACTCCAACAATACTGCAATTAGAAAACAACTCTACTATCACCCCTGATGGAATGATAGAAGACATAATAGTTGCCTTAGATTCTTGGGAGTACCCTACTGATTTCATGATTCTATCACCGAAGGTCAATCTTGCTAGTTACACTGTTATCCTAGGATGTCCATGGTTGGCAAAAGATGATGCAAACATTAGTTGTAGATCAAGGAACATGACAATTTTAGATGGACAAGCCACTAAGAAACTAGCATTGTATCCTCCAACTCAACCACAGCTAGATTTAAGTACACCTATATGGCCAGATTTAGGAGATGGGGAAGAAGAACTAAATTTTTTGGTTTAGCTCATGATGTTACATAGGCAATCTTTTTTGAAGCTACAAGAAGAAGATGATGTCATTCGGAGCATTCTTAATAATGACTGTGTTGTAATCAAAGATATATCTAAGAGTTCTATGTTAGAGTTAACTACATATGAAGACAATTTTGAGAACTATGTATTACCTTCAGAACCCAATATTATCCATCAGTTTCTACCTAGTGAACTAAACACAAGTCCTATCCCTGAAGTGTCCATGCTTGACCTTACAACTATTGTTGAGCTTTCTAAGGGTCATAATCTCCATGTGAATAATAAGTTGCCTTCACAATAGATGAAGCAACTAACCAAACTGTTGCAAACACATGAGAAAGCCTTTGCATGGGACTATGGGGACATGAAAGGATTAAGCCCTACAATATGTACTCACAAGATTTATATCAATGAAGGAAGCCTACCACTCTGTCAATCCCAAAGGAGGATAAACCCAACATTATGGGAGATAGTCAAAACTGAATTATAAAAGTTATTAGATGTTGGCTTTATATATCCCATATATGATAGTAAATGGGTATCACCTTTGGTTATAGTGCCCAAGAAGGGGGGTAAATGGAGAATCTATGTGGATTACAGTGAGTTAAACAAAGCTACCAAGAAAGATCACTTCCCATTACCATTCATTGACCAAGTACTTGATACTTTAGTTGGTAAGAAGTATTTTTCCTTTCTTGATGGATATAGTGGATACAATCAGATAACTATTGCTCCAAAAGACCAGGAGAAGACTAAATTTACATGTCCATGGGGGACATATGCATATTTAGTCCTACCTTTTGGGTTGTGCAATGCTCCAGCAACATTCCAGAGGGTTGTAATTAGTATTTTTGTTGACATATCACATGATTGTATGGAGATATATATGGATGAATTTACAACATTTGGAGTGACATTTGAAGAGGCTTTGAAGAATCTTGAAAAGGTGCTAATTTGATGTAAGGAACATAATATATCCCTTAATAGTGAGAAATGCTTTATGATGATGCCGGAAGGAGTGGTACTTGGGCATTTTATTTCAGCAGCAGGAATTCAAGTGGACCCAGCTAAAGTTGAGGTAATACTCACATTACCTACCCCTACTAAGAAAAAAGATGTAAGATCTTTCTTAGGACATGTTGAATACTATAGATGCTTTATTCAAAATTTTAGTCAAATTGCTAGTCCTTCGTACACATTGCTTACAAAAGAAGCTGAATTTATATGGACACAAGGATGTGATGAGTCCTTCCTGTAGCTAAAGAAACTTCTAACAACTGCACCAATCCTCAAAGGACTAGATTAGTCTATTCCATTCCACATCAATATAGATGCATCAGATTATGCCATAGGTGATGTACTAGGACAAAAGCCTACTAACCTTGAGAATGCAATTTACTATATCAATAAAAGCCTCCATGGACTTGAATTAAACTACACAGTTACTGAAAAGGAACTCCTAGCTATAGTTTATGCATTGAACAAATTTTGACACTATGTAACAAGCTATCCTATTTTTATTCACACTAATCACTCAGCAATAAAATATCTGATGAACAAACCTGCTATAACAGGAAGATTGGCAAGATGGCTCTTACTATTACAAGAATTTGATATAACAATTGTTGATAAGATAGGGAAGACAAATGTAGTTGCTGACTACTTATCCACACTACAAAATGATGATGAAGACACCACTCAGGTTGAAGATACATTTCTTGATGAAAACCTATTCCACATAGCAATAAAAAACCCATGGTATGCTGACATAGCCAATTATCTTGCAGCAAATAAGATGCCCCCACACTTTTCTCATAAGGACAAGAAAAATCTTGCAGAGAAAAGCTTTCAATTTTCATGGATAGATAACAATCTATTTTATACTGGTCCGGATCAGATCATGAGGAGGTGTGTGCAAGAAGATGAAATATATGATATACTCCATGCTTGTCATGATGAGCCACATGGAGGTCACTTTGCAGCAAAGAGAACAGCCTTGAAAATCTTAGCAACAAGATATTATTGGCCAACATTACACAAATATGCAACTAGTTATACAAAAAAATGTGATAAATGCCAAAGGATGGGTCGTCCAACAAAATTAGATGAGATGCCACTTAATCCACAAGTGGTGATGACACCCTTTGATAAATGGGGTATGGACTTCATAGGACCAATTGATCCTCTATCAAATGAAAAATATTACATCCTGGTATGCGTGAATTATCTGACAAAGTGGGTGGAAGTGAAAGCAATGCGGAATGCCAGAGATCAAAAAGTAGCCAAATTCTTGTATGAGGACATTTTTACCCATTATGGAGTTCCACGAGAATTAGTCACAGACCAAGGAGCATAGTTCACTTCAAATTTGAGCAGTGATCTAATGAAGGAGTATAGCATAAGGCATCGAAAGTCTAGCCCTTACCATCCGTAGGTGAATGGACAGGCAGAGGTCACCAATAGAGAGATAGAGGCAATATTAACAAAGACAGTGCAATTGCATCATAGGAATTGGAGCAGCCGGTTAATTGAAGCAGTTTGGGCTTATTGTACAACATGGAAGACTATAATAGGGTTCATGCCATTTGAATTGGTGTATGGAAAGGCAACAATGTTGCCTATAGAATTTGAACACAAAATATTGGACATAGCTCTAGAGTTGAACATCAATCTTCCTGCAGCACAAACAAAGCACCTACTCCACCTCAATTCCTTAGATAAAATGTGAAAATTATCATTGGAGAGAATAGAGCTAATACAAACCAAAGAAAGAGGTGGCATGATTCACATATCAAGAATAAGCACTTTCAAGTAGGTGATTGAGCTCTATTGTATGATTATCGATTCAAGGAGATTCCAGGAAAGCTGCAGACCAAATGGCTAGGGCCATATGAAATTCAATATGTCTTTGATAATGAAGCGGTCCAACTATCCATACTTGATCCAGTCTAATTTAAACTACTTTTCAATGGACACCGCCTGCGCCTGTATCACAAGCCTCAAACCAAGGAAGAATTCTTGCAGCAATTCAGCATGCAAAGTTTAATAGCACCTTAGGAAATAGTTCTTGCAATAGAAGGTGAAGGCCTTCCTCTTGTAGCCTCACCATAACATACATTCAAAAACACCCATAATAAAACTTCATTTAATATGAGGTATACTTCTTCATTCATTTTTCTCTCTTCTTCTCACCAACTCATCTCATTTCTCTTTCTATCACCCACTCAAACACCATGTCACCCACAAACTCTATTTTAATGCTTTCAATAAATACCACGTCAACACTCTTATGCAGCCACTAGAATTGACACTCTCATCAACTTGCATTCATGTGTATGATAACTAATCACCAGGTATAACTTTTAAACTCCTCACTCACTTTTAGCACACGGGTTTGAATAATTATATCTAGTATTGCATTACATGTATAATATAGGCATTACACCATTTTCCCATTCTTGTACCAAATTTATCAAGTGAGAACACTTGTTAATATTTTGTAGGGGGTAGGGGAAGTGTAATAAATTCCAAGTGTTATTCCTAAGCCACCCTAGTCACATCCTTGTTACATCAATGTTGTACTTAGGCTATGTTCTATTAATTCTTTTAATCCTATACATTTGTCGTACTTTCAAATTCTAATTTTATGAGCTTGATATGACTTGAAAGGACCATAATTAAATTGTGAGATAAATCACACTTAAAGTTATGATGTCCTCTATAATCAATGTCATTATTATTGTTCATGTCAAGCACAATAGAGGTAATGTAAGCGAAAAAAATCAGTATTTTCAAGAATTGCAAATGTATTTCAAGAAGAAGGTATTTGCAGAGCATACGAAGACCAAAAATTAGTACTAAATTGGAGAGCAACGAATTGAAGATTGGGCATTACTAAGATAGGTGGACAACTACAGAGGCATGAACCAGTTCACCATGGTATTTTACTAGCAGATGTTGAAGCAATTCGTAGATTTAATGCATGCGACTGGCTGGGGTATTTCCTCCAATTGATAGAAATTAATGTGGAGGTTGCAACAAAATTTATGGACACTTTTGAAGATGGATAAGAAACTGTGTGGGGTTTAACAATTGTTGCTACTGAGGAAAGAATTACAGAGGTCACCGAATTACCATTCATTAGAGAGCACTATCCTAACGAGCATGACACCAAGTCACCTTGAGCTCAATTCTCCCAACCGAGTGATCCTCCACTTGAAATCACTAAGAAGGGATGCAAGAGGTTGTCTCTTCCACCACCATTTCCAGAATTGGCTACCCACATTATCAAGTATTTAACTTGTGAAGGAAGATTCTCAAACCTGCATGCCCACCATTTTAAATTGCTTAGTTGTATAAGGCATAATCTTCAGGTCAATATTCCTAATTTTCTCTATAATATGTTAAGCATTAGTGCCAAGGAAACACAAAATTGTAATGCAAATTTCATAAGCCACCATGCCCTAATAAAGCTTTTTGTTGAAAAATCCCTTAGAGATGTCTCTCCCATGTCCTAAGCAAAATTTGTTCAATTTAAAACTTTGCAACCCCAAGTTAACCCTGTTGCTCAACCTCCAAGGAATAAAGTAGAGTCTTTTGGGCCTAGTGAAGAAACAATTGAAAAAGGAAAAGAACTAGAGATGTCCCCAAGAAACAAGTCTTCTGAGCCCACTCCAGAAAGTAATATACCTACTTCTTCCACAAAGAAAGGCAAACAGAAAGTTGAAAAAGAAATCCCTAACCTAGAAGGTGAAATTCAAAACCTTGCAGTTCAAATAAATAAGAGAAAAAGGTTGAGTCTTGTAGCATCTATTCCTGCAACATCTACTTGTACAACACAAAAGCCAAAAACATCCCGCTAAACTAAAATTGTAGTGATTGAAGAGGCAACTATGCGTAGAAGCCCTCACATGCGAGGACAATGTCTCTGCCTTCACTTGGAAATCCAAATGTTCCAGCACCAAAACCTACTCCAGAACCCTCTATTGAGTACATTCCTGATGACTCCCCCAAGCATGAAAAACCCTAAAATATGGAGGAATCTAAAAATGTGCAAGAACCTGATAGTAGCATGCCACAAGATGATTAGGGAATGCCTAAGCCAAGCCCTGATGTAATATAAGAGAGCATTCCTATGAATGATCAACCTACTCCTCTGCAGCACCCTATATATTCTAATGTCTCCATTATGCCTTACAGATCCACATGGTTCACTAAGTATTTTTAGCATGTTGCCAAATAAGAGAAAAAGAAAGCTCCGGTGCAAGAATTTCCCTCACCAACAATTCAGTCTGTACTCTTTAATCTATACAATCATTTTGTTTTTTAGAAGACCTAGTGGAGACAGGAAAGAGATCAAATGCATAAAGAGATATTTGATAAGGATGAGGAGATTGAAGCTCTTAAGGAGTAGATAAAGAAACAAAAACAACAAATGTACAAATCCCTAAAACTAGTTGATCAGGTCATAGCTTGTAGACCGCCACCTAGGGTATATGCTATTTGTTTAAAAGAACAATTTATGTTGTTTCAACTTATGATGAAAATGAAAGGTATTGATTGTGAATTCAAGTCAGCCCAAGATTTTTATGGAATATATCAAACTCTTCCCCCATGGAAGCAAAATTTATTATGTGAGCTATATTTGCATAACTTTGTCATCCCAAAAGAAACAAAGTGGAATCCTTTGCTCTATATAGGGGATATTCACTTAAGGGCTTTGATGTCATGGATGCATAATGAAGAAAACTATGATAGGTAGTTGAACAATTATAGGGATCTAGAAAAATTTGAAACCTTACCCTTAAGGGTAGAATCACACAAGCCTGATGTCCTCTTGAGGGATTGGCTCAATTTGACCTATGGGAAACAAAAGCCTCGAATCAAGGAGAAAGTCTTTGCATTGAGAGACAAGGTCTACAAAGAGTATCAGGGATTGCCCAATTTTTTAGCCCAAAGAGCTCTTGCAGGGGTAAGAAGTCGGTGGAATAGATTGCTAGAGGCCTTCAAGAAAATGGAGTCACATAGCCTAATTAACTTTGAATCAGCTGTGAACAGAGTGACTAAATATATGTAGTTGGGGCGATAGGTCAGAGGGGAATTATAGATGCCTTTATCCTTCCAACCACCTACACTCCTTTGGCCCCTATATAACATCAATGCTACTAGATTGGATCAATTGATTGAGGAGCACCGAGGAGATTACTTGGAAAGAATAAGAGGATTTTACTACACTTTCAGGAGTGGAAATGATGCAGGAGCATCTCGGGTCCTTGGAAATCTTGTGTCACCAAAAAGAATTTGGAGTTTGTCTTTATTGCTCGATTTCTACTTTGACTGATTTGGTCAGTTTCCTTTGGTTACCGAGTGTGGTCGGTTATCTCCTGGGCAGTCAGTTATTTCACTGGCGCTTGACATTTCTTGTCTGCTACTCAATTATCTTGTTCACCGACAGGTCTAGTTTTGTTTCTTGTTTTGGCTGACTTCTGCATTTATATTGGATCATAGAATTAATGCTAGAATCCATCACAGGGAAGCGTGTGGTCCTAGATTTGACTATTACTTCCATTAATTATGGATCTGAAGGCTGACTTAGCTCAGTAGCTTCTTGTATATATGTAGATGTTTGGTTGTAGTTTGGGGAGTTAGTTCAAATAGAAGATAATAGACATTAGAATTGTGATTTATGATAGATCCTCGCATGTTTGAGGATTTTTGTAATTCATTGTAATATCAGACCCTAACCAGGAAGGCCTTACAGCCCGACATGTATGATTCAATTTCATGATAAATATATGACAGATATAGCATTCTCTCTCACTATTGTTGTTTGTGGCTTATGCATGTGTGTTGCAAGCATTGGATCATTAGGGTGCACCATTCTTTAGCCCCTCTTACATCCCTACCTTGTGTCAGGTGGTGTCAGAGTGAGGTGAGATCTTGACCTAGGTCTGTGGATCTAGGTTTGCAAGTTCCTCTTGAAGCCCTAGTTGATTGTTGTGGGGTGGCAGATTGTGATCTGACTTGCAATTGTAGAGGGTTGTCAAGATGGTTCATGGGAGGTGAGATGTAGATCTAGGATTGGTAGATATGCTAAGATAGATTGCTGCTAGATTAGAAGCAGTGGAGATAGCCCAAAGAAGAGGCAGACATCTTGAAGATGTTAGTGATGATGAAATTGAAGAAGAATAGGTGAATGCAGAACCTACTCCTATTATGGATCAAGGTGAAGAAAGATTTTTTAAAGCTTTGACAAGTCTGAAGTCAACACCACATTTTAATCCTCCTGAGTATAGTGGAAAGCTAGATTTTGATGAATTGGTAGACTGCATCACCGAGATGGAAAAGTATTTTGAGTATGAAAACATTCCTGAGGATAAGAAGGTGAAGATTGCAAGAACAAAGTTGAAAAGTCATGCATCCTTATGGTGGGAACATCTACAAATGGATAGAAAAAGGAAAGGTAAAGACAAAATCAAGGTATGGATTAAAATGGTCAATAAATTGAAAGGAAAGTTCCTACCCTGTGATTATCAGATTAACCTAGTTCGGTGAATGCAAAGTTTGAGACAGAAAGATAGCTCAATAAAAGAGTATACTAAGGAATTCTATAGATTATATATCAGATCTGGACATGATGAAGATGATGTGGAAAGAATTTGCAGATACCTGAATGGTTTGAGGGTTTCCATCCAAGAGGAAATTAGTATGGTCAAATTGGAGAACATTGAAGAGGCTTATCAATTTGCTTTGAAAGCCAAGGAGAAATTGAACAAGAGACATGAACAGAGATAGAGAGGTCGAGGTGGTAGATTCACTAGAGGAAGAGGTAGATATAATGGTGAGAATGGTAGATCTGAACTAGAAAAGACAAATCTGGAAAAAGGCAAGACCAAGTGGAAAGGTGAAAGTTCTAGAGGTAGAGGCAGTAACTACTGAGGTGGTTATGGTAGAGGAATTTTCTGAGGAACTTGTTATAATTGTGGAGAGGAAGGACATAGATCTTTTGAATGTACACAAGCTAGTAAGAAGGCTGGTAGCAGTAGAAATGCTTTGGTGCAAGAAGAGTCACCAAATGAACATGAGAAGGAAAATAACTTGATGGTAAGGAGAGCACTATGGAATGAAAGCAAGAAGGAAGATCTGGTAAGGGAAAGTTTGTTCAAGACCAGATGTAGAGTTTCTGACAAATTTTGGAAGGTAATCATTGACAGTGGTAGCTCGGAGAACTTGGCATCAGAAGAGATGGTCACAAAATTGTAGTTGGAAAGGTTGGTACATCCGAATCCCTATCAGATTTTGTGGATCAAAGATGAGCATACAGTCCTGGTAAGTGAAAAATGTTATGTGAATTTGAAGATTGGAAAGTACTATGATAAAGTATTATGTGATATCATGCCTATGGATTGTTGTCATATTTTGTTGGGTAGACCTTGGCAATATGATATACATGCTATATATGATGAGAGATTGCATAAGTATACTATTGTGGCTGATGGAAAGAAACAAATCTTGTTACCATTGATGGAAGAACCTGTTAGTAATGTTTTCACATCTGTGAAATTTTGCTTGATGGAAGGAAGGAAGTTTGTTAATTCTTTGAAGAGGAATGATGTATGTTTTGTTGTGATTCCTAATAAGCCAAGTAAGAAAACAGAGGATAATGTCCTTGATGAGATTGATAAGTTACTCACTGAGTATAGTGATATCATTTCTGATAATGCACCTGATGGTTTTCACCCGAAAAGAAGCATTGATCATTGTATGGATCTAATCCCTGGAGCTAGTTTACCGAATAAGGCACCTCATTGGTTGACACCTATTGAGAATCAAGAATTGAACCGACAGATTCAAGAGTTACTGGAGAAAAGTTTGATCAGAGAAAGTTTGAGCCCTTGTGTAGTACCCATTGTATTGGCACCGAAGAAGAATGGAGAATGAAGAATGTGTATTGATTCTAGAGCAATCAATAAGATAATAGTGAAGTATAGGTTTCCTATATCAAGAATGGATGACATAATGGATAGTTTGACTGGAGCAAAGCATTTCACAAAGATTGATTTGAAAAGTGAGTATCATCATATCATAATCAAAGAAGGTGATGAATGGAAGGTTGCTTTCAAGACAAAAGAAGGTTTGTATGAGTGGTTGGTTATGCCCTTTGGTTTAACTAATGCACTGAGTACTTTTACAAGATTGATGAATGAAGTTTTAAAGAAATTTTTGGGTAAGTTTGTGATTGTATATCTTGATGATATTCTGATATTCAGTAGCACCAAAGAAGAACATTTGGTGCATGTTAGACAAGTTTTACAGAGATTGAAAGAGGAAAAGTTGCTGATAAATCTGAAAAAGTGTTCATTCATGAAAGAAGAGATTGTGTATTTGGGATTTGTTATTTCAGCTGATGGTTTCAAGATGGATCCTGAAAAGGTTGAAGCTATTTTGAATTGGCCTACACTTGTGAATGCTAGTGAGGTAAGATCATTTCATGGTTTGGCAAGTTTTTACTGAAAAATCATAAGGAATTTTAGTTCAATTTGTAATGCTATGACTGAGACTATGAGGAGACAAAAGAGAATTCAAGTGGACACATGGAGCTGACAGAAGTTTTGAGAACCTGAAACAAAAGGTTGCTGAATTACCTATTTTGGCATTACCTGATTTCAGTAAAGTATTTCAAGTAGAATGTGATGCAAGTGGAAGTGCAATTGGAGCTGTGTTGAGTCAAAAAGGTAAACCTTTTCCTTTCTTTAGTGAAAAGTTGAATGATGCTAGAAGGAAATATTCTATGTATGATCAAGAATTCTATGTTATTTTTCAAGCACTAAAGAAATGGAGACATTATTTGATATCGATTGAATTTGTGTTGTATACTAATCATAAGGCTTTACAATATTTGGGTAGTCGAAATAAGTTGAATCAGATACATATGAAATGGGATGAGTATTTGTAGAGTTATACATTTGTGATAAAACATAAGAGTGGAGTCACTAACCGAGTTGTTGATGCATTGAGTAGAAGAAGATCTTTGATGACCGAGATGAAAATTGAAGTTCTTGGTTTTGATGAGATGAGAGGTTTGTATGAAAATGACCCTGATTTTTCTAAGCCATGGAGAAAGTGCAGAGCACCTATTTTAGATCAACAAGACACTAAATGGGATGAATATTTTATTCAGGAAGGTATATTGTTCAAAGGTATTTAGTTGTGTATACTGAGAGGAGTAACGAGAACTAATTTGATAAAGGAGAAATATAGTAGTGGTTTGGCTGGACATTTTGGCATTGATAAAACATGGAATTTGCTTAAGGAGAAGTACTATTGGCCGCAATTGTATAAAGATGTTTAGAAATTTGTGAAAAGTTGTGGAATTTGTCAAGTAGCAAAAGGAGTAAGTCAGAATACTGGATTGTATACACCGATTGTTGTTCCTGAGAAACCTTGGATTGATATCAATATGGACTTTGTTCTTGGCTTATCGAAGATAGTAAGAGGTAATGATTCTATATTTGTTGTTGTGGATAGATTTTCTAAGATGACACATTTCATACCTTTTAGAAAAACATCAGATGTAGTACATGTAGTAGATCTTTTCTTTAAGGAAATTGTTAGATTGCATAGATTACCGAGGAGTATTATCTCTAACCGAGACAACAAATTTGTTGGATATTTTTGGAAAACACTTTGGAAGAAATTTGGCACTGAATTGAAATATAGTTCTACATTTCATCCACAAACTGATGGACAGACTGAGGTTGTGAACATAAGTTTGGGAAATCTTTTGAGATGTTTAGTTGGAGACACACCGAGTAATTGGGATTCTGTGTTAGCACATGTAGAGTTTGCATATAATAATTCAATGAATAGGAGTACTGGAAAGACACCATTTGAGATTGTGAATGGAACATAACTGAGAGGAATATCTGATTTAAGAGACATTGCTGATGAGAATAAGAGAAGTGTTGAAGGAGTAAAATTTGCTTAGTATATGAAGACATTGTATGAAGATGTGAAGCTGAAGCTGGAAGACAGCAATAAAAAATACAAAGATAGAGCTGATAGATCAAGAAGACATAAGATTTTTTATGTTGGTGATGAAGTGATGGTTCATTTAAAGAAAGGCCAGTTTCCTGTTGGAACATATGGAAAGCTAAAGATGAAGAAGTTTGGACCTTGCAAGATTCTGAAGAAATTTGACAGTGGAAATTCATATGAGATTGAGTTACCTGATGACATGGACATATCACCAATTTTCAACATTGCTTATTTGTATGAGTATCATGAACTTGATGAACAAGTGATAGTACTGATAGAATATCCTAAGAAGTAGAATGATGAAGTGGAACAGATTTTGAAGGAAAGAGTTGGCAAAAGTACAAGAGGAAAATAGTACATGGAATATTTGGTTAAGTGGAAGAATAGACCGATGGAAGATAGTTCATGGATTTCATAGTCTGAGTTGGATGCAGCTCAGACCAGACCTACCAAATGATTCTGAGGATCATTTCAAAATAACCCCAAGTGTCTGATGCAGGAGCATCTCAGGTCCTTGGCAATCTTGTGTCACCAAAAAGAATTTGGAGTTTGTCTGTGTTGCTCAGTTTCTACTTTGACCAAGTTGGTCGGTAGTTGGTCAGTTTCCTTTGGTTACCGAGTGTGGTAGGTTATCTCTTGGGTGGTCAGTTATTTCACTGGTGCTCGATATTTCTTGTTTGCTGCTCGGTTATCTTGTTCACCGACGGGTCTAGTTTTGTTTCTTGTTGTGGCCGACTTGTGCATTTATATTGAATTGTGAAATTAATGTTGGAATCCATCATGGGGAAGTGTGTGGTCCTAGATTTGATAGTTACTTCTGTTAATTATGGATCTGAAGGCCGACTCAGCTCGGTAGCTTCTTGTATAAATGTAGATGTTTGGTTGTAGTTTGGGGAGTCAATTTAGATAGAAGATAGTAGACATTAGAATTGTGATTTGTGATAGATCCTCACATGTTTGAGGACTTCTATAATTCATTGTAATATCAAGCCCTAATCAGGAAGGCCTTACATCCTAGCATGTATGATTCAAGTTCATGATAAATATATGATAGATCTAGCATTCTCTCTCTCACTCTTGTTGTTTGTGGCTTCCACATGTGTGTTGTAGGCCTTGGATCATTAGGGTGCCCAATCCTTTGGCCCTTCTTGCATCCCTGCCTTGTGTCAGGAAAGAAGGGGAAGACAACTATTAGTGACTTCAGGTCCATAGCCAAGAAATATAATTCTTGAGGACAAACATTCTGTTAGTAGGGGGCGAATGATGAGACAATTTATTGTCTCCATTTTGTTATAATCTTCATACTTTTTTGAAACTCTTTATGTTCTGATAGAACATTTCCAAAACATTTATGACTTATACCTATGAGAACTTATGTTAAGTACAATTAAAGCCATGAAGTCTATGGGTAGCTAGAATGACATGTTTTGTTGACTATTATAAATATAATGTAGTACTTCATATAGTTATTTTAAGCTATGTTTTAACATTTGAGTAGGAGTTGAAATGTTGACTTGAGTATATATATGTACACCAAATGCTACTAACCTTTTAGGTAAATGAGGAGTAGTGCAAAGAGTGGTGCAACCGCATTAAAGAAGGAGTGTTAGAAGACCAGCCATGGCGAAAGAATCCAACACGGTCCTGAAGGATATGCCGCTACTAAAAAGGAGTTGTTGTTCCAGAGAATATAGGAAATAAGTCCTGCTATATTTCCTTAGAGTTGTTATTCTTTTATCTACAGTAATTGTAATATGTCATGGTTGTTTTACCGCCTCCTTATTTGGTGAGGTTTAATCAGACTTTTCTGTTATGTTTTCAATAAGTGTCAATCCTATTTATAAAGGGATTTGATCGACTTAGTTAGGTAATGAGAAAATATAGAATGATGTATTCAATATAGCAGAAGTTGCTCTTTTCTATTCTTCTTCATGAGTTGTTCAATTGTTATGTAACTAGTTAAGAATAATTTAATGGAAGAGTGATTTTGGATTATTTTCTATGTTAGTAGTTAGCAGAAGCCAACCAAGGGGGCCCACTTGGGAGGTGGATTAGATTAAGTTAGAGTAGATTTGCATTCTGCATTTTCCCTACTTTCAAGTAGAGTTATTGTTTTACTCCTACAACATTACTACTGTGAATGTTCATGCAACACTTGCAGAGATAGACATAGTGAATGTTTTGGGTTGTTAGTCAGGCTTAGATTCATTTCACAAGCTTTCTGTCATAATTCCATTAAGTAGTCGAGTGTGTTTAATTTCCTACAACAATAGCATAAATTCCTTTCATGCATTTTATCTTCCTGCAACATAGGTGTTATGACTCTTAGATGAACTTAGTGCACAAACTGTGTTGTTCCATTTCAATTCTACGTCCCTAGGTTGACAATCTAAATGCATTTCATGATGGGAAAAGTAATCCTTAGCATAGATGTATTATTCCTAAGAGAGACAATGGTATGATTATTATTACCTATTGTGAGACTATTAAGTAAATACAAGTTTTGAATGGACCCCGAAACCATTTACAAAATATTATATAAGATTTTCAAAAAAGTCCATACAACCATAGAACACCTACTAGAAGACAAAGATCATTTACACTATTACTTTCTAACAATTATGGCAGAAAAATCTCCTAACAGAGTAGACTTAACTGTCTTTTTTTAAATCTCTTAACCAAGTGCACACTTAATGAGTGTTGCAAAATCCTTTCACAAGGTAGATCTTAACAGGTCTTATATATTACTCCTAACAAGGTAAGATCATTAGAAGTGATAAAAAAAATTGTATGCCCTAACATGCAACTTTATTATTGTAGTAGTGAAGCTTTGTGGGTTTCATTCCCACCACAATTTTTACCTTCTAACAAGGGTTTATGCGATACCAAAATCTTTGTGTCAAGTGTATGAAGTTTCATGGATGTTTCTTTGTTAGATTAGAAGCATTTTACATTTCAGTTATGTTATGAATGAATGGTAATGATGAATATGATAGTCAGTTAGTGAAGGACATTATCTTGAAAATTGAGAACAAAAGATTTTATGGTTACTGATTCATCCCTCCCCTCTTACTAACTCATATTTCCATAATCCCAACAACTATCACATGCAATTAAATCTTGTTTATGTGTGTGTGAAAATTGTACCTGATCTGTAGACACAACACTTCAGTAAAACATTAGAGGTTAGCTATAATCAAAATCGTGCAAAATTTAAATCTAATCTAACCAAGAGATTTACTGCCTTCTAATAGGTGCGAGATTGATGTTCTCAGATTGTAATCGAGATCAGTGACCTAGACGACACCTAAATGAAGGATTTGAATGCAATTGATCTATATTTTTTATATTTTCTATGCAATAAGAATGATAAAAACTGATATGAATCTATGTTAATATGAAATTGATATGCTATGAATGCTATTGAAAATTGATATGCTATGAATGCAAAAATAAGATTGATCTCACAAAGATGTCGATTCGCAAGAGCTTTGATTCTTCAATTCCAATTCTCTAGCGTGATTGTGCAAAATATGAGATGAATTATGAAGAGCTGAGCCTTATTTTTATAGAAATCCAAGGCTTTGGAGGTGCATGAGAAAAAGCCATAAATCACTCAAATAACTCAACTTGATTTTTGAGTTATTTTTAAATAAAGATAATTAAGTCACAAAAATCATGCAAAAGCACAGTTCAACTTGAATTAGAAGTTTAGATCAACTTTAAAACTCGAAAAGATGTTGAGTTTCAAAAAGCTAACAACTTGCATTGATTTTCCAATTTTGAGTTTAACTGGTCCTTGAATGTGCACATGGATAATTATGATTTAATAAATAAATAAAGTGATTTATTCTCAACTTAACTACTTTTTGAAATAAAATAATTAATTTATGGGTTAATTAACTATTTTACCAAACTTTTATTAAAAATTATATTATTAAATAATGACAACATGCTTTAATTAATTAAATAAGAATTTAATCAATTATTCATAGGAATTTTAATTTATTGTCAAAATTAAATAATACAATTAATAATAGATATAATTAAATTTAATTAAATAATTAAGTGGCAAATATTAAATCTAATTAATTAAATATGCAAAATATTTAATTAATCAAATTTTAAGATAAATGTGATTTATTGCCAAATAATTATAAAATTAAAGATAATTATGATGATTAAGAATATTATTAGGAATATTCCCCGATGTAGAATTTAAGATAATCAATTATGATTCGATGATGTTTAGATGTGCCTTAGATTAGGACTTTGATGTCGATTTTGTTCGAATTGAAGATGTAGGAGATTAATGAACTTATAGCCCATTTTTGGGGTATTACATTTTGCCCCTCTTTGAATTACTGTGCGAAGCGCAGTGGTTCAAAGATAGTCTGTGTTTGATAAAAATATGAAACTGATTCAAAAGATAAACCGATCTCAAGATAAAAACCGATTGAAAGATATTGAGATAGGAGTTGATTGATATTGAATTTGATATGAAGATAATAGGTCCTGAATGACCAAAGATAATGTTCACTATAACAGAAAATGAACCTATGATTGCGAAAAAATGTCCAAAACACCTGATTCCAAACCTTAGGATTGCAAAGAAGTGAGTGACCCGTTCTAGACTCGATTGTCTTAGCAGAACTAGCAGGTATCACATCCAAACCCTTCAGTTGCCGAAGAACCAAGGAAAGAACACTATGATCTGATGGTTGCAAAAACTGATACGGATTACAAGATTAAGAGAATACACGATTGATATGGATCGATGAATCTGATATGCCCCAAGTGATGATAGATTTGCCCCGAGCGATGAGGTCTTTTTTTTTGATGAATCAGTAACTAGACATGATTGTTTGTCTTGATTACTGATGAAAGATATTGATAGATTTGATTGACAGACTTTGAATGATGTGCAATACCATGCCCCCTTCGGGATTAAAATTGAAATCTGACAAGAAAAGTCAGTGTTATAGTTTAGAAGCATGTTAATTGATTTGAGAAGTGTGGTGAAACACATTCAAGAACACATTCTGCATCGTTGGAAGGTCCCAAAAGACCAAGTTTGACTAGGTTTGACCATGAGTTGACCATGGTTGACCAAGTTGAAATTTTGATAGTTTGATGTAAGATAATCAGTTAAGTTGAATACTAGATTTCTATGATGATTGAAGGTTGATTATGCAAACAATTAATAATATGAATGATCTCAGATTTGAATTTTGATCTTGAAAAAGGATTCTACTTGCTATTTCATTGGAGGAATCTTCGTGTGGGATTCAGCTCTTGTTAGATTGGAAGATGCGAGTGGAGAATCATTTAAGCTTCGAAGTTTATTTAGCCATTGTGAGATCATGCAAACATGCAAAATGCAAAGAGACATGCAAGATGAAATGCAACCTAAGACCTAGGACCTAGTCACTGATCATGTGTCGATTTGTTATCATCATTGACCTTTTAGGTAACCGGATAAATCAATACAATGCCCACTAGCCATGAAACCATAGACATATGAATATCAATTTGTATGCGCAAGAATCAATACAACACCCACTGGTTATACAACCATGGACATATGAATACTGATTTGTATTCAGAATGTTGGATTAGATATAAGCACCAAGGCACAAACACTAGGATGACCTGAATATCATGTCCATTTTGATATAGCAATTTGTACAAGCATCAAAACATAAACGTCGTGATGACCTGAGTACGCCTTGCATTTAACATACACATCAAACAATCAAAAGATCATTCTAAATCTAGTGTGAATTACCCGTAGTGACCCTTTATAGTTCACCTCCTTAGGCAAGATCGCGTTTCACAGTAGGAGAAAGAATTTACTTTAAAAAGATAATAGTTAGATCAAACGTCCTTGAATTTTTTAGGTATCAATGGTCAAGGTACGCATGGTCATCCAATTCGAGATAGAGGCTCTTACAGTTGGACACCATTTCAATCCAAAATTTCCAAAGTTGTTAGATTTTCACATACAAGCAAAAGACAAAGAAAAGATTATGCCCCCAGTCATCACCCTCTAAATCCTATAAAGGACATCATCGAAGAGCTCGAAGGGACACAATATGCAAAAATCTCAATGCGGATTAGCAAGCATACAAGGAGATAAAAGCATGAAAAGCACAAATTGTTTTCAGTTGAGTTTTGATGTTTGATTGTTGTAGATGCAAAATCCTTTCTGGAGACGAGACTGACTGACTGACTCAACTGGAAGCTTCAAAGGACTCTGACTAGATAGGAAATGTCTAAGATACATGGGAGACCATAGGATATGACATTGATTACCCCCAAATTTGAACATTGATAGGATATAGATGCTTGAGCTGATTGGTGTACAGACCGACTTATTGAAACCAAGATATGCAGAAACAAATCGGGAGATATGTACAAACTAAAGCAAGACTGAAAGCTGGGAAAGACCAAGATTGTGCTGATAGATGGAGCATTTTGGAACAAGTGGCACCCATTTGCTGGGTTTTCACCATCTTGGAAGAGATTCTATTTTTGCTACCAAGGCGCCTGTTTCCAAGTTTTCACCAAGGCACTTTTTCTTTTTTTCTTTTTTTTTTGTATTTTTTATTTTTTATTTTTATTTTTAAATTTTTGATATTTTTTTATTTTTTTGTGAATCATCAAGGTGCCTATTGCTAGGTTTTCACTAAGATGTTCATTTTTTCAGGACTTTTTCCAATTTTTAGGATTTTTTCAGGATATTTAACCATAGACTGAATGCCTTAGGCGTAGAATTTCTTCAGATGGAGAACGTTGATTGGTTCTCGGAGCTTTTCTCCTTTAGTCATTGAGATTTGATAGGCACCAGAGCCAAAAGTAGCGGTGATAACAAAGGGACCCAGCCAATTGGGTTCGAACTTCCCCTTGCGTTCTCGATGTGATTGATTTTTAGGATTTTCTCTCAACACTAGATCGCCAACCTGAAATTCTTTATGTCTGACTTTCTTATTGTAGCCTCTAGACATTCTTTTCTGATACACTCTGAGATGATCATATGCTGCTTGCCTGCATTCATCTAGTAATTCAAGTTCTTGTAACCTAGACACTCTGTAGTCTTCATCAGTGACAAGTCCATGCATTCTGATGCTGAGTGATGGGATTTCAACCTCAATAGGCAGTACCGCTTCAGACCCATAAACTAAAGTGAGAGGTGTAGCCCCTGTAGGTGTTCTGATACTTTTTCTATAGGCCCATAGAGCTGGATTAATCATGAGATGATTTTTCTGATACTTGTGCTGATACTGGTTCTGATACTGATTCTGATAATTGTTCTGATACTAGTTCTGATACTAATTCTGATACTGATTATGATAATTGTTCTGATACTGGTTCTAATACTGATTCTGATAATGATTCTGATAATTATTCTGATACTGGTTCTGATACTGGGTATACTTGATAGCATATTTTTCTATTCCAAACTCCCAAGCAAGATCATATCGTGCAGTCCCAATGTCTAGCAAGGTGGAGAACAAGAGGGATTGGCAAGCTAGTGGAAGAGATGGAAGACAAGAGAATAAAGGATAATGAAGGGAAGAAAGCCTCAAGGGAAAACTCCTCAAGAATACCCAAGCTAGGGAAAAATTGTCATGTAAAGTGCATTTAGATAAGTAATGAAAGGCTAGCATAGGATAAGTCACAAAAGCGTGATGCAAGAGCAGGAAAGGATGCAGTCCAAAAGAGTAGACATGTCAAGAGGCTTCATAGCACTGTGTTTTACTCTTTCTTTCTTTTTTTATTAGATTAAGACCAAAGGGGAAAAGGATAGTGATAGGCGAAAATGAATGGAGGAAGATGGATATGAAGGCTAAACATGGAAGGAATGAAAGCAAGATCATCGTAAGATAGCTCACAAAATAGTCAAATGTTCGTGTATAGATCAACATTGTCAAGATCAAAGAGAGAAGACAGAATGGATGAAATATGTAGAAGAACTACACATAATGCCTGATTGCCAGGTTTTCATTATGGTACTTATCCAAGGCGCCTGTTTCCAGGTTTTCACCAAGGCACATTTTCAATTTATTTTATTTTTCATTTCTTTTTTGGAAGAAGGGAAGCTTTTTAGATAATGCTCCTTGAAAGGATAAACCATGATATGCCAAGGATTCAAAATGACACACTCAAAGATGCTGATAGGGAAAGGGAGATGAAAGAGAAAAATGGAGGATAAGGTTTTATGTAAAGCGAGTGAGGTTGGAAGATAGGAGGAAGAGGCAAGTGAGGAAAAAGGATAGGAGGTAGAAGGATAATGCATGGAAGGATTGTGAAAGGGTAGATGGAAAGGAAGGCAAGTTCAACATCAACACATACCTTGAAGGGTGGTGAGAGAATGGAGGAATCATGAATGAAGGAATACGTGAAGGAATATGGCGAATGGATAGCAGAGGTTGTGGTTTAGGCACATGAAATGGAAGAATATTTTTGGAGGGAGATGAAGTGGAAGCCTTTGGAAGCTTGAATGTCAATGTCACTTTTTTCTCAACACCAGACTCTTTCAAGAGAGACTTTGGAATCCATATAGCCGTAGGCTTTTTATTTCCTTTTGATGATCTAGAGAGAATATCTTCAATGATGGATTTTGGAACCCATACTTGTCTTGTAGTTTTTTTCTTAGATATCTCTTTGGACTTTATGCCTCTGTGTCGATTAGAGGAGACATGGTGATCTTTTTTTGATGGATTCTTGTATTACTTCTTTTTCTTGTATTGAACATTCAAGTTACTTGCAAAAAACTTGGGATTTGTGGAAGAGGGAGGATATGACTGGTTTAGATGGGTGGGTGGATGAAAAGGATTCAAGAGTATGCATCTATGTTGATCTTGAGGAAAGATGGGAGATGGAGGTATGTAAGGACCCAAGATGGAGGGTGAATCAGGAGAGTTAGGAGGGGAAAGTGAAGGGACATAAGGACCCAAGATGGAAGGAAGGCATGAAGATCTTTGTAGTGGTGGAAGAGGTCCAAGGATGGAAGTGGAAGACGCAAAAGGATAATCAATAAGTTCATCAGCATCTATATGACAACCAAGGATATCAGCATCTTTAAAGTGAGCATTAGGATCTTCAATAGAATCATGGACATCTTGAATATGAGCACCTTCTTTGATAGGATTGTTCAAAGCTTGCAAAGACTTAGGAAGAGTAGAAAGTGGAAGTGAACATGGAGTGGTAGAATAAGAAGATGGAAGCCTTTGATCTTGACAAGGATCTTTGGATAGCACCAGCGCATAATTTGTCTCTTGATTTTCAATAGGCTTAACATTGGAAGTAACAACACTATTTTTACCAACCTTAATGGAAGTATCATCTTTGGACAGTGCAAGTGTAGTAAGGTCATTTTGATTGTCAATAAGCTCAACAGTGTGAGTAGTAGCTTGATCTTGCTTAGGAGAAGACTTAAGACATGGTGGAATGCATGAAAAAGGGTGTATAGGATCAAAAGAACCCTGAGGTGGATAAGAGACATCGTGAAAAGGAGTGGATGACATGGAGGGTTCTTGATCTTGATCTTTCTTTATGTTCTTTTCTTCATCATTTTTAGAGTCCTCTTGACATGGAGCCACTTCTAAGGACAAGGAAGCATGTTGGGATTGTATGGATGACTTTGGAAGAGATAGTGGAGGACTAGCTGAAGTAGGGATTATAGCATATGAAGGCTTAGGCTCTTTAGGTTTATCATTATTGAAAGTCTTTGCAGCCAAGTGAAGGTTAGCTTGAGTTTCTTTAAGAGGTAGCCCTGGAGGATAACTATAGGGAACCGCATGAAAAGTATCAAGGCTTGTGTCGGATGAAGGTTCTGTGAAAGATTTGAAAGACTTGGAAGCTTTAAGAAATGTATAGGTATTGGAGGAATTAGGGGATGGAAGGGAACCATCACCAGACAAAGGTTCAGCATTAACATGATCTTGCTTGAGAGTGTAATCTTTATTTTCAGCTAGAGAGTTCTTAGAGGAGAGATCCTTATAGTATTGACATTTCAAGCTAGCACGATGTATTTTATAGTCCTCAGCAGTAGTAGATGGATCACAATCAAGGTATTGGCCACAAAAGCCATCAAAATCTCTTTCAAAATCAGAATCATATGGATCACCATCATGATCTATCCAATGTGATGACCCATTTGTAGTAAGCAGGAACGAACAACAAGGAGGATTCTTAGGAACAGAGGTGTCATATGTATCATTATATTGTCTGTCATCATAGTCATCATAGTCTCCAAAGCTAGATGTGTCACTCTCCATGGAAGAGGTATCATATTTCTCAAGTTTTCAATAGCTACTGATTTGTTCTTGACACAATGATATTTTTGACAGATTCTGGAACTAGGCTGGAAACATTGGATATCTTGCAATTTGATAATTTCTGACAACTCTCTCAAATTTTTCCAAATGACACTTTGCAGACTCGTACAACACTAGGTAGTCTATGAAATGATAGTTGCTAAACTCGTACGACAGTTGGGTAGCAATGAAACGACAGTTGACAAAACTCGTACGACAGTTTTGACTTTCTTGAATTTACTGGTTTGAAAACTCGTACGACACTAGGTTCTCAATCGTACGATAGATGGGCAATACTGAAATGACACTTGACACCAGAAAAGATTTTACGTCAATTTTTGCAAAATTTAAGGTCTTCAGTTTTGGATTGTTTGCAAATTGTACTGTCCAGATTTTGAAGGTTATACCAGATTTGATCATTTTTAATAGCCAAGTAGATAAACAAGCACGCAGAATAGCAAGCAAGTGATTCCAAGCACATCTGAAAACAATGAACAAGGGCAAAAGCAACCTTGCGCATGAACAATCAAGTGACCAAATTGTGCTAATCCCTGAGAGTACTAATCGTGTATGTTCTGAAAAGTTTTGCAATAACACACATATACCTGAGAATGAAAAATTGGCCTCTCTAGGGTTTTTAGTAATGGTTTGACTCTGCAACTTTGACCCATGAAGATTTCTTCCACAAGGACATTTATATAGCGGTTGTCACTACCATAGCGAAAATGGCTATTACCGCTTGAGGTTCCGTCAACGCAATTTGCCCTATGAAGGGATTGTCCGCTATGGTTAACCCTCTCTAAAGATGACTCACAATAGTATACCACAAGGGGACTTGGCTCCAAATCCAAGGTTTTTGACACCTTTTCACTTTTAACCCAAACAAAGCAAGCAGATTAATCCGACACGCTAAGACAAAGTTTTGCTTCACCAAGGTCTATGATGCCAACTTCATGTGATCTATCAACCTCTTCGGGGAGAGAATGTATCAATCAATAAGAGAAGACACACTAACCAATTTCGATTCACCAAAGCTCGTGATGTCAACCCCACGTGATCTATCAACCTCTCTTGGGAGAGAATGTATCGATCAATAAGAGAAGACACACTAACCAAGTTGAATGTGAAACACACTAAGTATCCTCCCTACCTACAAGGATTCTATCGTCAAGAAGGATTTTGCTAGGAATCCAATCTCTCAAGAATCACGAATAGTGTTCATAGGGCCTAATTACTATGTGAGCACAGATGTATGTTTCCAAAAGCAAATCTACCAAAAGTACCCAAAAAGCAGAAAGAGGAACACTTAACGCTTAAAGAGAATATGAGATGAGTCCACAAGGTGGAACACTTAACACCTCACATAAGCTGAAAATGAGTCCCCAACTTAGAAAACAAGTGAGTTCCTAAAAGCACAAAAGGGTTGCCAAGTGGAACACTTAACGTTTATGTCCTGTTGACCCCTCCCCTTTATGGCGCTGAGATTGCAACCACGGGGCGGAAATGAAGGGCCGGTAGATTAGCGAGTCCAATAACCTAAGATAGCAATCAAGATCAATCACAAGTATTTTAAGACTACTTAATGAATCCTTAAGGGGTCACAACCTAGTATCAATTATGCAAGTGTGTAGAAATAGATAAAAGCATGAAAGGATGCACACAAGCCAGACACATAAGAGATTTATTTTAAGTCCAAATTAAAATGTTAATAGATGAAGGAGAATACCTTGAATCCTTGCAACGTGCTTAGTAGATTTTACCTAATTTTTAGCAATTTTTGTTGAGCTTTACTATGCAAGCAAGCTACGAACTCTCCAACAAGCCAACAAGCAAACAAGATATGCAAGGTATATTCAACTTATGAAAACCCTAGGGTTAGATCTAAAAATCAATTGTTAGGAGAAATAATAACTAGAAATTAATCCAAATGACAACTCATATCATGCATTGAATCATATGAAAAATAAGTGCATACCCATCATAAAATTTTAATTTTTTTGCACTGCATTTGACCTAGTCAACAAGATCTGATTTTTTTGATATGATTTTGGCCACAAAAATAGAAATTTAAAATAGAGACCCCTACTAAAAAATAGAGAGCTTTTCAAAAATGCAAAAATTTTAGAAAAATATCTTCATTTGTGCCCTAGAGACCCATTTTATCAAAATAGACCAGTTTTTGTAAATTGACTATTTGAGCTATGATATCATGTCCAAATTTAAAACACAAAAAATGGACCCCCTGTAAAATTTAAAGATCTTTCCGAAAATATAATTTTTTTTTTAAAATATGCTGATTTGCGTCAGATATTAATTTTTTCCATAATTTCAAGAAAAAATTATTAAAAATTCAAAACATCTCAAAAAATTCTAAATTTTTTACTGTAGCTTCCTTGACATGTTACCAACTTATAAAAAAAATTTCAAACTAAAATTCTAAGCTGTTTGGGAGATAAAATTAAATCTTTGAAAATTTGGGGTTTTAGCTCCCAAAAAAATCAAAACCAGCATGCAAAGGTGGGTTGCCCCACGGTGGGCACCAAAAATGTGTGTGTGAAAATTGTACCTGATCTATAGACACAACACTTCAGTAAAACATTAGAGGTTAGCTATAATCAAAATCGTGCAAAATTGAAATCTAATCTAACCAAGTGATTTACTACCTTCTAATAGGTGCGAGATTGATGTTCTCAGATTGTAATCGAGATCAGTGACCTAGACGACACCTAAATGAAGGATTTGAATGCAATTGATCTATATTTTTTATATTTTCTATGCAATAAGAATGATAAAAATTGATATGAATCTATGCTAATATGAAATTGATATGCTATGAATGCTATTGAAAATTGATATGCTATGAATGCAAAAATAAGATTGATCTCACAAAGATGTTGATTCGCAAGAGCTTTGATTCTTCAATTCCAATTCTCCAGCGTGATTATGCAAAATATGAGATGAATTATGAAGAGCTGAGCCTTATTTTTATAGAAATCCAAGGCTTTGGAGGTGCATGAGAAAAAGCCATAAATCACTCAAATAACTCAACTTGATTTTTGAGTTATTTTTAAATAAAGATAATTAAGTCACAAAAATCATGCAAAAGCACAGTTCAACTTGAATTAGAAGTTTAGATCAACTTTAAAACTCCAAAAGATGTTGAGTTTCAAAAAGCTAACAACTTGCATTGATTTTTCAATTTTGAGTTTAACTGGTCCTTGAATGTGCACATGGATAATTATGATTTAATAAATAAATAAAGTGATTTATTCTCAACTTAACTGCTTTTTGAAATAAAATAATTAATTTATGGGTTAATTAACTATTTTACCAAACTTTTATTAAAAATTATATTATTAAATAATGACAACATGCTTTAATTAATTAAATAAGAATTTAATCAATTATTCATAGGAATTTTGATTTATTGTCAAAATTAAATAATACAATTAATAATAGATATAATTAAATTTAATTAAATAATTAAGTGACAAATATTAAATCTAATTAATTAAATATGCAAAATATTTAATTAATCAAATTTTAGGATAAATGTGATTTATTGCCAAATAACTATAAAATTAAAGATAATTATGATGATTAGGAATATTACTAGGAATATTCCCCGATGTAGAATTTAAGATAATCAATTATGATTCGATGATGTTTAGATGTGCCTTAGATTAGGACTTTGATGTCGATTTCGTTCGAATTGAAGATGTAGGAGATTAATGAACTTATAGCCCATTTTTGGGGTATTACAATTTATACATTACAAATACAAATTAAAAATGCATGATGAGAATATTCTAAGGGTCTAACAAGATATGACCCCTATTACATCATCTATTGTTGGTCTTCGTGCTACAACAAGGAATCTTTATGATTGATGTGCTTAGGTTTGGTGGAAGCATCTTGATTTGGAACAGGAACTTGCATCCTTGCCTATTCTGCAATATAATGGTGGTTGTTTTTTTAAAATCACATTTGTTTATTTCCATCTTTATCTTGAAAACATTCGATGCATGCAATCATTCTTTCACCTCATTATAGGCTTCATTATGTGATCGTTCTTTCCTTGTGTCCCTCTTTCTTCTATGCATGTTTGGGGTTATGCATGTTGTTGTTCTTGATTTTCCAGAAAAATCCATAACATGATATTTCAAGCTCAACTTTGCATATCCGGAAGAGTATGCCTATAGGATATAAGTGGAAGGCCTTTGGGTAACAAAGGGAGAAGGATTTTAGACAAAACCAACTCTTCAAATTAGGGTAAAACTAAAAAATGAGATTTTCTAGGAGCATTGTATATGGAGGATGGCTGGAAACTTTTGGGACAATGAATAGATATATGCATTTGAGCTAAAGAACATGCATTTTTATGGTGAAAAATGAAAAAAATGGATTTTTGGAATGTGAAAGAATATACAAAAAGCAAAGATATTATATAGAAAATGCATGGAATTGAATGGAAAGACATCCACTTATAATTTGAGTAAATGTGCAAGCATATGCAAGCAGCCACCATCATGAGTTTTTAAATCATGTGGTAGTGGTCTGTAAAGTATGAATGGAGTATATGCAAGCATGAAAGTGGGGTTTTTGGATGCAAAAGCATGTGATAAATGAGTTCACTTTCTTTAATGGTCTCTTTCAAGAATGAGGTTTTTAATCTCGACTACACATACAAATAAGATGAAGTACTTGCACATGCAACTTGGAGAATGTAGACAGAAGATAGAAGGAACACATATCATATACAAAACAAATGCAAATCTGAAAATGGAAATAAAAAGATTTGCAAACAAAAA
The DNA here is from genome assembly GCA_027943335.1 of Chamaecyparis obtusa. Classification (NCBI taxonomy): domain Eukaryota; kingdom Viridiplantae; phylum Streptophyta; class Pinopsida; order Cupressales; family Cupressaceae; genus Chamaecyparis; species Chamaecyparis obtusa. Next base: position 979,238 of record BSBK01002736.1, on the reverse strand, counting down.
AGAAAGAACACATATATACAACTTTTCCCTATGAAATTCACAAATTTTTTTACCTCTTTCCAAAACAAATAAGAGAAGAAGTCTCTTCAAATCTTTGTGCAAAATCTAAAGCAAATCCAAGAGGTTTTTGTATTTATAAAAGATTGCAACATAGAGGCATATATAGACTTTGAATCTTGACTCAATCCTCTTGACATAAATGCATTTTAAAGTCAAGATTGATTTCTTGCCAAGTGTGGGAAGTTGGAGAATTAAAATGCACAGAAATAACAATCCTATTGACTAAAACAAATGCAATGTGCAATGTGCAATTAAAAATGGCATCCAGGGCATTAATTTTTTTTTGAAGAGAATGATAAATAAGCTGAAAATGATAAGTAATACCAAAGAACTCACCTTTAATAGAACACATTTGGATTTGGTGGAAGAAAATGGCCAAAAAGGGTCATTTTTGGGCAAAAACGTGTCCTAAACGGGTTGTTTTGAGAGTAAAACACATTCAATCTGCAAGTTTGATGAGCCAAGGTTGATCCTTGATGGATTTAAGGCAAAAACGACCCTATAAGGAGCAAAAATGATTTAGTTTTGACCATGAATTTTGTTATCCTTTGCTTCAAAATCCCATTTTTCTCAAAAATGCCCAAAACAAGTGGGTTTTTGGAAGTAAAAAACACATGCTTTCTTCTCAAAAATCGCCACCACTTGCTTTTTAATACCAAAGGCAAGTATAAAAAAGTCAAAACACACTTTTTTTATGTCAATAACATGTGTTTTTGACTCCAAAATCACCACCTTTAGCATTTCATGCCCAAACACAAGGTAAAACAAGTCAAAAACAGGGTTTTCAACTTCAAAAGCATGTGCTTTGGGTATAAAATCACCACCATAAGTGATTTTAGTTAAAACACACTTTTTGGAGGAGTAATAACAGGTTTTTAAATATCAATAACATATATTTTACTTTTAAAACATCAAATGCACATAGCATATGTGTTATTGAATTAAAAATCCCCACCTTTGTGCTTTTAAGTCATTACTCAAGTTAAAATACACAATAATGGGTTTTTGAAACGTAATAACATGTGTTATTAGGTTCAAATTCCCCACTATAAAACTTTTAAGTCATTAAATATTAATAATAACGAGATTTAATATGCAAACACATATAAAAACCCCACTTACACATGCTAAGTGACATATTTTTAATTTAAAATATGTAGTTGCATTAAAAACCCCACTTTTACGCATTTGAGACTTAGATTTTATCAGTAGTGGGTGTTTAGAAGGTGATTTACATTTGGATGATATGCAATGAGTGATAAAAACTCCACCTTTAATGCATTTAAATGTCTCATGTAATTAAATTTAATAAATAAATATAATCTCCAATAAAGTAACATGAAAACATATTAGAAAAAAATATTTTTCATTAAACTATAAAAAAACTATGATCAAATCAACTCAGAATGAGATAAATTTTTAAAATGGATGTCAAAATCCACTATAGATATTAACAATAATTTTATTTCATGCAATTGCCAATAAAAACCCTAATTTTAGAAGATTTTTTAATAAGATGTGCTATCATGCTGAAAAACCCCATATTTTCCTTTATAACTTGAGCTAGACAACTCCGTTTGAGGCCTAAGTTAGTTTGAAACGAGTGGAATTTCAAGGGCTATAAACCTAAGGGAAAACCAAGATTAATCATTACTTACACGAAAGGGAAAAACAAAGAATAAACCTGAAGATTGTCAAAAATCAAGTGCTTGTAGTCAAAGAAGAAAAATTGGTTCCAACAAGCATTTACGTGGATTGACTTGACAAAAACCTTCAAAAAGAACACATAGATAATGCTACATAAAGTACAATTCAAGGATGACAAACTAAATTCATGACACCTTAACAATGCATTGAAACATAGAGGATGCACGTACGAATACATGAGAAAATTGTGTAGGATTGCCACAATTTTTTGATGTCAAAATTGACGACAATAGAACTCGAGGAAAATAACTTGAATAATCAGTGCAAAGTAGGTTCGCAACACCATATCAATCTATAATTATGTGTTCAATTGCTTCAACCATAATCAAATTCCAAACACCACAAAAATTGTCCATAGAAAATAGTGACAAAGTGAGACAATAATGTTTCCAACTTTAGGCCAATTATCATTACTATATTTCTTGGTGGGTGAAGTAAGTATTACTACAAATAAACTACTTTTAAAATAGTTGCACAATTTAAATTCAAACATAAATATTAGAGTGAAACAAATAATGATAAAAACTTATCTTCAATTTTCAAAATATATCTCGTGTCTTTCCTCTTTCTTAAGCCATGACATTAAATTTAATTTCTTAAATTTTTTTTAATTAATATGTAATTTCTTTTGTATTATTAAAATAGAAACAAATTTGTCTACCAAGGTATTTACAACTATAATTGCTAACAATTTAGTAAAAGAAAAATTATTAATGTAAAACTTAAAGTTTAAAAAGTTAAAACTATATAGATTTAAAATAAACTAGATTTTTAAACAAGTGCCACATAGTGGCTAGTGCTCGTCGTTAATATTGTAATAAAATGATAAATATAGAACAATAGTTTAATTGTAGTGTTAACAATAGAATAGTAATTCTAGTGTTAACGATAGAACAAAAGTTGAAATAAATTAACTTTTAGCATATTAGTATTCAAAAGTGAGAATTATAAGTTTGAAATTATATAATTTATTTAGAAATATAAGTAGACAATGTTATATGAATTATATATAGTAAATTATAATTTATTTTAAACATGTATATTGAATGAAGATTAATATTTGTTTTAAATAAAAATATAATCAATTTGATTTAATAAAAACTTAATTACTAATAAAAAATATATCAAATAATATTTTCAAAAAATACTTATAAAAATTAGAAATAGAAGTAGACAATGTAAGATGAATTATATATACTACAAGATAATTTATTTTAATTTTGAAAAAAATATATGACAAGAAACGTAAAATCCACAATTTTTTAAAAAATGTATAGTTTAATGAAGATTAATATTTGTTTCAAATGAAAATATCATCAATTTGATTTATTAAAAACTTAATTGCTAATAAAAATATATCAAAGAATATTTTCAAAAAATACTCATAAAAATAAAATATAATAAATATAAAATAAAAATAATAATTACCATATAAAATAAATTAAAAACACTAAAACAATATCAACCAAATAAAATAGGAAAAAAATAATTATGAACCAGCTACATTTATGCAATATAGCTAAAAAGGTGGCATTAAAATTGTTCGCCTTTTATATCCTGAGAATTCTATGTATAAGACTCAAATTATTTTAAAACCAATCATATCATCAATAAATAATTTTAACAATTTATTAATTTAAAAAATGTGCATCTCAACTATAGAAAGAGAGATTTTGTAAAAAAATTAAAAATATGGTAAATTATGATTGGTCCAAACAACTTGTTTTAATCACTAGTTAAAGTAGGAAATGCAAAAATCATTACAATAGTACATAGCCTACTGGCAAGTACTAATAACACATTATGGATCTAAAAATTCTAGCAATGTAGAATATTGTTCACTTGAATAGTTGCATGTACTACTTTACATTATAATTTTTTGATCCATTGATGTGATCTAATCCTTAATTTATTAGAAAATCAAATCCACTATTTTCTATCCTAGGCTGCACATTTAAAAATATTTTGACATAAAAGAACAAGTTTTGGATAATAGTGATTAAGGCATTGGTGATAGTCATATTGTAAGCTGCTATAGCAGAGAAAGCGTATCAATTCCATCTTTCCTTCTCTGCATAACCCATCGGACTCCCTCCTGCATAGCAACATGGCAATGAGATGTATCAACACTGAGGCACACAATTATATACAAAGCTTCTCAATCTGCCCATGGACAGATTGGATTATTTCCAACACAGTGGAGGAGCTGGATAGATGAACAGTCAAAGAGCTGCAAGTGCACTCGAGAATCCCTTGTTTCCAGACCACCATGATTTGGGGACAAGCATGTGGTCTGAGTCAGACTGCAGGGGGTTGTCGAAATCATAGAATTATGAAGAAAAATCGATCATTGTTACGAGTGTTCAACAATAAAACCCTAATTGATGCATGGTTTCAATTAACCCACCATGTCAAGTAAATTATAGTTTAGTGTAGAAAACAAAATTAAATGCCCTATAAAGATCACAAATTCCAACCATGAAACACTGACAAAACCTTTAGAACCTTAATATCAAAGACCCTAAAATCAAAGGCGGGGATGAATAAAAACATCATACCACCGAGCTATACAATCAATGATATGCCAAATATAAACTTCTAGCTATACAATCAACTAAATTTTAAATTATAATCTTTAAAAAAAAAGGTCAAACCCCTCATTGATATGATTTAAATTTTAACTACTAGATAGAAACTCCTCTCCTTGTGTTAGAAGCAATTAAGATACTCCTTTCAGTATTTGACTATTGGAAATAGAGGGGAGGAGTCAATACGTGGTCACCCTAATTTAATGCTTCTCAAAATCTTATGTTGAAAATTTAAATTACTCTCAATTTTTTATGGCAGCATATTTGTCAAGTTGCCTATTTAAAAAAAAAATCATCTTCATTGCATTCACAAAACAAATAAAAAATTAATTTCTAATTGGGGTATGAGAATAGTTAGGATACAGATTGCACAGTCGACATGATCTTGCAACATTTTCTTGGCTATTATGCTTAGGAATTGTGTTTGGCTCTTTGTGTTACTACTGTACCAATTGATAGCAAATTTGGAATTATTTTAATGACTAAAATTTTTTAATAATTAAAATGTATAATTTTAATATTTCTTTGGCTAAATTTATTTTTTAAAATAAAAAATATACATAGACAAGAAGGATTGATGCACAAAGTTGAGTGTTGATTCCCCAGAAGTCTGCGGCCAAAAAATTTTGGCACAAGAAATGGGTACCCATTTTTTAAAAATCAGGTGCTTGTTTAGCTTCGGGAGCTCGATTCATATTTCAAAAATGGGCCCCTGTTTAATAATCAAGTGCTTGTTTTGTATCGGGTACCCAAAGCAAAACGGGCACCCATTTTCTAAATGTATTTTTTTTGTTTAAACTATTTTCCAAGTCATTTTCACAACTTGGAAAACAAGATCATGTTTTTTAGAGTACGGGTGCCCGTTTCAGCTGCTACTGTCAACCCCCTTAGCTATTTTTCTCTTGATTCCAAGTATGTACCATTGTTTTTTGTTATTTTTCTTTATTTTTTATTATTTTTTCATAAAAAATGTAGTTTTGTGTTATTTTCTATAAAAAATGTAGTTTCATGTTGTTTTCTAATTTATCATATAAATAATTATATTTTATGTTTCATTTAGTTATTTTTATTTTTAATTTACTTTTTAAATTATCATACCAAACTAGAAAACTATTAAAACTTTTAATTTAACCCTAGGTAGAAAACAAAAACGTAAACCTAGACACAACTAAAATAAGAAACTCTCTCTCTCTCCTCTCTCTCCTCTCCTCTCTCTATGTTCTTCTAGACGTCTTGCATCATAAAAATAAATGTTGAAATGTTAGAAAATACATGTATTTAAATGTAAAGTTCATTTAAAGTCAATTTTAATTTATTTCAAATTTATCTCTAAATTATAATTTATGACACTTGAAAGAAGACATCTACATATTGAAAAACATATAAAAATAAGACAAATTGAACAAAAACTTTCATGTATAAATTTGATTCAACCTAATTTACCATCAAAATTCTCTCTTTTCTACAATGCATATATGATTGCCTCATGCTCTTCCATTAAAAGTGTCCATAATATTTTATTAGCATGTCTCCCTTTGTGTCTTTCCAATTTGATATTTTTTGCAACTACCAAATAGGATAGTGCATAATCTTCTTTTCTGATTGGTAGTCTTCAATAACTAGTAAACCATTCCTTCTTATTAGGCATTTGTGTAGCCATGTACCAACTACCACAACAGACCCAATTAGATATTGAAAACAATCATCATCTACTTGATGACATATCAACTTTTTCTTAGGTTCTACACATCGAGCTAATCAATACTCAGTCTACTCTTCATTATCCTCAGGTGCAACAAAAACATACACATGTTCTACAAAATAAAATTAAGTACATGCACAAATAAAACTTGTTTAAAGATTTATAATTAAAATATAATCATAAATTATATGGCATACATGTAACTAATATAATTTAAAGTTTTACAATAAATTGAATTAAATTACCAGGTTGTATGAGGTCTGAAACATGATCATAATCTTTTGATGCAAATGCATGATCCAGGTCTTTATTTATTATATCATCTCGATCTTGTGTCTCACTAGGTGTTAAGAATTTTTGTTGCCATTCCTCAACCTATTATGTATTCTCACATTCTTCCCATTCACCTGCAACACACGATTGACAAAAACATACAAGCTCCCTAGTCCATACAGTCCAAGTGTTAGAATTAGAACTCCTAATGAATGCCATTTCCCCGATTTGCTGATTGTATTACAATCATATCTTGAAAGGATATTCTTCTCTTCAACTAGCCAAAAAAAAATCTAATTGTAGATTTTTGACTTGATCCTATAAACAAACTTATTTTACACCATTCAATAATTACATGTGCATCTTTAAATTTTGATTTTTCCTCAAATTTGAGTTGCTCTCTACAAAGGGCTCTCTTAACACATGCATTGGCACCATCATGTTCTCCCTTCATGTGTCCAGCCTCAAAAAAACCTCTAGATATGTTGGATATTTATTTTCTTGTGTCCTACTCAACCCATAAAATATTCTAGCATTCTTGAATTGCCCTGTGCAATTATATGACCATATTAGATGTTGTGTTATATGAATTTCTCTCTCCCTTAAATTTTCATAAGAGGTCTTAAAGCAATACTGGACAAACTTTGATGAGTGTAATTTATTATCACTCATATAGAAATGGTACTCTCTCAATATGTTTTGATCCTCTTATGTACTATCAAGTGCACGTGTATAGAAAATATGAACAAAAATTATTACTTGCAATGAATTATAATATTGTGGTTGGATCTCATCTTGTGGTGCAAGCGTGTAGTTCTCTGCAAAGTCAACAACTGAAAGTATACCACCAATTGAAAATGTATTCTTGTATATGCAAAATTTTCCATCAAGCCATCTAGAATTTTGAGTGTGTTTCACATATTTAGGTACGACCTTACTGTTGAATTCATTCATAAAAGCATGAACACTAACTTTTTCAGTTATTAGATCGCACCATTTACCAACCTTTCCATCCTCCAATGGACACTCAATAGTTTTAAATCTTTGTACATCAACTAATTATTGTCCAAAATTAATTGAAATATTTTCATGCAAACATTCATCTAATAATGTAAGATTGCCATATACATCACATACATCACATACACCAAAAACACATGCATTCAAAAGATAAATTTCTCATTAGGTGGGTTAAAAAATAAATTTGATATAAACTCCTTTATAGTTCGAGGTGGTATATTTATACCACATTCCTACAACATTTCATTAGTATGCATGGTAGAATGTATAGATTGAAAAATATCATAATGATATTGAAATTGAACATGAGTTTTGCAACAATAGGTGACTCTTTCCTTGTTAATCCTTACATACCATCTAATACTAATAGTTAACACCTTATCATCCACAAATTTTTTATACAATTCAGTTTGAGTCATATCCAAAAGGTGTTTTGGATGTGGATCATAAATTTTTGAACCGACTCTTAATTTAAGAACATCGCTGACATTAGGGGATACTCTTGTATTATCGTGCATCAAATCATCAAAATAGCACGAAAAATCAATAAATGGAACAAAGGCAATTCAAATCAAAGGAAAATTCAATTAAATGATTAAATAAAGCTTGAAAAGGGGAAAAACACTACGAAATTGATTAAATTCAATTAATGACATAGTTGTTGAAAGAAAAAATCAAAATGAACCTCTTACCCTTCATGGCTAAATTTAATTACTTTAATTAATTAATAAATCACAATTTCCCTCAACAAAGCAAATTGGAGACAAAATGGACACAAATCACTCACTTTTGTTGAAATGGTCCAGCCTTTTGAAACCATTTAAATGATTGTCCCCTCCTTGTCCCCCCATTTATGGACAAAGCAAAACCAATTGACCTTACCCAAGCATAACCATGATCAACTCACTCTACCCCCTACCCTTGGGAAAATCCTATAAGTAGAAAGCATTTTGAGGCATTAAGAATCCATTCCATATCTTTGAATTGCAGCAAAGCTCTTGCAATTTGCATCCACACCACTCACTTGTCAATTTTAATAGCTTAATTGCTTTGATCATAGTAGATTGTTCATCAAATAGAGCTAGAATTTGATTGAATATATCTTAATTGCATATCATATAGCTTAATTCTCATCTTTAGAGTGTCACTAGTGAGGATCATAGCTGAGAGCCTCATTTACCACTTTATTTTAGAGATCCATGAGATGTTGATAGATTAATTATGCATTGATTAGATTAGTTCTCACTCTAATTCTTGTTGTTCTTAGTTAATCTTGTAATTTCATGAAGGTGAATAATATCATCACACAAATGGCGCCCACCGTGGGGCCTTGAGCCTCAAATACTAACAAATTTGTGATTTAAATCATCTTTGCATACATTTTTGTCTGGTTTCCATGTGTTTTCTGTAGGAATTTTCTAAAGTCACGCCTATGGGAGATCTATTTACGCTTAGAATCCTTACAGTGTCACTTCGGAAGCCTGATCTTATGCCTCTTAGCTGGAAACTCACACCTGGAATGACAAAGCATTCAGCCTTTACGGCTTCAAATCACGCTTAATCATAGGGAAGTATCGCGTATCACTTATTTTCTGTCGCGTTTCACTTATTTTCTGTCGCGTTAATTTCCTCTTTGCATTGTGCTTTACACTTAATATCACGCTTAAAGTTAAATTTTCTATCGCGTAGTAATTGAGATAATCATGCCTTTGATCGTTAATGTTACGCTTGTGATAATATCTTTATCACTTTAAAATCTTTGGATGTCACTTTGCATTGACTATTTGTCACGGATTTAGAATTCTGTTTACGCTTTGCATAATAGATTTACCGCCTGTGCTATTATTAATGTCGCTGATGCATTGAATTGTGTTGCGTGTAATCAATAAAGTCATGCCTCTGAGTGATTTATTCATGCCTATTAGCTGGAGGATGTCGCCTGCGTTTAATTTTCTATTTTCACATTCAATTTGATAAAATTTGAAAATCTGACTCTCTGTGTTTGTTGTTAACCAGTAAATGAGTAGACATCCGAGAGTGAAAAAGCCAGAAAGCAGGTTCAACAAGGAGGAAAAAGCATTGGAAAAGAAAATAAAGAAGGAGAATCAAGTGCATACAAAGGCTGTCCTTGAATCCACACTAGATGAGGATGTCCAGGTATATGAGAAATATTTAGCTGTGATTGAAGCTTATAAGAAGAAATTTGTGTCTCTAAATTGGATTTATGAACCTTGAAATTAAAGCTTCTTTCATTAAAATCTTTTGATTGATTACATGCAAGTTTGGTTTCCCCTCATTGTGAATTGGTTGTGTTGGACTAACTTGTTGGAGGAGGGAGTTGGAGCAAATTGCCAAGGTGAGTAAGTGAAAAATGAAAATCAGCAACTCAAAAATGCCCCTAGCCTTTTGCTAGCTACAAGGAAAGGTATTCTACTCAAACAAGCTTGCATTCCCTTGACTTGTGGCATTGTCATTTAAACCTAGCTTTAATAAGGAAGAAATTGAATCACACATTTCAATCCTAAGAACCTCCTTGTCAAGAGGTTGAAAAAGAACTAAGTGTTTGAAGTGTTTGAGAATCAAAAGGAAAGTTAGGGATATGCTCTTCACCTTCTTGGTGAAACAAACTCCGAAAAACTTTACTTAAAATTCAAAATCTACCTTACTTGCAAAATGAACATGCTAGAGATTTAGTGGGCTTGCCTCCTGAATTTGCCTTAGCAAGGCTAGTGAGAGGGACAGCCCAAAGTGGGATACAATTGCTTTTGCCACGAGAATCTGACCCACTATAAAATGAAACGCATGCATCCTTAATGGGGTGCATGACAAAGGGATTTTAATCTTCTCGAACTTCCTCTAGTAGTCTTTACGGATTGCACAAAATTGTGCCTCGGTGCGTGTGGGAAGCCCCTTAACATACTTGGGGGATGAGAGATTTTAATTCATTTGAACGAAACATTTATTAAATCCCAGTTAAATTAGAAAGGCCACCTTGTAGAGCCATGTTTACAAACCAATTTGACTCTAGGTAGGCTGTTTGGAATTCATTCTTGTGCTATACTTGTGAAAACATTCAAGAATATACACATTAGTTGTTGTTTAGAGACATTTATGTGTGTGTTGCGTTTGTTTTCAATTTTCAAAACAAGAAATTTTCAAAAATACCTGATCAAAAGTTTTAAAAAATCTAAAAAATTATACCTTGGTCAAAGAAGTGTCGCCTAGACACAAAACAAACCCGCCTATCAGAGGTTCAGTCATGCCTATGACTTATTAAAACACACATATACACATTAAAGTCACGCTCAAAGCAATTTGAGACACACCTGGTTAAATTGGAAACTCACCTGGTAATAGTAAAGTGTCGCCTAAGAACCCACAGAGGACTGCCTAACAACAAGCCAGTGCATGCCAACAAGAGTTTTAGTCATGCCTATGCTTGATTCAGTGTCGCCTAGAGACATAAAAGGTCAAACAAAGAGTACTTCCAGGAAGAATCAAAAAATTTTGAATATCAATTTGAATACCCTTTTTCGAGTTTTTGCTGATCCAACTTACAGTCTGGTCAAAAATCCTGTTTCGCATATCTGTCAAATTTTGTAAAGGATTAGATCCAAGTAGTCTTAACGTGCATCCAAGGTTCATGCCTACATTCACTAGATCATATTACATCAAGCAAACCTTGCAAGCTGACGGGACTTATTTGAGAGAAGAGCTCCCTTATCCCAGGGATGAAACTACTCCTAGAGTACCACAAAAGTCACCCGAACAAGAAAAAGAAGACAACATGATGTATCAAGGTAGTTTGGGTGGTAAGGATAATAGTGGCATTGATTTCACCAACCAAGGTAATGCCAATGGTGGAGGCAATGACATGAATAACCAGAGCAATATTAATAACCAAGGAAATGCCAACAATGAAGGAGTAGATCCAAGTGCTCACGGAGTTAACCAAACTCATACTCAAAATAACACCGAACTAACGGCGGAAGATGCCACGGATGAAAAAGTTAGTGAGGCTGTCCAATGTCCTTATTTTAGAAGGCTCATGGAAAAGGCAATGGACCTAGATAGAGAAAAACATTTCATAGACTTAGCACAAAAAGGTCTCAATCTTCCCCGTGACTTTGATGTCAACCAACTTAAAACACCAGAAGTTGAGGAAAGTACCTTAGACATCATGAACAAACAATTCAAGGCATTTCAAATGCAACTAGACAACATCAAGCAAAGCGGGTCTCCCAAGCCTTTTTCTATAGAGGCATTGTGCCCATTCCCATTTGATAAAAGCTTGGTTATGGTGCCATTCCCGATCAATGTGGTGTTCCCTAAATATGACAAGTACGAAGGAACAACAGATCCTCAAGATCACTTACGGGAGTTTTGTGTGTTGAGCTTAGAGTTCATGCATGATACCACATATTTAATGAGATTATTTCCACAAAGCTTAGGAGGCATGGCTATGGAGTGGTTTTCTAAGTTACCCTCCGGCATTAAAACCTTTGAAGAGTTAGCATCAAAATTTGTGGCTCATTACTCATATAACATTAAACATGATGTCACGATGATAACGTTATGCAACACAAAACAAAAAGATGGAGAGGCCTTCCTCACTTTTCTACAAAGGTGGAGGACAGTTTTTGCAAGATATCCTAGAAGTGTGCCTGAAAAAGAGAAGATGGATATCTTCATAAACAGTTTGAGTAATGAGTTAAACTACCGCTTACGAATGCAATGTCCAAAGACCTTCCAAGATCTAATTGAAAATGGAGTAACCATGGAGGAAGTGTTGGTCAAAAGTGGAGAACTCAAACTGTACAAAGATAATAAAAACAACCTCAACAGTGGCAACAATGGTAACAATGGCAATAATCAGAAGAATAATTGGTTTAATAGTAATAGTCGTTATAAGAATAACAATAAAGGAATTGTGAATGATGGAGTAGTTGAATCTAGTAACTTGAAGGTGGTTCCCTTTGCTCTTACAAGGACACCTAATCAAGTGAACAATACCAATCAGAGCTCTAATGCACCATCCAACAACAATCACACCAACAATGGAAATCAAGGAGATAATTCAAGGAATACTAAATTTGATAAACGCTTGAGGCCAACCCCCACAAGGAACTTCACACCCTTGGGTGAACCCCTTGAAAAGGCATTAAAGGTTCTCCTAGCTAATAATGTCATTACTTTACCCAAAATTCAGCCTTACGAGCCAAATGATAAGCCTGGTTGGTGGAGTGCCAATACCCATTGTGAGTATCACAGAATTCAAGGACACACAACAAATGAATGTCTGCAATTAAAAAATGTAGTGCAAGATTTAATTGATAATGGCACGATCACCATTGACGAACCTCCCAATAATAAAGATCATATGGCATTCAAACAACCCTTTTACAAACATGATAAGGGAGAGTCATCAAATAACAAGAAGCAAAGCACCAATAATCTCAACTTTGTGCCACCTTATGATCATATTGTTAATGCTATAATAGTTAATTAACAACCTCGAAAGGAAGCATCAAATGTCATTACAAGAGGGCAGAATTCTAGAATAACCTTACAAGGGATAGCTCCTCAAAGCACTAACATCCCACCATCCAATATTGTAGTCAAACAGTCTTCTACAACAGCAAAGCCTTATAGTTTGGTTGATCAATTGTAACGTACTCCAGCACAAATCTCTATCTTAGAATTATTGAAGTTGTCACCAAACCATAAGGAGATTTTGGAAAAAGCTCTAGGAGAGACACATGTTCCTACTAACTTAGAGACAGAAAGGTTTCAACATATGGTAGGTCATCTTGTAGCACCTCATTGTCTTTCATTTTTCGATCAAGATGACATGTCTATAACCCATCCTCAAAATCTACCATTTCATATAGAGGTCTTAATCGAAAGGCATAGAGTCAAAAGAGCTCTCATTGATGGAGGGGCTGGTCTCAACATTTGCACATTAAGTCTTGTCAAATCCTTAGGTCTATCTGAGTCTTGCATTGACCCTACAAAGAAAATCACCATTAAAGTTATGATGAAGCTGAAAGAGCTTCTAAGGGCATGATTGTATTGCCCATCCAAGTGGGACCCGTCAAGAAGGACACCAATTGCCAAGTGCTGGACATGAAATTAACTTATAATATTTTGTTGGGTAGACCATGGATTCATGAGATGCAAGCAGTCCCATCCACGTACCACCAATGCATAAAATTCCCATACATGGGTGAAAAAATCACAGTTGGAGGAGACTCTAACCCATTCCAATATTGCAATGCCCTCAAACCTCCTCATGAGTTATACATTCCACATAATCGGGAAGGAATTATTCAAGAAACCACAATTGAAGATGTTAAAATGAAGGAACTAACAATAAATGTTACTCCACACCCTCCTCAAGCTAGCTCAGCGACATCAACTAAGGGAAAGGAAAAAGTGAGCTACGAGGGCCCAAATGCAATGAAAAGTTCATACATAGCACCTAAATTGGAAATAGTAATCTATAAACCTACCAAAGAAGAAAAGGAAAAAGCCAAGAAATATCGTTACCAACACATGAGTGAAATGATGAACAACTTTGAAAAACAATGCAAGATTAATTCAAAAGGGATAGGGGAATATTTTGTTTCTCTATTTGACATGCCCACATCTCCAAAATCACATGGTAAACCATCAAAAGAACATAAGTATAATTCCTATTTTGTAAGGGAAGATAACAAAGCAGTATGGGATAAGGAAGAAGATGACATCCTTCAATGGCTTTACCATGATGAGGAAGATACTTCCAACACTCCCATGGAAAGAATTCAGCATGTAAAGATACAAACTGAGCAATATGGAAAAGGCTTTGATATAATGCAAAAGATGGGATACAAGGGAAGAGGACCCTTAGGCCAAAGAAATAGGGGATTATTGGAACCTATAGAACCTATTTGGAGGGCAAGTCATGAAAAATCTAGAGTAGGTTTTCAATGCAAAGGAGAAAGTTCAAGCCCAATGCAAGATTTTTATCCTCGCATAAATGCCTTAGAATCCAAAGGAGATAGTGATGATTCTTGGGATTATGAATGGGATACTTTATTGGATGAATCATGTCATGAAAAGGAAGTGATTTCTATACATACTTATGCAAAAATTCCAAGGCAAGAAGCTCAAATTAGTGAAGAACCTCCTATTCAAAGGCCTAATATCGAGCAAGTACCTACCAATGGAGCATGGATAGAAACATTTTGGATACCTTTAGAGGAGGGAGATTCAAACGTTAGTTTTAACCCACTTGTGGCTTTTCCCATGTTGTTTCCCGTAGAGGTTGACGAGGACTCGAGTGAAGGGGACTTTGACCCTTCTTCCATGGATCATCTTGAGGAAGCGCATGTCATAGATCTAAATGATACAATGTACAAACCCTCAAATGAAGTCATGTCCATAACACCTATTGATGACATTTTACCCAATGAACCCTTACTTTTGATAAATCTGCACCTCATTGATTGGGACCAAACCGAACCAAATGACCTACTTTACTTTTCCAATGACCAAGCAATGAATCACTACCTTAATGCGGTTGAACCCTCTTTCACCAATGAAGTCAATATGGACATAGTGACAACAACATGGGTTCAATCTCTTAGTCAAAAGCAAAAAATAAAAAAAATAGTAAAAAAATGAAAAGCTCTATTGGTGAAAACCCAACTCTGGCACCATTAGAACCAAAAAAAATAAAATTAAAAGATGTTTCTTTTGGTGAAAACCCAATTGTGGCACCAAAAGAAGAGAGATTGGACACTTTGCCTGAACATGAAGAGGAAAGGTCACCTATACTCATAGAGCCAATGGAAAAGGTCAATATTGGGACAGAATTAGATCCAAAGTTCATACACTTGGTAGCATCACTCACACCTCTAGAAAGAGAAGACTTCAGAAAATTCTTCCAAGAACAAGTAAACTTTGCATGGTCATATGCTGACATGCCCGGATTAGATCCTAACTTTATAATGCATCATCTAAATGTTCGACTAGGGGTTAAACCAGTTAAGAAAAAGTTGAGAAAAATGCACCCCCACATAGCTCTTTCGGTCAAGGCAGAATTGGAAAAATTGCTGAAAGTAGGGTTCATAAGAGCAATAGCATATGCCGAATGGATCTCCAACATTGTACCAGTCAAAAAGCATGATAAATCCATTCGTGTGTGTATGGATTTTAGAGATTTAAATCTTTCTTGCCCCAAAGATGATTTCCCACTTCCGAGCATAGATGCCATAGTGGATTTGACAGCAGGACACTCAATGTACTCATTAATGGATGGCTTTAGCGGGTATAATCAAATCAAAATTGCACCCAAAGACCAAGAAAAGACAACATTTACTTGCCCTTGGGGTACTTTTTGTTGGAATGTCATGCCCTTCGGTCTTAAAAATGCCAGAGCCACATATCAAAGGGCCATGACAACTATCTTCCATGACATGATGCACATATTTTTAGAAGACTATGTGGATGATATATTGGCAAAATCCCACAAAAGAGAAGAACACCTCCACATTTTGAAAAAGATATTTGTTAGGTTGGAGCAATTCAAGGTCAAATTAAACCCAAAGAAATGTGCCTTCGGAGTCCAATCCAGAAAGTTACTAGGTTATATAGTTTCCGCCAAAGGGATTGAAGTGGATCTCGAGAAAGTACAAGCTATAATGGACATGGAAATACTTAAGAATATAAGCCAAATGAGATCCTTGCAAGGCAAAATCCAATCCATATGAAAGTTTATCTCCCAATTGGCTGAAAAATGTCATTCTTTCACCAGGTTGCTACATAAGGATACTATATTTATATGGGATGCTGAATGTGATCAAGCTTTCACATTGCTGAAGACTTATTTGATAAATCCACCCATTCTCATGTCACCAATCAAGGGTAAAGCATTACTTCTCTACATATTTGATACAGAAAGATCCTTAGGGGTACTTTTGGCGCAAGAGGATGAACAAGGAAAGGAAAGAGCTATCTACTATTTGAGTAGAACGTTGATAAAATATGAGCTTAATTACACATTTATGGAAAGAGCTTGTCTAGCAGTGGTGTTTGCATCTCAAAAGTTGAGACATTATACGTTGATGCATAAGGTCAAGTTGATTGCCAAGATAGACCCTCTCAAATATTTGTTAAGTAAAACAACCTTAACAGGTAGAATAGCTAAATGGGTGATGATATTGAGTGAATTCGACATCGAATATGTCGATAGAAAGGCAATCAAAGGACAAGTGACAGTAGATCATTTAGCTGAAAATACCATGACTTCTACACAAACTATTCAAGTGGAATTTTCGGATTCTACCATTATCAACATAGAGGCAAAAACATGGAAGTTATACTTTGATGGATCCTATACTCAAGGAGGTTCCGGGGCCGGCATACTATTGGTAACTCCTCAAGGTTACACCATTCCCAAATCCTACAAGCTTATGTTTCCATGTACAAATAATATAGCAGAATATCAAGCACTAGTCATAGGCACAAAATGGCCTTAGAATGGAATATAAAAGAGCTACAAATTTATGGAGATTCTCAACTCATCATTAATCAAGTCAACAATGAATATAACACTAAGGATGAAAATTTGATGCCTTATAAGACTATGATTGATGGATGGAAGAAATACTTTGCATTGATCACCTTTGAACAGATTCCTAGAGAGAAAAACAAAGCAGCTGATGCCATGGCTACCTTGGCTTCTTTGTTACAAAAACTAGATCAAAATGAGAAGTATGAGTTCTTGGTGGAAGAGTTGGTAAAACTAACATTTGACCTCCCCGAAACCCAAATTTTTGCTCTCTTACATAGACATGACTCCCCTTGGTATGGACCTATATATACCTACCTTAAAGACCAAGTGCTACCCTTAGACCAAATCCGTGCTCAAAAATGTAATTTCATACGCCAAGCCTCCCGTTACTTAATCCTTTCCAAAACATGTATCGTAAGGGTCTAGACAGGATGTTACTTAGGTGTTTAGAGGAAGAAGAGTCTAAGTTAGCTTTACGAGAGGTTCACGAAGGCATTTTTGGGTCACACTCAAGCAGGTTAAATCTAGCTAAGAAAATCCTTCGCTTAGAGTATTTTTGGAAGACATTGGAAAAGGATGCTTGCCACTTTGTGAAGATATGCAGCAAATGCCAATATTATGGTGATATGACACATGCACCAACACAAGCATTACATCCATTTGTCACACCATGGCCTTTCTATCAATGGGGGTTTGATTTAATTGGCATCATAAATCCACCTTCTTCAAATGGGCACAAACATATCATAACCGCAACAGAATATTTCACCAAGTGGGTTGAAGCGGTTCCATTGATAACGGCAATAGGAAAGAAAATTTCCATGTTTATCTTAAATCATATCATTTGCCGATATGGTATTCCTCATGCCATAATAACAGATGATGGAAAATAATTCAAGAATAAAGATGTTGATGAACTATGTGCTACATTTCATATCACTCACCATTCATCATCAATTTATTACCCTCAGGGAAATGGGCAAGCCAAAGCCACAAATAAGAATGTATTGAAGATCTTGAAAAGGTCGGTCAACAAATTAGGAAGGGATTGGCATATGCAAATTAATCCAACATTATGGGCCTATAGAACCAGCATAAGAACACCCACCGGAGCCACGCCATTCTCACTAGTCTATGGGACTGAAGCAGTTCTACCATTAGAGGTTGAAATCCCATCTTTACGAGTGTCATTACAAGGATTGATCATAGATGAAGACTATAGGGTTGCTAGACTTCAACAATTGGAGTTACTTGAAGAACATCAAACACAAGCTTATGAGCACCTGAAAGTATACCAAAATAGAATCTCAAGGAACTATAATAAACATATCAAACTGAGAGTTTTCAGGTAGGAGACTTGGTGTTGAGAGAAAATCCAAAGAATCAGGTTGAGTGGGAAAAGAAAGGCAAATGGGAGGCTGATTGGCTAGGCCCATTTATCATAATATCTTCATTTGGCACAGGAACCTATAAATTATCAAATTGTGACGGAGAGGAACTTCAAGAACCTATTAATAGTATTCATCTTAAAAGGTTCTATACATGAGGTAGATGAAAGAGTATAAAGAGTATCAAATGAGAGAGCATCCTATTTTATTGTACATAGTTCAAAAGAGATCTTGAAAACCCCAAAAACATTTGAAAAGCACAAAAGGATAAAAACATTGAGAAAATTGAGCATGAAGAAAGGAAAAACATCCAAAATGATGTTGTCTTGGTGAAAACCTAGTAAATAGGCACCTTGATGATAAAAAAGAAAAAAAGAAAAAAAGAAAATTACAAAAAAATTTGAAAAAGAAGAAAGTGCCCTGGTGAAAACCTAGTAAATAGACACCTTGGTAGAAAAAAAAAAAGAGAGAAAAAGCTTGCAAAAAAAAAAGAAAAAGAGCTTGATCCATCCAAAGGGTGAAAACTTGGTAAACAAGCACCTTTGGTTCCCTTCAGTTGGTCTTTCCTAGGTTACATTTGTACATAATGCATCTCATCATCCCATTTGTCCAAACCTTCATTGCATCCGTCATTTGTACATAGTCCTAATAAAGCTTTGTAGCTTCATCATTTGCATTGCCCAAAGTTGTCAAAACGAGTATATTCGAACACTTGGGGGCAACGAAGAGCATATCACAAAGTTGGTACATAAAAAGGATTCAAACGAACAACATTCAGTCAGAGTCAAACAAAGAGAGAGTGAGATCTGAATTTTAGAAGAAAGAAGCATATTTTCATGAACCTTTGATAGATATCATTGTTCATAAACCAAGAAATTGATTACCACAACAAAATCCTTGAGCCTTAATAGACTTTATTATTCGGGATTAATTAAAAATCAAACATCATTAATGATCAAGGTACTTGGAAATACTATTTGAAAATCAAGAAAAAATGCAAAACACTTGAAAGATTCTTTTGAAAGTTGGTTAAAAATCTCTTTGCTTATATCGATTGATTTATATCAAGTCTCTTTAGCTAATTGATGGTATTGGCAATGATAGAGATACGATATTTTATTGCCTTTGAGTGACTGTTTGGAGGAAGATTGGTCACCTTATGAGAAGTTGTCTAACGACATGGTCATCAAAGAACCATCGAGGACTATCTCATAAGCAGATGGATTGACCTTTGTTTGTTTACACAAATGGATCCCTTGGCTATTTAGATTTTCTATATCTTAATACCAAAAATCCACTTGCAACATTGAATCCGTTGACACCGGTATTCAAACTCCCATAGTTTGGTCATCCAACTAGTGAGGGTTGTACTAGTTCAAAAAAAGAGGTTACCAAATGCAATAAAAAGCGGTATTCATATCATCATGTCAGTGGGCAGTGGTGATTGTACTTGCTTTCCGGTCCCAAATGCTCAATGATGAAAATTTATCCTCAAGGCATTTGTTTGCTAAAAGCTGGTGACACTTAGGTTGCATTGCAAAGTATATTAGATTCATTGCATTATCTTGTTAGATTAATTGCATTGTCCTGTTTGATCAAATGTATGTGTTTATGGTTACTTTTCCCAAGGGAATGAGGGGGTACATCAATAATCTTGGGTAGTTAAAACATTTACGCAAAAGGGGTTCAATAATAATGTTTGTTCTTGATAAAACACATTAAAGAAAATGAGATTATCTTTTGCATACACACATTGAGCATTATTCATTATCCACATTTACAATGAAAAATCATCCATACATCATGTGCACTCATATAGTTAAGGATAAACTGGCATACATTGAAAAATCAAAAAAACATAGGAACATACATGTGCATTTCCATTAAACATCTTACATCCATACATGAACAACAGAAGAGCATCACCAAATTCATACATCTTTGCATACATCTATATATATCATAAAATAAGATACTGCATTCGTAGCATGAATTCAAATAAATGCATAAATCAAACATCATATAGCTGCATAAAAGATAATCTTATAATCAAACTCATCAAAGAGAATCAAGAAGTATATCATCATATATCATCATAAAAAAGGAGGATCCCATACATCAAATATGTCAAGGTATCATCAAAGTGATCTATCAAATGTTCCGATAAATGAGAATAACATAAAAGATGGACCAACAACACTGAGTAAATCTGTCAGCATATCGCTCAAGAGCCTGTAGCACCAGATCCATCTGGCCCTCTACTATCTTGTGGGGGAGGAGCCTATGATGTACCCACTCCATCCTGCCTCTGAACAACCATGACAGATACAAGCTGCTATAATAAAGAGGCAACCTGGTCCAATCACCCCACAACAGTGGATATCTCTATCCTCATAGACTATAAACCTCACTCTAATCCATCCATGCGATCACCTTGTGCACCCTGTGGCTGTTGAGCTGGTGGAGGCATCTGTGGAGCTCCATCATCCTGCTGTGCATCATCTTGTTGTACCTGATTCTGATGAGCCGCATCACCATCAGGCTGCGCTAAGGCCACTCTCTGTAACTGTACCAAGGGATCTAATATCCCAGGAATCTGCCTAGCTGCATCAATCTGTGCATGTCTCTGAGCTCTTTGATGTCTATGCACTTTGTCCTGTCTATCTGCTCTAGGTCGTCTAACAGCTGCATCATCCTGTGCTCTATCCTGTCTATCATGACCCGAATCTTGTCTCACCTGATCTCCCCCTGCAGCAACCTGAGGATGTCTATGTCCTTGACCTCTCCAATGTCTACCACCCCTCTCACCATCACGACGTCTAGGAATAGGCTCAGCCAGATCAGTAAACTGAGGAAACCTGTGGTGAGACCACCAATCCGGATACTCATGTGACATCCCAGCATCAACCATACCAGGAAGTATCTCCCATCTATAAATAGTCATACCTGCAATCTGACCTAATGCAAACTGATAATCAATACATGGACCCCATAGAGAAATCTCTACCTATACTCGAGCATATAATGCATTGCCCTGAGGCATATCCTGAATCTGCCCATACTGTCTCAAAACTTTGCCAAAGTAGAAGCGCTCAATAGTGGTAGGAGTGCACCCAATCATCCAGTGAGAGGCAAACATATATGGTAACTCATCACCATCCTCTCTCCAATGATCACAACCGAGATAAGGATGCCATATAACCTAATCCAGATCATCTATCTGACATCGCCAGTAATCCAAATGACCCATATGATGCTATATGACCATGCTTGTATATAAGAAAGCGTAGGGATACCCCTGAGGTTGAACTTTGTCAGAAATAGGCCTAGTAATGGGAAGATGTTCCCATATCCACAACTGCAGAACAATAACACCCGCTGACAATGAGGCACTACCCCGATATACTACCTCATGTAAATCATGATACAACTGTGCCAAGACGCAGGAACCCCAATCAAACCATCGAGGATGAGCAAGTAAATCCTCTATAATCCGGCCCCAACCGACTGAAAAATCGTGACCTCGCCGGTTGGGAAGAAGTAGACCGCCAATCAAGGCACCCAAAACTGCTAGTAATGTCAGAAAAGAGGCAAACTGAGGCCATGTAATAGTATCTCCATCTCCAATAGTGTTGTCCCCGAATACTCGTCGGTAGATAGAAGAATCATAGGCAGAGTCATAGTAGACCAACTCACCCCTGCAAGGAATCCACAATAATCGATACACGTCCTCTGGCATGATCATCATCTCTCTGTATGGCAAGTGGAATGTGTTGTGGTCGAAGTGCCATCGCTCCACCACTGCAGTCAATAAACCATGGTTCAGCTAGAACCATGGGAGATCAAGGAGGAAACTCAAACCACATCTCTCAATAACTCAGAACTCAGCTGCTGAAAGTCTCTGACCTAAGTCAATAACCCATGACGCAACTGAACGGACGTATAAAGTAGGATAATGATCCTGTTGGCAAGGTAAAGGAATAATATCAGTACATTGTATCAAGGAATTATCTCAAGTCAATCAAAAGTATCAAGTAATCACACTAAAGTATCATCGTTCGTTTCTCTGTATCCTGAGAACGAAGTGATAGTCTCAAATCATATTGGTTTTCACACTAATTGATTTATCCTATCAGTTAATATTCAAATCAGATTGACAAATCATATTCTAAAGTACTACTATCCTGATATCCAAACCATTGTTTTGTTGACAATCATAGACCTACACTAATTATCCGACTTTCTCATCAGGAGGTTATCAAATTGTTCATCAGATACGATCAACACATGTGTAAAAAGTACAAAAATTTTGCAAAAAATACATCAGGTGTGATTTTTCTTCTATCAGGTGACATTTTAACCTAGGCGTGACTTAATTTGGCCCTAAGTAACTTTATTATTCTGCCAGGCGACAGATTTTTCGTACGCGACAGTGAATTTGACAACGCGACAGAGGGTTTTCCTTAGGCGAGAGTTAAATGGTTAGGTTTCGGGTAGGCGATAACCTATTTGAAAAGGAGTATTTTTCCTTGGGGTAAGGCGACAGTTTTTTCCTGCCAGACGAGACTTAAGTGTCTTTTAGGCGAGAGATTATTACGCGGAGGTGATAATAAAAACTGCGGAAGCGATAGTAAAAGACCCTAGGCGACAATTAATTCTGTCCTAGACGTGATTTCTTGAATGCAAAGCAATGATAAAACATGAAATTACAATAAATGCTTAATAAATGATCAATAAATGCAAGATTGAAGTTTGTAATGACTTACAGGAGGTGCATAATTAGCAGGTCTCGCATATCTCCGACATCTCTCAAATCTATGCTCCCGAATCGGCACAACCATCTCGAAATCGCTAGAGAATCAGAGAAAAATCACCAAGGGTAAAAAGTAAAAATGAATGGTAAAAGAGGGTTGTTAACCTATTTAAGGTCATTTTGACCTAATTTTGACCTTGAAATTAGCCATTGACTTCTCTTAGCATATCAAATCAAACCAAGGCATAATCATACATCGTGGGATATTATCAATAGTTAGCAACTAAAACATATTTGCTATATCAAATGTCAATAATCATTTTCAAATCACGCAATTCATATGTTTTAATTTCTGAGGGGGCAATAAGGGTATCAAATCAAAGTTGCAATCATACATCATGAAATCAGTGGGGCATCATAATTTTTTTTTTTTGTATCAAGAGGTAGCAATCAATCACATAGGGAATCGCAATCAGGACATAAAGAATCTTTGAATTAGTGTTCTTCGCACATCGACTCAAAGAGGGGCATTTGTAGACACGAAAAATTGGCAAAAGGCTTAAATCAATCAAAAGGTGCATCAAATCATCAAAATAGCACGAAAAATCAATAAATGGAACAAAGGCAATTCAAATCAAAGGAAAATTCAATTAAATGATTAAATAAAGCTTGAAAAGGGGAAAAACACTACGAAATTGATTAAATTCAATTAATGACATAGTTGTTGAAAGCAAAAATCAAAATGAACCTCTTACCCTTCATGGCTAAATTTAATTACTTTAATTAATTAATAAATCATAATTTCCCTCAACAAAGCAAATTGGAGACAAAATGGACACAAATCACTCACTTTTGTTGAAATGGTCTAGCCTTTTGAAACCATTTAAATGATTGTCCCCTCCTTGTCCCCCCATTTATGGACAAAGCAAAGCCAATTGACCTTACCCAAGCATAACCATGATCAACTCACTCTACCCCCTACCCTTGGGAAAATCCTATAAGTAGAAAGCATTTTGAGGCATTAAGGATCCATTCCATATCTTTGAATTGGAGCAAAGCTCTTGCAATTTGCATCCACACCACTCACTTGTCAATTTTAATAGCTTAATTGCTTTGATCATAGTAGATTGTTCATCAAATAGAGCTAGAATTTGATTGAATAGATCTTAATTGCATATCATACAGCTTAATTCTCATCTTTAGAGTGTCACTAGTGAGGATCATAGCTGAGAGCCTCATTTACCACTTTATTTTAGAGATCCATGAGATGTTGATAGATTAATTGTGCATTGATTAGATTAGTTCTCACTCTAATTCTTGTTGTTCTTAGTTAATCTTGTAATTTCATGAAGGTGAATAATATCATCACACAATCATCCACAAATTTTTTATACAATTTAGTTTGAGTCATATCCAAAAGGTGTTTTGGATGTGGATCATAAATTTTTGAACTGACTCTTAATTTAAGAACATCACTAGCATTAGGAGATACTCTTGTATTATCGTGCCAAAAATTTTCAATCAAAGTTTTGACTTCACCAGTAAGTTTCATGTCAGACCTCGAGAGTCTACCATTGAAGGTCCATAAATGGTTTGTCGAATCACTTTCAAAGTTAACTCTTCTCTTTACAACTCTTGTTAAAGTTTTACGATGAATATTAAGATACCCACTTATGTTTGTAATCATTCTTTTATCAGTAGTAGTTTTATTACTAAAGCTATTGTTATTGCTCGTCATGTCACATCACTATATTTAAAATGACTTTTCTTTCCGATTGTGTCAAAGGCACTAGAAAAAATTGATACAACTTGTTTTAAAGACTCATCCTTCTTGGATTTCACATAAATGCCTAACCTCTTCATCACTTTTCACATTTTCCTCATTTTAATTAATTGTAAAATTAGTTGACATTGAAACCCAAATTTCTTATTATAAAAAAATTGTCTAAACAATCTGGTCACGTGTGTCTTAATTTGTCTCCATGAAAGAAAACCACGCAGATTGTCTAGCACATCACTTTTAATTTGAAATTGTTCATTCATTTCATTATCATTCAAAGGAGTTTCTTTCTCAATTGGTGTTTCTATGTCTACATCCACATTGTTGATTTCAATTTGAATTGGGATTTGAATTTCACTTTCAATCATGGTTTGACTTTCAGTTTCTTTATCATTATGATTAACATTACTAATTTGTGGAGTTTGATGTGTAATTAAATTTATTACTCTATTTTTAGGAATAAAATTTAGATCATTTATATTGTAACCTACTTCTAGCAAATGATCAACTTCTTTATCAGAATAAGTTACATTTGGCTATGAAGACATACCTATATCTAATACTGGATTAGAAGATGCACCTAATTTTTTTTCTATTGTATGTTCTTCTTTAACCTTTGCATCCATCATGGTGTCTTCATTGTTCTCCTCTTCTAAAATAATTGTTGAACTCGATGCTCCAACATTATTCAATTTTTGAATTCTTTTTCTTCTTTCTCGTTGTCATTTTGCCTCCTCTCTATTTGTTGCAACCTCCTCAGTTATCAGAACCTTCCTTAGCCTCTTTTTTAATTGCTTTGATCCCATGTTTGCACCAAAAATTTGAATTCAAATGATTCTCTTCATGTCAAATCTAAAACAAGACAAAAAAAAAGAATGTTGATAAAAATTATTCTGTTTACAGTACAGATTAGTCAAAAAAATGATTGAATACTTGTCAATCATTGAGATTAGACCCACAATCCTATTTTTTGGTTGCAATGGCTCCTTAAAAAATGGGTGCCCATTATTTAGATGAAACGGGTGCCCGTTTCGTATTCAACGGTCCAAATAGAAACAAGAACCTATTTTTTGAATTTCACAAAATGGGTACCCATTTTGTAAAACTATGAGCGAGAACCATACTCACTGCCTTGGTTTTTGGTTCAGGACATGCTTGGTGGGACCAAGCCTATGCTTGGCTCTACAAAAATTTGGCTAAGGCATTAGAATATAAAATTCCCGCCTTGCCATAATCTTTTGGACACCTTCCCGAATGAATTTTTTGATGAAATGAAAACCCATTTTAGTTCTTATTTATAGATTCTAAAAATATAAATTTTATAGTGATATGAGAAATTTTAGTATTTTTACAATATTTATCAAACCAATGTGGTACCTAAACTTGAAATACTAAGGCTAACTAAAATTTTAATAACATTTTTTATTTTACATTTTTTGAAAAATGAGTTATATGATATCAATCTACATAGAATTTCCTTTAAAATAATTTTTTTTTAAAAGTGAAGTTATCATCGAATTATGGTGGTTGTACACCAGAGGTTTTGAAAATGTACTTTATAGTTAATTAAAAATTAATAAATAAAAAAATTCAATTAAAAAAAGATAAAATATTATCATCAATCTTCAGTGTTTTAGGTGCCTTTCCCCATAAGGATTCACAAAAATGCATTTATTTACTTCAAAAAAGGGTGGTCGTACACATGTGTGGTGTGGTCCTGAAACAAGTATTTTAAAAAAGTGGTTTTTAAACATGCCTACTAAAATTCAATTTATACTATGTGGGTATTGAAATAAATTACATATTTGAAAAGTAGACTCTGAGCACTAAATTTTATATTATTGAAGTTTATCAAGATTCAGTCTTTAAGTGCCTCAAATTTTGACATCAATTAATAGAAATTTTGAAAAATAGGGAAAATACTTCCATTTTTTGCCCAAAAGTGGGACTCAACTTCTTGTAGCCACCCATAAATGAAATTGGATTTGTGCAAAGTGTTTTTTTCTATTATGCCACCACTTTTCAGATGCCGGTACAAGTGTAGCAATAGAAAGGAAACACAAAACATTAAAATTTTAAATCATAGTCTTTAGGAGGTTTTTTTATTTTGTGTTTCTATTATGTGTCAACTTATGATGTTATCATGGGGATTCAATTATATAATATTGAGTTAAATATATTGATCTATTTCGACTCAAAATCATCTCTCATGAAAATCAATAGTGCATTTAACACTCATAGCATATAGGTAATGCTCATAGAAGTGAATTGATGTTCTTAGAGGTCTCTCAATCTTACTATTCAATTGATGAGCTAACAAGATTGTTTAATATATAAAGCATAAACCACACCAATTGTTGAAGGTTTTTTAAGAATTTTCCTAAGGCAATGAATGTAATACCAAAATCTAGAAGCTCAATAGATAGCACAAATAAGAGAGACAAGATGATCAAATGAATAACTCAATAATGATCAAATGATAATAGATACAATTTATTGAATAAAAAATAAATGTGCCTGAATATATAGGCAATATATGATAACTAGGAGATATACAAGTGATAACCTATCACCTAGTCAAGGTGTAATCACATGTCCACCAAAGGTAGATCATTCTCCATTGTGTAACAAAGTATGTGAAACATGTGCAACAATGAGAGGATGATAATGTGATAAGATCACTAAAGGTGGAACTTACACATAAAGAGGTATGAGATGACAACTATCACCACCTAAAGCGGAATTCTCCTACCCCATGTGCTAAAATAAGATAAAAACTCCTAGGTGTCTCAATGACAACTAATATGCAAATGCATTATCCTAAATAAACTTAAGTAAAGTGTAATTAGTTAATATTTAATTACACCAACACCCCCCTTAAGTGCAACTTAGGGGAATTCACTTAAGCTCACAATGCTATATGAAAATGTATGATGGGTCCTAGCTACTAGGCCATTTGAGGTACCCATATACAATATGCAAGTGCAAAAGATATGTAATGCAATATGATCTCTCATAAAGTGGAGAAAGAGGGAAAAACTCATGGGAAAAACCATGCTCCCAAAAGAGAGATGAAAACAAGATGCATGGATGGATGGAGTAATCAAGACCCCCCCATTATGACATACATCATGTATATACAATCAAGAATCCCCCATAGGAAGGAAACAAGGAGACATGATATCCCCCCCATAATGAATAATCTCCTCCAAGGATGATGAGTGCGTGAAGGAAAAACATAGTCTAATACCTACAAACAACAGTGTGTGAAGGAAAAACATAGTCCAATGCCTGGAGACATGTCTGCACCCAAACTTGCGGGCCCCAAGTTAGCAACTACAGAAGGGACAACAATTGGGTGGATCTCTCCCAGATCTCTCAAGATATGATTCCTTTAATGAAAGCCCTCAATGCGGTCTCTCTCTCTTCTTCTCAGGACAAGATCATTTGGGAAGATTCTCTAGATGGTATCTACACTGTGGCCTCCACCTATTCCATGCAGATACCTCAAACCCAAGAAGCTAATATGTTGTGGGCTAAAGCCCAGATTCCAGGCCTTACACCCAAAATCAATGTTTTCTTCTGGCTCCTGCTCTAGAATCATATCCTTACAATTGATAATCTCATCAAGCATGGATTCCAGATCCCCAACAGGTGTGTTCTTTGTAGATGTCATGAAGAAATGGTGGATCACTTATTTATTCACTGCTCTTTTATAAGTAACATATGGAAATATCTTTTCTCAGCCCTGGACTTATCCTGGTGTTTTCCCTTGTCTTTCCATGATCTCTTTTCTCAACGGGCTTTCAAAATGTTTAACCCGGACTTTCGGTCATTTTGCATCTGGATCCTTCCTCACCTCTGCTAGGGAGTCTAGAAACAGTGCAACAATCACATTTTCCATGATTGCTCCTCTCCCCCTAAAATAATTTTTGAAAAAATCCAACATGCTATTAAGGAAAACTATTTCTATTGTGAAAGAACTAACCATCTTGCAGGAAAGGATCAGGAAGTGACCCAAGAGAAAAGACATAACTGTATTTGGAGCTGTCCTCCGACTAGCTGGGTGAAAGCCAACTTCGAAGGAGCTGCCAAAGGGAACCTTGGCCAATTTGTTAGTGGAGGGATAATTAGAAACAACTTTGGTTTTGGCCTTGCGACTGTCATTTTACCTCTGGGCTCTCAATCCAACCACTTTGTTGAAGCTTGTGCAGCTCTCCAAGTCACCAAACTTGCATAGGAAATTGGGGTTAAGAAGCTCTAGCTCGAAGGAGACTCGATGAACATTATCAACTGCTTAAACCTCATTCACCCTCCATCTTGGATGATATCCAATATGATCAAAGAAACCCATGCTATTCTTAATTCTTTTGAAAAGGTGTACATTTCTCACGTGTACAGGGAAGGCAACAATGTTGATGATTGATTTGCCAACTTGGCTATCACAAATGATGCTAAGATGATATGGCAACAAGGTGAAGATATCCCAAGTGAATTGAATGATCTCCTTGACAAGGAAAGACTCCAAAGTATCAAGGGAATCATAAAAATTTGATTAGTTATGTTCTGCTGTGGTTTCTTTGTCTTAGGTTGGCTTGTGGCCTATTTCATGGTTATCTTGCTTAATCTGCTTTTTATACTTTTGATCGCCTCTCTTTTTTGGCTATGGGTTTCAAGAACCCTGTAAAACCTATTTTACTTAATCAAAAACATTTATTCCCTTAGGTAGAAGAGAAACCAAGTATAGATGCAAGAAGGCTTCCCATTGTGGATAGGAAGAAAGGAGGAGAATCCAAATGAAGTATGAATATCTCTCTAAAGTGTGCTCATGTGTAACCATGTCCTTGGTTGATGAATATTCTACTAACCAATCATGAACATGCCCATTAAAAGGTGACAAGAAAGGAACCAATGATAACTGATCCATGTAAGAATTTGGATCAAACTCCAAAGATAAAGATGCCTCCTCAAATGAAGAAGTAGGAAGAGAAGCAAAGAAGCCCCCCCTTGATGTATAATGTACACCCATGATAGGTGCGCTTGGAACAATGTAGAAATCGTACCAAGAAAATTGAATGATGTTCCTCCCCTTAGGAAGAAACAATGTTATAGGTGTATAAATGAATCCTCCCCAATCTCTAGGAAGAATCCTCAAAATGTATGTTGTCTCTAGAAAATGAATTGGAATCTCCAACACATGAGTATGATCATCCTGAACCATGCAATGT
Source organism: Chamaecyparis obtusa (assembly GCA_027943335.1). Taxonomy (NCBI): domain Eukaryota; kingdom Viridiplantae; phylum Streptophyta; class Pinopsida; order Cupressales; family Cupressaceae; genus Chamaecyparis; species Chamaecyparis obtusa. The sequence goes on along the minus strand of BSBK01002736.1, from coordinate 949,180 downwards.
GACATCTCTTAAGTGAAGTTTGAGACTCATAAAAACCAATCTCCAAAGACTCAAATGTCTTCTTTGAAGATAAAGAGTCCTCCAAATGTTGTATCAAAGGATCCACAATCGTGTCAAACTCAAAATAATGATCAAGTGAAGAATGAAGATGAGGGTCAAAGTGATCCCTCACAGCAACTAAAGAAGGATCATCCTCAAAAAAGAGAAGATGAATGTCATCAATGAAGTATCCCAAGTCCTCAATTTAGGACTCCATAAACAAATCTACAATGTCTGTCAAGAAGTCATCCCAAGGAACTAAAATTGGAAAACAAGGAATATCTTGTTGCACTGAATCACACGAATCCACAGTTGAAATAGGACAAGAAACATTAGGAGCAATAATAAGAGTGATCTCAATTGGATAAGTAGAAGAAGCTTGAGAAGCTTTACGTTGAGCCTTCAACTCTTCATAATAATCAAGTCTTGCAAGATGTGTAATCTGCCTTAAAGTGGGCTCATCATAATGAGTATTATCTACATCATCAAGTGGAATGAGGCAATATGCAATTGGATCTTTTGGGAATGGAGGAACATGAGGATCTCCAAAATACTCCCAAACAATGGTCCAACATGTGTGTGGGCACTCAATGTCATGAAGCTTGGATTTGACTTCAGGAAAGGAAGATGTATCAATGTTGTAAGACATTAGTCCCAAGATATTTGAATTATTTTCACACCAAGCTACTTGTTTCCACTAAGAAGTTGGCATAGGAATGAGTCCATAAAGATGAGGCAAAATCTTCAGCCATCTACAATATGTGACAATACCTTTTGCCCATGACTCATAATTATCCTTATTTAAATGTACAACTCTAGGATGGATTGTATATTCTATGATGAACTTCTCACATGAAATAAAGTGAGATCAACAAATCAATGCAACCCCCAAAATGCAACAAATCAAAGAACCCCCCCAAAATACATGATTTTGGCACTTTATATGCAGTGCGTGTACAATTGCCACTTGCTAGAATTGGCCAAAGTGGACTTCTAATTTTGATTAATACAACAAAAAATATGAAGCAATAACATAATCACCCAATCAAGACACAAGATCACTAAAGGATCCAATTGATTACAAGTACCAAAATAGGCCAAATAAGATCAAATTATGAAAGTAAAATTTCTGTCCAAATAAGCTTATAATCTGATAGAAAATCTAGATTGTTCTAAAAAAATTATGTACTTTAAAAAAAAATTGCACTTAAAAATGTGTTTGTATGAGCCTGACTGAAGCCTTTGAAGTTGTAAAATTAAGGATTAGGCAAGTACAATCACCAAAAATGATAATTTCTACAAAATTCATGAACCAAAACTAGAAGATAACACCACCACTACAAAGTTCGGGAAATTCTAGCCAAAATAAAAAAAATGCACTCACTTTGGAGCTTGGATGACCAAGTTATGGCCTCCCAAAGTTGGATTGCAAAAATCAAAATGCAAATGGTGAGGGGTCCAAAATCTTCAAACCCTGCTGATGTCACTCCATCTTTGATCTTAAATTTGATGTCCAAACAACTGTCATAACAGTTCAAACTTTCCCAGATCTGACAGTCAAACGACTGTCAAAATTAACATAAGACACTACTGATGCAACTATGAGATTAAATTTGATGGTTAGATGCTCATCAAGGCAAAACAAAAAAGCTCATATCAGATGTCTAGATGACCATCAAATTTACACTAGTGAAATGTGACATGTCAGAAAAAACAAACCTCCAAGCTGATGTGGCAATGTTGAATGGGTGTACAGATGATGATGTGTCAGACTGTACAAGCTAACGTGGTGTGTGTTGATGTGTCAGGGTACCACATGTTTGTGTTGAGTCAGACCAGATGATGTGGCACTTAGTGATGTGGCTTTTTGAGCTGATGTGTTTGGATTTACTACTGCCACATGTCCTTGTGTGGTTGGGTCACACAATGGAAACAAGGACTGGTGGCAGCATTGGATTGGGTCACTTTTTGATTGCACGTTGGTTGTGTGTCAATTGAGCTCACCCGCGAGCTTAGGCTCGGGGCTGACTCACCGAGCTTATGCTTTGACTTGTGAAGATGAGGCTTAATCGTAGGCTTGTTGAGCTGAGGCTATGAGCTAGGATGGGGTGATGTGGGGTTTTTAATCCCACATTCACCCGAGGGATGGAGAATGACTATTTAAATGATGTAGCTCGTAAAGTAGTTAACAGTGAAGACACTGCCCTCTGTGCTTGCTGAGTTGTGTGTCGATCTGATCAAGCCTAAATTAAATATGTGCTTTGTGTGGGACAAGATCAGGGGTTGAGAGATTGATTATTATCAGATTGATCTATACGTATAGTTAAACCTGCAAGTTGATCTGATAACCAGAGCCTAATAAGCCAATTTTTTGTAGAAAAAAATATTTTCAAAAATAGAAAAAAAGTAGATCTGATAAATAATTGATGGAAATGGAAACAATAATCATATCTGAAATGCAAATTGGCCAAAAATATTACCCAATTTTAGATCGGGCCTTAGGGGTCTGATTTGTAAAAAACATTTGCCTCAAATTTGACTTTTGCCCAAGGCATGCAAATTTATAGTCAACATTCACCGAAATGACCACCTGGATGGAATGGTGAGGTCTGATCTTTTCTCAAAATGCTCCCACAAAGTATTGATCCTGAATTTGGTTTGTGGCCCTCCAAAAGTTGAAGCAACAATGGCTCTCCAATGACTATGCAACAAATATTCCTATGGCTCTGATACCATGTAAGAATTTGCCTATGGCAATGAATGTAATGCCAATATCTAGAAGCTCGATATATAACACAAATAAGAGAGACAAGATGATCAAATGAATAACTCAATAATGATAAAATTATAATGGATAAAATTGATTTAATACAAAGTAGAAGTGCTTGAATATATAGGTGCAATACATGATGACTAGGAGATATACAAGTGATAAGCTATCACCTAGTCAAGGTGTAATCACATGTGCACTAAAGGTGGATCATCCTCCATTGTGCAATAAAGTACATGCAATAATGAGAGGATGATAATGTGATAAGAGCATTAAAAGTGGATCTCACACGTAAAAAGGTATGAGATGACAACTATCACTACCTAAAGTGGAATTCTCCTACACCATGTGCTAAAATGAGATGCAAACTCCTAGGTGTCTCAATGAAAACTAATATGCAAATACATTATCCTAAGTAAACTTAAGTAAATTGAAATTGGTGAATATTTAATTACACCAACAGATTTCACAAAGGGGAATTAAAGATTATCTCACATTTCTTTGGGTTATTTTGGACACCTTGTCAAAAAGTATGCTTATGTGGCACCATATTTGATGGCATGGCCTTGAAACCTAAGTTATAAGTAGAGGACTTGTCAAATAAGGTGATGTAAAAAATTGGGAGTGATTTGAAATTTCCACATAGGAGTTTGAGAAGAGTGAAGTTAGACTTCTCAACAAATGGGCCCTCTCCCCTATAAACACTATATTACTTGGTTTAATGAAAATTTTTGTGTCATACACTAGTAAATTTTAGCTTGTTTTTTGATGAGAATTAGTTGAATTTTCGATACCAATTGGTTGACCAGATGACCAAAACTATTATCGGAGTTTTTTCGTTGATTATACAACATGCAAAACCATCGTCAAAATTTTGACGTCCATAGTGGTTGAATTATCGACGGACCCTTTGTCAAAATAATCACTTCAACCTGAAAGAATTATCGATCATACCTTTTATCTATGCGACCAAAGTCCGTCTAAATTGCGACGAGTTAGGGTCCAAACTATCATCGAGGGTTTAGCATTCTTGTCGAAATGCCAAAGAATGTTTGTCTCTCTTTCAACGAAATTTGGTCGGAATAGACGTCGAATACATAGCATTCTCATCGAAAGGACTATTATTCATATGTTGAAAAAGTGACCAATAATAATTTTTGGTTAAAAAAAATAAAATATATTATCAAATTAAACATACCAATATTATGCTTTAATTGTTTACATAGTAATCATGTCCAATGACATAATTTAATTATGGATCACTAAATCCACCTTTCCTTATCATATCCTAAATATCACATAAAACATTAGTCTAGAGAAGAGCATAATATTCAAGCCATTAATGAATATCAACATATAGTTTTATTATTCTACTACATTAAATATTGGCCAATGAATCCCTTAACGTAATCTTTTAATGTATTATCATTATGTCTATGTTATATCCATTTACTAACTTTTGTTTGACAGAAAAGATTGTGCAGAGTCTTTGATCATCAAGAATAATGTACATTGCAGAGAGGGCTATTTATCATGTCTAGGCAAGGGTATTGAAAAGGTTAAAAATATGGACATATGACTGAGAAAAGTCACTGAGTATTCCTCCAAAAAAGTAATTGGTAGATGACCAACAATGTTCTACATTTGCCTTTTTGTGAATTATTTTCTTGAGACTAAGGAGCATAATTATAAATCATTATCATGGGGATAAGTCTATTCAAGGTCTCTTGATTCATGGTAACTCATGTAGGAAGACATAACACTTACTTATAGTTATTTTCTTTACAGGTAGAAGGAAATTTTGATTCTCATATCACACAATATTCTATTGACAATGCCATCCCAAATTTTCTAGTGTACAACTGGACAATATCTTTGCATTTTGTATTCAAGCATACTTGTATCTACTACATTGCCTTACTATATCAGAGACTTTTTTGGCGTGCTTTGTTTTATCTGTCAACTATACCAATTCAAACATTGCTCTTTGACAACACCAAACCATTCTAACCATTACCAGACTAGTTAGACTCTCTTTTACCTTTTCTATTAGTACCACTAATGCTAATGAAGACAAAGTCAATTCTGTTGTATAGGTTTTGTCAACTTACAACTTATTAAGTATTGATGTTAATCTTCTTGTAGTGTTTTTCTTTCCTACCGTTGTTTCATTTCAACTAGGAGTCTTTTTGGGTTGTGTATGCATTATAGTTAAGTCGAGTGAAACTGTGTAAAGATGAAATACGTCAGGTAAGATAAGTTGAATCTAATACTGAGTAAGATAATTACACTTTTGTAAATGTCAAGATTATTGGGAGTTGTGACAAATGTCAAGACAGAAAACATTTTCAAATAACCAAATAGTAAATTGACATTTGAGATAAAAATTTCAATATATGTTTACAGACCACCTAAAAAATCCCAAGGCTAGTACTAATTTTCTAAATGTTGTACAATTACAACATTTCCTCATCTTTTTATAAATATATTCAAATAATGAAGAATGATGTAAGGCACGCCCGAACATATATGAGAGAAAAGTGCCAATCCTTACTCATAAATATTAAAAAATATAATGCTTTGGAAATTCAATGATTCAAACCTTGTTTTTGAACAATATTCAAAAATTCAAACTATTAAGGATTACATATGGCACATCCAAACACAACCAAGAGAAAGGTGCCAACACTTACCGCCAAAACTAGGAATAACTCCAAGAGAAAGCTTTGGCAACCCAAGTTGTGCTTTTGGCATTGAAATACAAGCATGACAAGACTTCACAAATAGAATGAATTGGAAACTTAAGACAGATCATGTAATGCAATGCACCTTTGGAAATATAAAATAATAAACTGAGTGTCATTGCTCCATAGTCCATACCATTGCTAATTCTAACCCTCCACCAAGTGCAAGCCCTTGAATACCAGCAACAAAGGGCTTCTTAGCATCTACATCAGAACACAAATCAGTGTTATGAGGCACAAGTCAAATCGATAAAAACAAGTAAAATTCTTTTCTAACATTTTATGTTCTTAATAATGCAATGAAACAATACTAACGAGATAAAAAGACATGTTTTCTTGTACACTTACATTATCTTGAAAAACAACATCTCCAAAGTACAAATTCACCATTAGGCTCACAATATCAAATTTAGCTTTTCAATGAAAAAAAGTTATATTAAAAACTTAAATACACATTACCAACCTAGATATGTCCCCTATTAGAAAACAGTTAAAAATAATTGAACACTAAGAAAATTTAGAGCTTGTGAAATTATATGAAACAACAGATCAAATAAAATTTTAGTAATAGTCCTTCAGAAACTCATACCAGCCTTCTGATAGTCCTAGAGAGCGCTGATGTCAAAACCACCTGAGAATTTGCCTCCCTACCCTAGTGGATAAGAAAACAAGAACATGGAAATAACACATGGTCATTTTTCATGTTTCTAATTATAAAACTAAAAAATGCTTGAACTTGAATATGATGTTGATATTAAAAGGGCATACATACCAGTAACAACAATTACCCTTACATCATTTATTCTCATTGCCTCATCATAATTTTCCCCAAGTGCGCCAAGGACTACAAAGAAACAAGATAAACAAATCACAAGCATATAGCGATGTTAGAATAGTTACTAAACTGTCATAAATTATGTTCTTATAGTAAAAGAATACTTTGACATAAGAAAAAAAAACTACACAATATTAAAACATGGCATTGTGCTTTAAAAACTAAAAAGGTAGTAATATGAGACCATTCATTAATTAGTTGTTTAAATTTTCATTAGTTGAGAATTGATAGTCACTGTCAAAAGGACAAGAAAATCATCCCCTAAGTCAAAGGGATACATTCATGAAACAATTAAGACAATGATTCAAAGACAAAAACACTATTATTGACAAAGCAAGAAAAATCAAAACAATAGTTTTGCTGCAATAGTGCATGATTGGGCCAAACATTGTTCAATGCAAACAATAAATGAATTAAGGGAAGTGAAGAGGGTCACAAAGTAGTGTCATTCCTTGTCATATGGGTATCAATAAGGGTCATGACTATCAAAATGATTGAAGTAAAAATAAATCATTGTTATTAAGTAACAAGAAAGAGTAGCCAAACTGACAAAATTAGTGCTATGAAGACAATTCTCATTGTATATAAGTAGTGGTGTTCAATGTCTAAAGGATCTCAACATATACAAACAAATCAGTGTATATAGATGGATTGACAATGAACAAAGAGGTTTAAAAAATAAGTGATGTGTACACTGTCAAAGAACATTGTGGTATTCACAATCAAAGAACAAAGATGTGCTCAAGGTTATAAAACAATGATTTGTTTTATAATGTGAAGAGTGTAGTAAGAACAGTAGTAAGCAATGTTGCAATAACAATGAATGCAGGACAAAGATGTAATGGAAGTGAAAAAACAATGATTGTTCAAGGGTTTTGCTATACAAAGTCAATGGTGAACAAACATTGATACAAAATAATGAAATGACAAGATCCATGAGGAAGATGAGTTGTTCACCATTCTTGATGTAGCAAGTCAACGAGATCAGTTGAAGGCCATAAAAAAATCAATCACAATTATCTAGGAACTATGTTAAAGCATTGTCCCAAGAAATGATGAAGGCGTGTTTTCAAGAACAGAGATGGAGTCTTTGTTTTGATAGAGGGGTCACATTTTAGAGAGGGATGACAAGAACCATAATACAGAGGTATCATTTTATTATTTTGTCATCATGAATAGCATGGTGAGTTTGTAAATGATTGTCATAAAGAGCAAAAAAAGATACCTAATAGGAACATAGTAAAAGTATCATATGGGGAAAATTAGAGGCCAAAAGGACATCAAGTGACAATCACAAGAACCTTATTGCAAAAATAATGGTCAAGTGGGCTTAAAGACAGCATTGCTATAATGCATTAGTAATACATAATAGTGATTAGTAAAGTGTGCAAAAAACCAGTGATAGAGTGTTGATATGCATAGAGGTCATAACAGTAATAAATGTTTATAAAAATGCTTTTAATAATGCTCCAAACATTGAGAATGCAAGATACCTGTAATGATGAACTTCATTTTGACTTGCTAATTGGCTGTCACTATTAACTTTAAGCTTATCTTTAAAGTTTGAGCTTTACTTGGTTTCAAGAATAGTTTAATATTCTCTACTTAACAAGGCCAACCATGTGAAGGTGGAAGCTCATTTAGACCCTCCCCCCCCCCCTAACATCACTCTAAATTCCACATTAATATCTAATAACATTCATTCATTCATCCATTTTTGAAATATAACATTCAATCATTATAATCACATGATAACATTCATTAACACACAACATTCATGAATAATTCATTAACACATCATTCATCAACATTACTAGTACAAAATTACATCCATTAAGACAAAGTTCTTTCATTAGCAAAAAATGTTAATTATAATAATTTCTTTTTGGGTTTCTTGCTATTTTTTTAAATGTAATTTCTAAGAGGAAGATCAATGTCCTCGTCATTCCCCTCCTCTACTGATTCTAATACCAACACATGTCTCCTCCTCATCTGTTCAGGAACAGGAGGCTATTGCGCCAAAGGGGGGTCTACTGCAATAACAACTACGTCGTGAGTTAAATTCACACCATTTTATATTAGTGAATTACAAGTATTTAATTAAGTAAAAGAACTATAAATCAAAAAAATAATTTAAAAGAACAAAATATAGATTTTCTTTACATGAATGTGCCACATGATCTACATGGTGATCACTCTGAACATCCTCTAGCACTCATTCAGCATGACATTCTGTAGCCTCTAAAATATACACAAAAAAAGTTACACCAAGTTTAATTTAAGATGTTAAATTATATTAATAATTACATAATTAATTTTAAATAGCAAATGAGCACCTCCATCGACACTACGATGCACATCAGGGGCTTCATCATGTAGCGTAGGATCTATGTTACGATTAAGAGGCTGCATTGCAATGTCATCCACATTATTATCAAATAGATTGATGCTCAAGTATTCAATTTCTAATATATATTTTTTGGCATATTTACTTGTTCACATGATGCAGGAGACTCTTGGGTTGGGCCAATGGAAGATTGGTGTAGGCATTCAACCATGACTTGATAGCCTTCCTTGAAGGCAATTTTTTTGTGTTTTGTCGTGGCCTCTAAATTAAATTCAAAGCCTTGCATTTTTTGATTAAACAAAATTATTTGCATTTTATTAATAATTTTTCTCTGCAATTCATTTACTGCTACTTACAATTTGTGCTTTAATTTTGGAATATCCACCAGAGCCAAGTTTGTGCTGCCCAATCTTTTGCAGCCTGACCTTTGTTGCCTTTGATGTGTCTTGCAACCTATGAAAAGTTTGAAATATGTTAGATGGTATAGATATAAAGATCACTAATTAGTGCATTATTACATTGTACTAGTAGTTAATACTATTGCATACCTTCTTCTCTCATTTGTTGGTGTAATTTCTCTTTGAGCATCTCCTTTCTCCTTTGCATCCAAAATGAACTCATTCCAATCCCTCACTGAAATAAAGGGAGGACGCTCGTACTTTGGATTATGGATGAGACTCCTTCTATATGAGTCCCTCACAGTCTTAAGAAGTTTGGCAAATTTTTCTAAAATTTTCTTCTCCTAAAAAATATTACTACCTGTACACACTAAAAAGGTGCACTTCTATGAACCATTACATGCAAGGTTGCTCAAGAATGAGGCCTCACAAAGTGGCTCATAGCTCTCTATGCATGGAGTTGCAAGGGATTATGGTGTATTTTCTCTCAGCTAGAGCTACAAGCTTGTGACCTTGCTAGTCAACCATACAATGAGAGATTCGAATGAGGACAAAGGCAAGAGTGCCAATATCTCCAAAGAATCAAATGGAAATGCAATGCAATGCAAGCTAAGAATGAGAATGCAAATGTGCAAGCTATGCTATGAAAATGGAAGTACAAACTAAGCTATGAAATGGAAATAGCAATGGATTACAATTCCCCTAATTAAACTATGTGAAGCTAATCTATTGCATAAAAGGAAACTAAGTTATGAAATGAAGCCAAAATGCAAGAATGAAAGACTAAGAACAATAAGGCTCCCAAAAGCTCAAAAAGTCTCCAAGAATTCCTGCAGCATAAGATTAGTATTCAAAACATGATATATGCAAATGAAGGAGAGAGCTTTCCTTTTATAAGAAATGAGGTGAAATGGACCATTGAGATTAAGAGGCAAAAAGTCTTAATCAGTGGTGGAGCTTGAAAGAGGAGCAATCCATGTGCACAAGTATCCTCCAATAGAAAAATAGGAGTTGACTTTATGTCCATATGAGACAAAAAGTGTTTTCTTCTTTTTATAAAATAGGAATAGTGCTTTATTTGTGTAACTTAGGATAAGATGAAAAGGTGGGGCTTTTTATTTATTAAAAGGGGAGGAAATATTCTTTTTAATCAAATAAAGACTTAGGATAAATGATTAGCCCATAGGATAAAAATCCAATATATGATCGAATTTAAGATTTAATCAAGAAATTGATAATGTTGAAAATATTGATTATTGATAAAATTGATTCAGGATCAATAAATTGAATAAATGGGGCCCAAAGTCTAGGTGACCATTTTTGGGTGCATACATTTTCCCCTCTTTGACTAATGTGTGATCGATTTGGGAACACATGTAGTCAAAGAATGAAGTTGAAATGTGAGATCGATCTGGGATCACAAAACAACTCAGATGTGAGGTCGATTCGGGATCACATCCGAACAAAGCATAAACAACGGCCTTTGAACATGAGGTCGATTCAGGATCACATTCAAAGTAAGAGATAAGAATCTCAAATTTGAGCAAAAGCTCACAAAAGATGTCTGAATCAGGAAAATCAAAAGAATCAGGGATGAGAATCCCATAGGTACTGCCCCCTCAGAATCGAAATCGAAATCAGGTAGAGGAGAGACAGCAAATTGATAAGGCTGATCAAATCATAATAAAATCATAAGTGAATGTATAGGTCAATAGGGTAACCTTTAGGCAGTGAAAACATGCCCCAGTGAGGAAGTAGAAGAATAGAAATAGAAGACTAGAAACAGAGTGAATGAAAGACTAGAAAATATGAGAGACATGGAAGGAAGAAATTCCACCAAAGATTGAAGAATTATGCCTCAAAAGGTCAGTCAACTGCGTAGAAGAATGAGAAAATTTGGAAACACGATTCAGATTTTGATTTCGAGTCCGAAAATGGATAGAAAATGATGTAATATGAAAGACCAAAAATGAAAGATATGATCAAGACGAATAAAAAAATGAGCATAGTTGACCAACTAGTCCGTAGATGATAAAAAGGAGAGCTCTCTCCATATGCAAGATGCAAAAACTAAGCTATGATGAACCTAAGAATGCAAGCTACTATGAAAGTGGTTGACTTGCAAGGTCACAATGCTTATAGACATCTAATTATCATCATTGAGCGTTATTGGTAGCATCGTAAGATCATACAATGCACACTAGCATAACTATGTGGATATGAATATGATCTTTATCAGATAGAAATGTGGAAATCTCACCTAGGCATCAAAGACATATAGGTCAAGATGACTAGTGCAGTGAGATTACCTAAGTTTAATATGGCGAGATTATGTTTGTATCAAGACACAGGAAAGTCAGGATAACTAGAAGCATGCACTCACATAAAATAGTCAAGGATAATACCTTGTCAATCCATAGTGTCAATTAGGACCATCATAAATGCTCATGACAATTAGGACAAACAAAATATACCCACAAGTAGATAAAAAAATAAAACATGTTCTCATACCCTCAGTCTTCTAGCTATGCATCATTGAAAACTTCTCAGGGAGAGACCACTCATCAAAGAAATCCTCATAGATAGCACACGAAGAAAAGTAAAGTCAACATATCTCAAGCGAGGTGATTGTTTAAGTGCGTGTGTGTTGGTCATAGAGTCAAACTTTGAGGATCAAATTTGCTAATGAGCGATGTCGCATCATACTAGACTATAGGGAAAGACATCTGACAAGTGTTAAGAAACACTCGACGCAAGGGTAGTGTTGAAAAACACTGTTTGGGGTGGTGTTGAAAAACACCTGTTGTGAAATGCCCCAAGAGACAAACGCACCTAAAGGACCTATGCTAACAACGATGCCCCCTAGACAAAAATAAAGACCAATTCCAAACTAAGTCAAATAAGGTCAAGGCATGATGGAAAGTGGCTAAGTGTCGAGGACGCATGCTAACAAATAGGGGTGCAAAGGCCTCAAGTAGCGCTTGTTTCCAGGTTTTCACCACTTGGATTCTTTTTTTGTCATTTTTTTTCATTTTTTTGTATTTTTGCTACCAAGGCGCTTGTTTCCAGGTTTTCACCAAGGCACTTTTTCTATTTTTTTGGAATTTTTGAACTTTTGATTTTTTTGTATTTTTTCAAGACTGTATATGCTTTTTAGGATTTTTTCAGCATCATATATCAATTTTTTTGGGTATTTTTTCAGGATCAATAAAGATGTACAGAGGATGCCCCCAGACAGAAACGGGCATCAAGGATAGAACTTCTTGAGGTGCACAATGTTGATGGGATCAGGGAGCTATTCTCCATCAGGATCTGACAGTAAATACGCACCGGTACCAAAAATAGCTGTGATGACATATGGTCCAAGCCAGTTAGGTTCAAACTTGCCCTTTTGTTCTCTGTTCTGTTGGTTCTTAGGGTTCTCTCGCAAAACAAGATCACCTATTTGAAATTCTCTAGGGTGAACCTTCTTGTTGAATGCCTTGGACATACGCTTCTGATACACTCTCATATGATCGAAGGAAGCCTTACACTTCTCATCTAGAAGTTCTAGTTCTTGTAACCTCATGGCGCGGTAATCCTCATCTGTAATCAAACCTTTGAGTGAGACTCTAAGTGATGGTATCTCGACTTCTAAAGGCAATACCACTTTAGTGCCATAGGTAAGAGAAAAAGGAGTGGCTCCTGTAGGTGTGCGAATGCTTGTTCTATAAGCCCATAGTGCTGGATTGATTTGTAAGTGCCAATCCCTACCATTCTTGTGCACTGTCCTATGAAGAATTTTAAGAATGGTTTTATTAGAGGCTTCTGCTTGTCCGTTTCCCTATGGAAAATAGATGGAGGACCAATGTTGCTTAATTTTAAATTGCTTGCATAAATGCTTTAGGTCCTTGTTCTTGAATTGACCTCCGTTATCAGTGATAATCTCAGAAGGCACTCCAAATCGGCAAATAATATGATTCATGATGAACAAAGAGATAGTCTTCCCTGAAGCAACATAAAGTGGCATAGCTTCCACCCATTTTGTGAAGTAGTCAGTGGCAGTAATAATGAACTTATGTCCACCTGATGAGTTGGGATGAATTTGCCCAACTAGATCAAAGGCCCAGCGCTGAAATGACCAATGAGAAACAGAAGGGATCAGCTCCCTACCTGGAGCATGAATCAGGTTTCCATGTTTCTCACATTTTTCACATGACTTAGCAAAGGCTACTATGTCTATTTGAATTGTGGGCCAATAATATCCCACCCTAAGCAACCTTCAGGCCATGGCAAGACCATTAGAATGTCCACCACAAATGCCCTTGTGGATGTCAACTAACGCTTGGTTGGATTCCTCCTTTTCCAAGCACCTAAGGAGCGTCCCATCTAAACCCCTCCTATATAAATCACTAGAGATAAGGGTGTGGTGAGAGGTGTTATGAATGAGGTTTCGGCGTTCAGAACGGTTGAATGTGTCGGGGATGATGCCATCATGAAGATATGAATAGATAGCACCATATCGAGAAGACTCGTGTGTGACAATGGTACAAATGACATGGCTTTCAGACGAGTTAAAGATGGGATGGTGTAGCTCTTCCACCAGGAATTCAAATCTTGATTCATGTGTCTCCAACTGAAGAAGTGAAGCTAATGTGGCCATGGCATTTGCAGCTTTGTTCTCTGTCCTAGGGATCTATTGAAACGTCACAAAGGTAAAGTAACGTTTCAATGAGTCAACCATCTTTTTGTAGGGTATCAATTTATCATCCTTGGTTTGATACTCCTCATTGACTTGGTTGATGATTAACTGGGAATCCCCAAAGACATGTAACTCTGTGATGTTCCATTCTATAGCCATTCTCAAGCCATTGGTTAAAGCTTCATATTTGGCAATATTATTCGTACATGGGAATAAAAGTTTGTAAGACTTTGGAATATTGTACCCATGTGGAGAAAAAAATAATACTCCAGCACCTGATCCATTTTGCATGTGGGAACCATCAAAGAACATTTTCCAAGTGTGAGTAGTCATATACAAGATGTGTTCATCTGGGAATTCCACTTGAACAAGCATACTATCCTGAATTGGGAAATCAGCTAATTGGTCAGCAATAGCTTGCCCTTTTATGGCCTTCCTTTCAACGTACTCTATGTCAAATTCAGTTAAGACCATCATCCATTTAGCAAGTCTACCCGTGAGGGCAGCCTTACTAAGCAAGTACTTAAGAGGATCAATTTTTGCAACCAAATGTATGGTATGAGCAAGCATATAGTGTCGCAACTTTTGAGAAGCAAACACCACTGCAAGACAAGACTTCTCAATGTTATTGTAATTGATCTCATAGGAGACTAGAGTATGACTGATATAGTATATGGCCCGTTCTTTCCCAGTATCATCTAATTAAGCCAACAATGCCCCCAAAGAAGACTCTATTGCTGAAATGTATAAAATCAATAGTCTCCCAGGAATAGGCGGCATCAAAATTGGAGGATTAGCCAAATACTATTTTATTTGATCAAGGCTCTTTTAGCAATCCTCATTCCATACATAAGAAGCACCTTTATGCAGCATCTTATTAAAGGGTTGTGCTCTATCTGCCAGCTATGAGATAAACCTCCTAATTGACTGGAGTCATCCTTGAAGACTTCTCATTTGACTAATGTTTCTCGAAGGTGGCATGTCTAAAATTGCTTGGACCTTTTCGGGGTCAACCTCTATACCTTTTGCTGATATTATAAATCCTAAAAGTTTGCCTGAGGTGACACCAAATGCGCACTTCTTTGGATTCAATCTGAGTTGAAACTGTTCCATATGATCTAGAATTACTTCCAGATCATCGAGGTGTGTGTCCCATTTTCTTGATTTTGCCAGGGTATCATCCACATAATCTTCCATGTTTTTGTGCATCATATCATGAAAGATAGTGGTCATAGCTCTTTGGTAGGTTGCTCCTACATTCTTTAACCCAAATGGCATAACGTTCCAGCAATAGGTTCCCCATGCACATGTGAATGCTATTTTCTCTTGGTCTTCGAGAGCGATTTTAATTTGATTATATCCTGAGAAACCATCCATTAGAGAGTATATGTCATAGCCCGCTGTCATGTCCACTATCATGTCAATGTTTGGAAGTGGAAAATCATCCTTTGGGCATGCTTTGTTTAAATCTCTAAAATCTGTCCATACACGAATGGACCCATCATGTTCAGAAACTAGTACTATGTTTGAGATCCATTCTGCATAATCGATGGCTCTGATGAATCCAGCTCTCAAAAGTTTTTCTAATTCTACTTTGACAAGGAGAGCTACATGTGGATGCATTTTTCTGAGTCTCTGTTTCACTGGTTTGACTCCTGGAGCTATGGATAAGTGATGCATTATAAGATTTGTGTCAAGCCCTGGCATGTCTGAATAGGTCCATGCAAAATTAATTTTCTTCTTTTGTAAGAATTGTATATATGCCTTGGTCTCTTCTTCTAATAAAGATTGAGCAAGATGAACTATTTGAGGAGTTTCTTCTATGTTCAAATTGACTGGTTTTGTTGGCTCAATCAATACTGATGATCTATCCTAGAAATAACTCGGCAAGTTATTAAGTACCCCATTTGTAGGTGCCTCAAAGAGGTTTTCACCCTCAGATACGTCATCTCTTTTTACTATTTTTGGTTCTGATACCGCCACAAAGTGGTTTTCGCCATCAAACCTATTTTTCTTTCTTTCTTTCTATTTTATTTTTAGACTGAGGTACTTAATATCAGGCTCCGTCATACTTGTTGTTGGTTCGCTGGTGGAAGAAGCCACAGGTTCAAGAGCATTTAGATAGTAGGAAATTTCGTAATCATTCTGAAAAGTGAGGAATATAGGCTCTTGATGGTGCTGAGACTAGTCAATTAGGTCATAGTGAACAAGGGGTAGGTCAATGACTGGTTCAATATTATTTATGTGAAAGGGGTTATCTCTGGTGACCATACAATTGGGATTCATCAAGTCTTCTCCTAAGATACCCGAATTAGGACTCATCCTACCAAATGAAGCATCGTCCACTAAGGTAATTTGAGGAGTACAATCCTCTAGTCCTACACTAGGCTCGTTAGCTGCATTGGGTTGGGTACTATAAGCATGGACAACATCCATGTCCAAATCAACTGTTGCATCTGAAAGCGAGTCCCATTCATACTCATGGGAGTCTGTGTCTGAATCATCATTTGGGCCTCGTGATGTAGAAGCCTCAAGGTGAGGAAGGGTTTCCCCTTCTCTAGTGCTAGCATTGGTACTATCCGTCGTAGCTAGGATAGCAACACTTTCCATTATCGATCTAGCAGTCATATAGTCACTATTCGTCGTAGCTGGGATAGTAGGACTGTCAAGTATCAAATCTTTTGAATCTCCCCAAAGAAGATTTGTTGAAGGCACCCAATCATCAGACATGTCTTGTTGATTATAAAGATCAGGTGTATAGTCTGAATCACTGTCACTGTCCATCGTAGTTGGGACAGGGACACCTTTCTTCTTCTTATTTTCAAAACCTAAGCCAACTGTGGACTTATTCTTTCATCCAAAAAGGGAATGGTCAAGAGGCTCAGCTTTAGCATCCAACCTATGGCTAAGGGGACCATATCCTGGATAACCCATATTCTTAACCAGTGTATACCCTCTCCCATAAGCTTTAGGTGAAGGAGCAAAGTTCTCGTTGTGTTTGTATTTTTCCTCGTGATAGATCCAGTCCCTTACGACAACTTCCTCTTTCTCTTCCTGAATAGGAACCGAAGACTCAACAAATTTTCCAAATAATGTCATTGCTGATGACGAAGGTTTCATATTTGGTGATGGTCTCCCATAAGACCTAGGAGAGATTGGCATTTTTGTAAAAGAATCAATTTTATAATCTCCCATCCCAAGATCTATGGTCTTAAACTTCTGCTTGCATTGTTCAAGTGAACTACTAGGACTGTCAGCTTCCCTATTCAAAGGTACATGTGATCTAGCAAAAATGTTATTAACTGACAAAGCACTATCTCCAGGCATGCAAATTTTTACACCATTATGGGGAAACTTAACACACTGGTGATACGTTGATGGGATTGCTTGCATTTCATGAATCCATGGCCTACCTAGCAAAATGTTGTAGGCTAAAGGTCCAACATCAACAATTTGAAATAAGATATCCTTTTCTACTAGACCAATGCGAATAGGCAAAACGGCCAATCCCTTAGAACTTCTTTCTGCTTCATCATATGCCTTGATTGTGATTTTTTCCTTGTGTCAATGACATTCTCAGAATATCCTAGAGCCTTCAACAAACTCATGGTACAAATATTGAGCCCCGCACCCCCATCTATCAGTACATGCCTGACATAGGTTTTTTGAATCATGACTTCGATGTGTAAGGCCAAGTTATGTGGGTGACTGATGGATTTGTCGTCTTCTTCTGAGAAGGTGAGGTAATGAGGGCTAGCCAAATGGTTGGACCATATTCTGGAATTGATCAATATCTAAGTTGTTAGGGACACTAGCTGCTCGCAAAGCATCCTCAAGGACATGCTTGTGCTTAGGGGACAATTCTAAAAGCTCAAAAATAGATATCTGCGCGGGTGTTCATTGTAATTGGTCAATAAGATTATAATTGGAATCAGGACCAATGACAGATTTAGGAGGAATGCCCTTGGACATGGGCTGCTTAGACTTGCTAGTGCTAGGACCTCTGATAATAATGGGAGCTTGGGCCTGACCCCTAGTGACAACATTGAGGGACTGGGGCATTCTTCGTGAGTGAGGACCTCTTATCACCACAGTGGGTTTTTCATCAGTCATAGGAGTTGAGTCCACATCATATCCATAAGGATCTTTCCCTCTCATCATGTTGATGTTATCATCAGCCACTTCAAGCATGTTAATCACATTTTCAGCATTTGTGTTTGTATAGTTGATAGCAGCCTTACCATGCTTGTTGTTAGAATTTTCCCCTTTTTCATATTTGGGCAAGGGTTCCTTAAAAGCCTTATGATCCGCATTAGTGGTTAAACCATCAACTTGTAATCACCCACTTTCAATGAGGTCTTGGACAAGATGTTTAAGCCTAAAACAATTTTTGATATCATGTCCAATTCCATTGTGGAAGACACAAAAGGCTTTCTCATCCCACTAATGAGGTTTAGGATCGGGTATGCGGTGCTTGGTAGGATCCTGAGGTTGTGCCAAATTATGAGCAATTAGTATTTTGAAAATGTCGGCATAGGAGTCCCCAAGTTTGGTGAATTGTCACTTTTCCTTCTTGGGTTTCCCTTGATACTTGGATTTATTCTCTTGTTGTCCTGAGGATGCTTGCAGCTTCATGGCTTGTACCACATTGGAGAGATTAAGAAATCCTTCATTCTTAGGTTGTGGTGAGTCAACAACTCCATCATTGACCACCTGTTTATTCTTATTCCAATAGGAGTTCTTTTTGTCCTTATAACCATGATTGTTTGTTGTTTTGGCCATTGTTGTTATTAGTTGATTTAGCCAAAATTCCTTGTTCTTTTAGGACATCCTCTATGCGACATGCCACTTCGACCATGGTATCAAAAGAATTAAATGGTATCTTTCTTACCTCATATCTTAATTCTGGCACTAAGTTACTCACAATGATGTCTATTCTTTCCTCCTCAGGAATTGTCCTGGGATATTTTGAGCACAAACGTCTCCATATTTGTAGGAAAGTGACAAAAGATTCTCCTTGATTTTGTTTAAGCTTGCACAAATCAAGCATTGTGACCGACCTTGATAGATTATAAGCAAAATTCTGAACAAATCTTTGGACGAGTTCTTTAAATGACTTTACTAGAGGAGTAAGGTTGGTGAACCACTCCATGGCTTGGCCTTTGAGACTCCTTGGAAATAATCTCATCAAGTAGGAGTCTTCATGATGAAAAGAAAAGCTCATTATGTAGAACTGTCGAACATGGTCATGAGAGTCACCAACGCCATCATATTTGTCATAGGTTGGAAACTCAACTTTCTTAGGGAACTCAACCAACACCACACTCTTCTCAATCGGGTTGGGACATATGGAGTCCAAATTAAATGTGCTCTTAGGAGCCCTCATCCTTTCTATGTCCTTCTACATTTGCATGATCACCTCATTGGTTGAAGGATTCTGTTTCTTAATCTTTTGGTGGATGTCAAAATCATATGGAACTTTAGCACCTTTGTTGATAAGGCTTTCTAGGAATTGATCCTTGTTTTGTTCCACATATCATTCTACATATGCTTGAAAGGATGGTTCTTTTTGCATAGTCATAAAATCCATATGGTCAAATTTGGCATAACTTCCTCCATGTTGTGAGCCATGATGTGCTCATTGGGAGGGTTTCTTTGAATGTTTATGAGGTGATCGTCTCCTATGATGATCATATCTTGAAACCCTTCTTCCTCTAGGACTTGGGGATAGTGAGGGTGTCCTTGATCTTCTTCTAGGACTTGGCAAAGGGGTAGATGGGGGTGAGTTGGTCCCACTATTGGTTCCCCTCCCGTTGAATCAGCTTTGGAGTTGTTGTGCCTAGAGTCTATCTTCTTCTTCTTGGGTGACTCTTTTCTTTATATCCAACAACGCACGTTCCTCTTCTTCTAGTTGTCTGAATTTTTTCTTTTTAGCAGCTTGTTCATCTAAATAGGCTTGCTTCTCCCTCTCAATGCTTCTCAATCTTGTATTTGCATATCGAGAGGTGTCTTTAAGTGGGGAGGATGGTCTCGAATGCATTATTGCATTGGCTGTGTTTATGTGGTGATCACTAGATTCATTGTTTTGGCCCTTGTGTTGTGACCCTGAATCTGAGTGAGCTTGCTTATGATGTCTCTCAGCTCGTTGGTGAGCATCAAAATACCTCGCGTTGTTGGGAGGTGACCCGGGTGGACTAGCATGAGAAGAACCACCATACTCTCTTCTATGTCGTTGGAAGATATCCTCAAGAGTTTGATTCATGGCTTTTCTTTGTTGTCAGGTGAAAGTGTAACTCATGTCCATACTTGATGAAAGTGGTACAAAAGAGGTGCTCACTTCACTAGGATTAGCTTCCGAATTAAAACAAACCTCAGATTCACTCTTAGGCGATTGATCAAAAAGGGGTCCTTTTCCCTTATGCTATCGACGAGTCTTGACGGGTGGTAACTGGCTAAAGGCAACAGGGGGTCACTTCCCTTGATTGACTTGGTACCTTGTCGTAACTGACATGAAAGAAAGATACTCTCAATGATAAGGTGACCTCTCAAAGTGTCAGCGCCAAACTAGGATAATCAAAGTCCTCTATTTTCCAAAGAGAAATGAGAAGATAAAAAAAAAAGGGCTTTACCAACACTGTCAAAGAGGTGCTTCAAATCAAAGGGTGACTACCCTTGCACTTTTGAACTAGGAGGTTGGACTAGGCCAAAATATGATTGAAATTGAGATTTAAATGAAAGTGATTTGGACAATAAGAGCACTAAAATTTTCCAAGAATGTAGCTAACAATCTTAGAGATGAACCTTGGCACCGAGAATGGCCTTCTAATTTGACAATTATTCCAAAGTGATTTCGTAAATCAGATGATGCTGCCCGGAGGACTAAAACCAAAAATTTAGAGTCAAGACAAGTCGCAAATGTCAGAGCAAGAAGCCTACTCTAAGACCTAACTTGATTAATAGCAACTGAAACTGACCAAATTGCAAGCACGACAGAAATTACCCAGGCGATATACTCCAGGCTACTGGGGCAATATACCTATAACCGCGCGATACTTCACCTTATGCCAGGTGATATACCTTATAAGAGTCAGGCGATACACTCCAGGTAGGTCGAGCGATAGTTCATCAAGGGCGAACTATCATGTGATATTTCTTCTCAAAGTAGGCAATACTTTTCAAACCCGTGAAGTATCACGCGATACTTTTCTCTAAAGGGTGCAATACTATTGCAAAATTACTTAACTCTTGACTAGAACTGTGTAAAATTTGCATTTTTGGGTCTGTTTGGTCAAAATTTTTGGTCTGAAGGTTGATGTTTTCGATTTCAGTCACAATATCAACAAAATTTTGGCAGGTTTGCAAACAGTGAGGGATCAAACATGTCTCAAAACACTTGAAACAAGGGCAAAAGCAACCTTGCCAAGGCAAACACTTGTGATATCAGAGTTGAAAAAGCACCTTATGAACGCTACCGATCGTTTGTATGTGAGAACATTTATACTGGCATCACACAGACGAAGACAATTCAAGCAAGTCTATCCTAAAAAGTCAAGGCTCAATACTTACCAACTTAGCCCACAACTTGATGCCCCCTCGCCTCACACCAAGTGGTTACCCACAAGAGATGTTGGCTTTGTCGTGGAAGTGTCAAATGACACAACCAAAGGGACACATATGGTGAGTATCTTAAGGTGATCCGAGTAAACCACTTGGATCAATCCTTGCACTAAGAAGATAAGTGGCTAAACAAGGTGGCTTCTATCTAATGGTTCTTAATAAAGATTTCCGTTCACAACACCCCTCTTGCTCCTCATAAAGGACTAGGACCTCGCGGCCTCAAGAGTACCTTAAGCATTCTTGTTCAATATTTTCCCCATGGTCGCAATCCCATGAGCTACTCACATCAAACGAAGATAAGTGTTATGTCTACCAAGGTTTTTGGTGTCCTTAATAGCCTTGAGATTATAGTGAGTTGGAATCACTTACCATCAAGAAAAATGATGACAAGGTTGTCCCCACTTGAGTTGTTCCTCTTGATTTCTCAAGAGCAGGCCCGCTAAAGGATTCTAACAAATAAACAAAAAGTGGATCAACTCTTGAGGTTCAAGGTTTTTGGTTCACCACAAGGGTGAAGAGCATACTCCCCTATCTCAAGAATCTCTCCCAAACACACCAAGCAAAGAGATTCAATTACTCCCTTGCTTCCAAAACCTTAAGATGGGTCAAGATTTTCTGATTCACCTAAAAGTGAAGAGCATACTTCTCCTACCACCTCAAAATCTCTTTCACAAGGTTTTAAAAAATTCCTAATACAATTAGTGAATGCCACACTTGAAAGAAAAGCAAATAAACAAGCAAGATTTTTTTTTTTTTTAAATGCTTGGGCAGCTCTGCAAAAACTGTTAGTAGCCCTCTTTGACATGCATTTTAAGCAAATTTCAAGCAATGAGAGCACCTACAAGAACAACTTGTTAGACCAACAAGGTTAGCAAAATCCAAATCCAAATGTAAATATGCAATAAACTGATAGATCCAAGCTAAAAGATGCAGGTTAGACCTATCTAAATACAGTAAAATAAACCAGCAAACTAAAATGATCAAATTCAGATGATAAAACTAGAAATGCAGGTCTCTGTCAGATCAAGGGATATACCTCAGACTTCACTAGTATCGCATGACACAGTTTCCTATAGCCGGGCGATATACCTTAGTCTAGGCGATACTTTGCACTATGGGCGGGCGATACTTCGCACGACGCTAGGTGATATACCTCAGTACTGGCGGGTGATTCTTATCTTATGCGAAGTGTCACACCGCTATATAAAGGTATATCATGCGATATTCCTGAGAAGTATCACACGATACTCTGAGACAGAAAATCAGAACCTGCAAAATTTCCAAAAAATAATCCGAAAAATGATGAAAATGCAATGAAACAAAGGACAAAGCCTATCTACTCTGCCCCACGGTGGGTGCCAGAAATGTACACACTAAAAAGGTTCACTTCTATGAACCATTACATGCAAGGTTGCTCAAGAATGAGGCCTCACAAAGTGGCTCATAGCTCTTTATGCATGGAGTTGCAAGGGACTATGGTGTATTTGCTCTCAGCTAGAGCTACAAGCTTGTGACCTTGCTAGTCAACCATACAATGAGAGATTTGAATGAGGACAAAGTCAAGAGTGCCAATATCTCCAAAGAATCAAATGGAAATGCAATGCAATGCAAGCTAAGAATGAGAATGCAAATATGCAAGCTATGCTATGAAAATAGAAGTACAAACTAAGCTATGAAATGGAAATAGCAATGGATTACAATTCCCCTAATTAAACTATGTGAAGCTAATCTATTGCATAAAAGGAAACTAAGTTATGAAATGAAGCCAAAATGCAAGAATGATAGACTAAGAACAATAAGGCTCCCAAAAGCTCAAAAAGTCTCCAAGAATTCCTGCAGCATAAGATTAGTATTCAAAACATGATATATGCAAATGAAGGAGAGAGCTTTTCTTTTATAAGAAATGAGGTGAAATGGACCATTGAGATTAAGAGGCAAAAAGTCTTAATCAGCGGTGGAGCTTGAAAGAGGAGAAATCCATGTGCACAAGTATCCTCCAATATAAAAATAGGAGTTGACTTTATGTCCATATGAGACAAAAGGTGTTTTCTTCTTTTTATAAAATAGGAATAGTGCTTTATTTGTGCAACTTAGGATAAGATGAAAAGGTGGGGCTTTTTATTTATTAAAAGGGGAGGAAATATTCTTTTTAATCAAATAAAGACTTAGGATAAATGATTAGCCCATAGGATAAAAATCTAATATATGATCGAATTTAAGATTTAATCAAGAAATTGATAATGTTGAAAATATTGATTATTGATAAAATTGATTCAGGATTGATAAATTGAATAAATGGGGCCCAAAGTCTAGGCGACCATTTTTGGGTGCATACATTTGCCCCTCTTTGACTAATGTGTGATCGATTTGGGAACACATGTAGTCAAAGAAGAATTGAAATGTGAGATCGATCTGGGATCACAAAACAACTCAGATGTGAGGTCGATTCGGGATCACATCTGAACAAAGCATAAACAACGACTTTTGAACATGAGGTCGATTCAAGATCACATTCAAAGTAAGAGATAAGAATCTCAAATTTGAGCAAAAGCTCACAAAAGATGTCTGAATCAGGAAAATCAAGAGAATCAAGCTCTCTATGCATGGAGTTGCAAGATTGAAAATTGCTCTCAGCTAGAGCTATGAACTCATGACCTTGCTAGTCAACCACACAATGAGAGATTCAAGTGAAGACAAGGGAAACAATGCCAATATCTCCAAGAATCAAATATGTAATGCAATGCAAATCTAAATGAGAATGCAATCTAAGCTATGAAAGGAAAGTACAATGCAACTAATCTATGAAAGGAAATAACAAGTGTTACAATACCTCCTATTTAGACTATGTGAGCTTATTCTATTGCATAAAAGGAAATCTATACTATGAATGCCATGATTATGCAACTAAGAAAGCAAGTATGCAACTAAATGATGAAATGAAGCAAGTCTTCAATGTCTTCAAAAGCTCCAAATGTACCTAGAAAACTTGCAGCATAACATTAGCATAAAAGAGATGGATATGCAAATGAAGGAGAGAGCTTTCCTTTTATAAGAAATGAGGTGAAATGGACCATTGAGATTAAGAGGCAAAAAGTCTTAATCAGTGGTGGAGCTTGAAAGAGGAGCAATCCATGTGCACAAGTATCCTCCAATAGAAAAATAAGAGTTGACTTTATGTCCATATGAGACAAAAAGTGTTTTCTTCTTTTTATAAAATAGGAATAGTGCTTTATTTGTGCAACTTAGGATAAGATGAAAAGGTGGGGTTTTTTATTTATTAAAAGGGGAGGAAATATTTCTTTTAATCAAATAAAGACTTAGGATAAATGATTAGCCCATAGGATAAAAATCCAATATATGATCGAATTTAAGATTTAATCAAGAAATTGACAATGTTGAAAATATTGATTATTGATAAAATTGATTCAGGATCAATAAATCGAATAAATGGGGCCCAAAGTCTAGGTGACCATTTTTGGGTGCATACACTACCAAACTCATGCTCTAAATCTTTAATGAGTTGATTTTTTAATTTTTTTGTCTTGCAAGTTCCACCTTTTGAGAAAAAACACAAAATTGTAAGATAGAAAAATTAACTAAAGTTGTGTACCTTGAATATAGTAAAAGAAAAGACCCGAATGAAAGGAAAAATATTGTACTAATTAATGATATGAAAAAAAAATAGTGGGATAGGGTTAGTTCACTTATGATGTTCCACCTTATACATATGGTGGGCCCAAATATCTTCAGTGTGAGGTCATAAAATGTCTTATAAAATGAATCATTTCCTACAAAAAATATCATGGGATAATCAATCCAAAACTTGTAATGAATAGGTAAATGCATATTACAATATAAAAAATAATAATTTTAAAGTACTTGGAAGCTTAGGACATTTTAAAGGCATCAATTCATTATCGTCAATCAACAATGACGTCTGCATAACTCCCGTGCTAGAAACACGGGTAGATCTAGGAAATGATGGTGAATTATCACCAATACATGTACTCTGATCTATATTTGGCATAGCAGATGACACCGGTGTATCTCCTGCTCCATAAAATTAATCCATTATGAGATGCACCTAAGATTAAAGTACAAATTATCAAATCATAATTAACACAAAACCAAATATAGCAAAACAATGATTTACTAGGCATAGACTGTGAAGGCATCGATGTTTGCATGCCCCTTGTTGCCAACATTTCACTCAACAATCTTGGATGGACGTCTGTTGACCTCCTAGGAGGAGTCACTTGCACTTGATCACCTGAACAATACATTGTTAGCAAAGACATTCTGAAATAATAAAAGTAAGAGTTAACTTAAGAAGTTTTTGAATGTTCCAAAGAAAAAATTCTTTGTAACTTGTCAACTTAAGGATTATTTTACTTGAGGTGGCTGGAGCTTTGCTAGTACCAGCCTCACCGTGTTGTCCTTGACCAGGTACTTGAGTTTGCAAAAAATCCTGTAACAAGAACACATACATATTTTACTTCACAACATAAAAGAGTATAAAATATAAACCTTTATTAAACTTTTGTTATAACTAAAGATTTATTACTGCTTACTTCATAACGATGTGCTTGCGCCATCAATTCATATTTCCTCTTCAACATCTCCTTGGTTGGATTTGCTTCATCCAAAATGTTAATAATTTCTAAGTTGATTTTTTTATAGTTTTTTCTTCAACATAATTGTTATATTAGTCGTTTCTACAATATCGTCATCTGAAGGGGTAGCTATTGCCTCTGTTGCTGTAGGTGCTTTTCCCTTATCCTGAACATCAAATTGTGATAGGAATATCAGTAAAACTATCATAAAAACTCCAAAACCCTAAATAAAATAACATAATAATATAACATTTTTTTATCTATCTAATTTGTACAATTTCAATAAGGTTTATCATTGCTGAAGAATGGGTGGAAGGAGCATCCTTGTGGCCTCTATCATGTGGGGGATCCATATCGTCCTGTGACAAAGATTAAATATAAAAACTTTAGCGAATTGAAAGCAATAGACTTAGCAAAAAAAAATATTAATAAAATGGTATATAGTACTTACCACCCTCATGATAGTAACTATTTTTGTATCTATGCGATTTAAATGGTAATCTATTAGCAGTTCTTCCTCTACACTTATTGATTTTATCGCACATACAAAAACTGGATTCCCCTCATGCGCCTCAAATATGCAATTGGGTTGCTTATTAGTTGAGGAAGGTCACATACTATTTATAAAACCTGCAATATTACCTGTTGCTTTTGGTCTCCCATCAATGTACATAGCAAATCTTTTACTTTGATCATTTTCTTTCCATTGTATATAATTTGCTGATAGTGCATACCTACGTATACTTTTTTTATATTGAACAATCTACATCCAATCATTGTAATTATAACACGGATTGACATACTTCATTAATTCAACAACTTTGTTGTAACATACCTTTATCCCATCCATGGAAAATAGGCCCAAACCATGTAATGAGGATGGAGCTATGCGATATATCCTCTCATTAACACAAAAATCAGTGTTAATTGGAGGTAGCTCATTAGGTACCCATTCTTTCTCAATATTTGTGTACCAAAAGGGCACCTTGATGTCGCCTTTGGTCTCATCATCATAAGAACATGACCCCCCTTTAGCAAGGAAAAATTGCATACGTTTATTGTATTTTTTTTTAATCTTTTGACCTCTAGTTGATCTCCCCATTTTAGCCATACTACATGTAGAACTTTCATCTACCATTCCCTCATTTCCCTCATTTGATGTAAATAGATTTGACAAGTATCTATTTGGTGGGTCCTGTAATCCATCAAATGAGATATTGTCACATCCCCACTCCAAATAGAATTTTGATAATAATTAAATAATATATATATAGATCAATTGTCTGTTTGCAAAAATGGTGACAATCAAACACAATATATACATGTATCAACAATAATTAATTGAGCATCATAAGCAAAATATTGGTAATTATAAATCACATATGTTGTAATCATTAAAATTGAACACAATAAATATGTAATCATTAGAATTGAAATCAATAAATCAATATTAAAGATATATAGTAATCAATATAAATATATATAAATAATTAAATCACATACCTTGTACATTTCAATCATGTTATTGATCATCTTCTTCATCCATCTCATCATCATCATCATCATCATCATCATCATCACCATCATCTTGATCTTCATCATCTTATTCTTCTTCTTCATCTTCAATATCTTTTTCTTCCATAACATTATACTTTATCGACCTTCCTCTTGGATCATGTCTAAGAACAAATGACCAACCCCGTTTATGTGGAACCTCTCAGTAAAACACTTGCTCACATTGGCTTGGAAGAACATAGGGCTCATCTCCAACTGGCTCAAACAACCTTGTATTAATCATTGTAAATCCATTATCATGTTGGATAATAGTTCTATCTGGATCATTTTGATTCAGTCATAGCCTATACCATTTGACAATGAATAAAACTACTTTGAAGGAGTTAAAGTCACACTTAGTTATATCATCCAAGATGCCATAGTATCGATTTTGAGATTGTTGAGGATGTATGTCATTTCTAGATGATATATTAGTGACTTTGAAAACTGCAATTATCCCAGAATCACAAGTTTTCTTCATGTCATCCAACTTTTTTATGTGAAATTTGTGGCCATGATAGTACATAGCTTTGTGGTACTTGACCTACAATTTTTCAAGCGTGTAAAAATTATTTGCATTGTGAGTTGATATAAAACATATGAGTCATGATCATTAATAAATTTGTACGTACCTCTGTACCTCTTAAACCACATGCTAGATCAATTATCATTGACATAACATTGGAATCTCCATTACGATGAGCTTCTCTAACCAATGAAGCGACATCTTCCCATATTAATGAGAAACTATTTTGTTGACATCGTTCAATCCATACCGTCATCCAATCAAGATTCTTTGCAATATACAAATGTATTGCATCTCACTCTCGACCAACTGTATAAAAAAAATACACCAATTATAAATAACTTATATTGAAGATTTATAAGAATTAATTAACTACAATAACATCTTATATTTACCTCTCACTTTCCTCAATCTACCTTTGCCCATCAAGTACTCCCCTTCGAATTTTTTAATAGAGTTGGGGTCCCAAATACGATCTACATGGATCTTTGCTATAAACTTAGGAAGATATTCACTAATGTACACCATGGTCTGGTATACCATATATCCCTCCACCATAGAACCCTCAGGATGTGCTCTTTATTGAACCAAGCCTTTCAAAAATTTCAAGTGCCTCTCAACCATCCACATTGACTTAGTTGGTACAGGTCCACACAATTCAATCTCCTCAACTTGATGTATGAGGTAGTGTTCTTGTGCATTGAAAAAAGTTGAAGGTAGACACTTTTGCATTTCACACATAAGATGAGAAATTTTTCTCTTCCAATATTTTATATCTTCTTTATTGATTTCTTTTGATGATAACCACCTCATGTATTTTCCAAGATCATATATAACTTGTTTGACACTGTTGTCAAAGTGGTGTGGGAGAGATAGAGGTAAAACATACTGCAATATTTGTAAAATGATCTTATCAATATTTTATAAAAGAGTGTAATGAAAACTACATGCAGTATACAAATATACAGTGAATACAAAATAACATGAATTACCTTAATAAATGTATGCCAATCGTGTGTTTTCATCCTTGGTCCAAATTCACTTTTCTTTGATATGAGATCGTTTATGTTCACAACAAATCCTGTGGGAAATAGTATTTTTTTTATGACTTCTTTTATAGTATTTCTCTGCTGCTCCAACAATAACCAAGTAAGGGCACTTGTATCAATCTAGTCTCCATTGTTATTTGATTGAATGACATTTTTCATTGTATGGTTGGATTCTTCAATGTCACTACAAATTTTGACAATTTTATCTTTGTCACACCTTCCATATAAGATTTTCCATAATGTCTCTGTTACATTCTTTCCAATATGCATAGGATCAAACAAATGCATGATTGGGAGTTACTCGTAGTATGACAATCTACTAAATTGTGTAGGATAACTTTTTAGTCCTTTTGGAAGTTGGTCATTAATGCCTTGATGAACTTCACGAGCATCAATTACATCATCAGTAAATAAAATACAATATCAAAATATAAATTTCAAACAAAAACCATTAGATGCAATGACATTACCTCGACGATTTATTTTATTGTATTCCAACTTCCATAGGTGAGGTGTCATTCTCCATGGCTTTGATGTAGTCTCTTCTTTCCTATTGAAAAAATGTTTTTGGTAATTCGGTACTTATGATTTTATTTGGAGAGTGTCTATTCTCATTGAACACCTGCTTTCCTAAACTTTTTGAATGACGAGATTTTATCTTTGGACCACAAACTGGACATGCAAATTTTCCCTTTGTCTAAAGACCTACAAGATCGCGTATAATTAGATTAAATATGTTAACTTTGTGTTAGCACTATAACATACCAAAAAAGAGGAGTTAAGAAGAGAACATACCAAAAAAATGTGTTAGCCCAGGGGCATCATGTATTGTCCATATAAGCATTGCATGGAATTGAAATTGTCTTTGACCTATTGGTCTAGATATGTCATACATAGTGACCCCATTCCATAACACCATCAACTCGTCGATAAGGGGCTCAATATATACATTGATATTTTTAACTTGGTACTTACCTAGTTGAATGAACAAAAATATTACATAATTATTATGACCATTTTGATAGATTATTTATAATAAATTAATTTAGATGACTATTAAATGAAAAACTACCTGGAACAATCAGTGCCAACATTATGTGCTCCCTCTTTATGGACATCCAAGGAGGAATGTTATTGTTGATAACAAAAACAGGCCACACCGAGTAAGTAGATCTCATCTCTCCAAATGAATTGACACCGTCCGTTGCCAATGAAAGCTTGAGATTACAAGGTTCTTCTTTAAAGCGTGGTCATTTTTCCTCTATTTCCTTAAATGTCGAACCATCCATAGACATTCACATAATGTTATCTCGACTTATATTGTGTGCATGGTAATCCATAAATTGTGCCAAGCTATTGCACCTGAATAATCGTTGCAGACGTGGAATAATGGGAATAACCCAAAGAACTTTGCGAGGCACCTTTTTTGTTATTCGATCTGATTGATATCTACTAATATGACAAACATGACATTCTATTGCAAATTCATGTTGTTTATGATATATAATATGATCATTCAGACATGGATGTATTATTTGATACTCCATTCCAATATCTTTCATAATGGCAGATAATTCTCGGTACGAGCAAGGTAGAATGTTTGATGGTGGTAACAAACACTCACCTATCAACCTACGACCAAAAATATAATTTGTTAATTTAAAGAATATTAATTCCTACACGATTCACTCAATGTTAATTGTAAGGGAATTATGACTAAAAAAATAAAAAAAGATGACATACCTTAACATATGTGTCATTGCTACATTGGATAAACCATTCATAACCTTCAAGTTCACCAACAACAATACAATGACAACAAGAGTTGTTTTGGAGCCTTCGTATAGGGGCTCATGTGCCTTCTCAAGTGTAGGTACATTAAGGTTTGTGTCAACATCATCATCATCATCATCTTGATCATCGTGATCTTCTTCCATGGGATCATTACCTTCTACTTCTATATTCACACCTCCATGTTCCCTCATTTGGAAATCCACATTCTTCGAATTGTCATGGTCCATAACATGAAACCCAGGGTGGTTAACCTATATCAAAATGACAACCTTATATTAACCATGACCATGATGTCATCATCAAATCATGTCTTGTGTATTTTATAAATTATTAAAATACATACCAATGGACGAAATTTGTTTCCCCCTTCAATGTGACCATACTGCCTACAATGTTCCTCGACTGTTTTGATTAGATATCTTCGAGTTTTTAAGCCCTTACAAATTTTGCAAGGACAATAACATTTTCCATCACCTTTTCTTTTTAAGTTAGACCATAGTCTAGCAATTGTCTCCCTATTTTTTTGTGTGTTGATATCGTCAAACATGGTCTTTCTTGAATGGAATGACTCATTGGTGGAAGAAGGATGATTTGTTTGCAACCTACAGATTCTATATATTCAAGTGTATTAAAATAATATCCAACATTAATAATCAAGTAAATTCTAGCAAATCTGATTGAGTCGTATTTGCTTGATAGTGTATGTCTACTATAAACAAATCCCTTGGAAAAATTTAAAGATAAGAAGATCTCTAAGAAAAATTTTAATTTGAGGATCTCTAAGCATTTTACAAGAACAAAGCCAAAAGATGAAGGTCTTCACAAGCATTTCAACATTGGAGGGAGTATTTAGAGTTCAAGAGAGACATATTGGGAGTATTTAGATATGGTTGATTATGAAAGTACAAAATCAACACAATATGGAGATTCATTTGCCAAAAAATATAAAGCACATTTTCTACTAAAGATAGAATGCCAATATCTTGCTACCTTCCTGAAAAAGAGAGGGATTAATTAAGTAGGATGCATTTTATTTTTGTTTATGTTTGGTTGAAAAAGAGAGAGATTAATTAAGCAGGTATCTTGCTATTCTTCAAATTTATACCAAGAACCTCCGTGACCAAGAGAAATAGAAAGGGTGAAAGTGGATTACCCTAATGTAGCCCCTTTTTAGCTGGGAAAAAGTTTTTAGGAAAACCATTAATTAGAACAACATAATAAGTGGAAGAGATTCAACTATAAATCCACTTGCACTAGGATTTGTTGAAGCCAAATCTTCTCATGATCTCAATCAAAAAATCCCATGGGTTATGATGATACCATCAAGGATTTGTTTATCCTTTAAGAATCTGATCTTCTCTTTGTTTATTATGTCATTGAAACAAAATATGATTCTAGTTGCCATTTCTTTTGTATATTTAATTGCATAAAGCAATCAACCTATACTAATCAAAAGAGGATGGAGATTGTATTTTTTGGATCATGGCAAGATATGTAGCATTCCATGACTTAAACACAACCCTATGTTTCCTACATCCTTACCATTATCAAAACCATTACCAGCATGCTAAACTCTAGTGGAATGTTTCCTTGGACCTTATTGGATCTCAAGTCCAACAATTATAGATTCTTAAGACAACCTAATGTACTCAGAACTTCCCCAATAAAAATGTTATATCAGAGATTAAGATAGAACAAGCCTGTAAGGTTTCTAATATCCTTAGGTATATTTCCAGTGATATTATTGCTTACTAAGCGAAGTCTAGATAGCCTAGGAGAGAGGTTTCCTATACCTCTTGACAAAGTCCCATTGAAATTGTTCCATGATAGATTAGTTAAATTTAGTTACATCGGGTCAATTTTAATAATCGGTAGACTGTAGATTATTTATATATATATAGAAGGATATATATTGCTTCAAGATTTGATGCCCTAGGTAGATACTTTCCATGTTAGATGGGTCATATGGAGGTTATAGATTAGGTTGGAATAAAAAGGTTGTCTTTAAACCTTTTATAAGTCTTTAAGTATGGGAATTAGATGTTATGTTGTCGAGTGGATAACTTTTGTTGTCTACTTGACAATAATCTTTGGTTTATTTTGTTGACAGTCAGTTTAGACTGTTTAGGAACAGTTAAAAAAATAGTTATTTGGTGGTTGTCAGGTTATTTAGGGAGAATGGAGTTTATTTTGAGGGGGGATCCATGTGAGGAAGGGTGTGAAGAAAGGTGGTGTGAAAAACCATAAAGATGTAACAAGGTTATCATCAATAAAGTCTATTTATCTACATTTTTGTATCTCACTGTCCTGAAGGAACAATCATTGAATTCATAACTCCAATGGTTGATGAAACATGATTGAGACTTGGTTAAGTAATATAAAAAAACTCTTCCTTTTCTTATTTTCATGTTTCTGTATTTACCTTAGCATTTGGTTTGATCTCAAGGAATAAAAATTGACTGGCGTGACTGTGACTGGCTTATAGAGGGTACAATCAATAGTTTAAGGTTGTATTCCTTAATACAATATGGCTAAGGTCACCCACCCCCCTAAACCATGGTACCAACAATATGGATAAGGTCTTAGATATCTTCCATAGACTTGTCCTTGTACACAACATGGGTGTCACATATCTTTATGTCGAGGGATATTCTCTAATTATAATTGAAGCATGCAAGAAAAGAGTTTTCCAAAATTGGTGAATCCATTATGTTTAGCAACAATCCTGGATGCTCCTTCATAAATTTGATAAATTTACATTATCTCAAATACGTGTAGAGAGGGAAATAGGTTATCTGATCTACTTACAAATTGGGCATGTGATAGGGATAAAATGGTGTTTTCTAATGACATTAACCCATTATAAATTTACCTAGAGCTAGAAGATATAGTACTCAAGGATTGAGGTTACAGTGGAAATTAAAGTACTTTGACTCTATCATGCTGTCAAGTCTCATGTTTAGGATTGCATTTGTATTGTCACTTTATTTGAAACTAGTCACCTCATTATTTTCTAGTAGTTTTGATCTTATGAAAATACAAATCCTTAATATTGGAAAGAATCTTGTAGATTGTTCACTATCATTGACAATTCTGTATAACACATTTTTTCTTACAGGATTAGCCATTGGATCAAGGTGGTAGTAAATTGTTGCTTATGTTAACATTGGTTACTATTATGTAATTGGTGTCTTATTTTGTGTGGTTCTCAATTGGGCATTTCACCTCAAATTATTGGTGAGTGGCTATCCCTTGCTAAAAAATAATTAAACTTTTATTTTAAGGGTTTAAAATTGAGTAGTATGATTTTAGATTACTCTACATTTGACAAAATATACAGTCCAAATTTTACTGTGTCATTTTTGTTCTCTTAGATTCACAAAAAGTTACCTTGACTAACATATACATGGAGCTTAATTCACCCTTATGAATATCAATGGTTGTGGCTTCAAGTGTTTGTGTTCATATGATAAATGGTAGGACTGTATCTTATTTTGGGATGAGAGTGAGGCTTAGTCTACTATTATAAGAAATGTAGGTCAACTATGTTATATCACATGAAAAATGTATTATTTTTTATGTATTAAGTAATGTGTAATATTCTTGAGGATTAGAATTATGTTATATGATAGTCATTAATATCTCTTACTCTATTCTAACTTGTATGTGAGCAGTGCCTTCCAGTAACTATTGATGTTTCTTGATGTGTTTAGGGATCATTTTGTACTTAAATATTTTGTGTCAGTTACAAATTATCCATAGCAACATAGCAATCACGTTAGATATAATAAATTTTAGTAGAGATAACATTATATCATTCATGTCAAATGATCATAATCCAAGCACCATACATCTATCAAAGGTTAACTATGAACAATAACTTGGTCATCCCTTTCAACTTCAACCCAAATCCTAAATCATTTCTATAAAGTGAGGTAATGGCCCATTCTCATATCCATCTTAATGGCCATTAGTAACTTAATAAAAAATAGATGACACAGATCATTATAATGCAAGAATCATAGCCTAAAAGTTCACTTAAATGGAATACACAATACCAAACTCATCATTTGGAGTTTGGTGAATAATAGCCTAAAGGTTCATCATTTGGAATCATAGCTTAAAAGTTCACTTAAATGGAATTCAACTCTATTGAAATTTCATAGGGAAACCAAAACACAAACTTGGTCTTATCACACCCAAAATTTAGAACTATCCTCTTAGACAGGGTATTCACCAGTTAATTCTAGCCACTATTTTAATCTTTCTCACCAAGTTTCCCAAAGGACCAATAGGGATAGTAAGGTAGTCTTGGTTCTAATAGTTAGGTAGTAACTCTCCCAAATGGATCGGTTCTGAATCTCCTCCAAACTCCCAATATTCACCAATCTTCTCTAAAGGGTAGGAGGCCTAAATAGTTGGTTTAGTGAAGGAGGTGCAACTTAGACATGGTCTCTGGCCAATCTAACTATAGGAACATTTATAGGAACTTGAAACAAGTCCAAACCTCCAATATTAGCCTCTAACTCGAAGCCCATCAAAAGTTATGGGATCTACAACTTCTGGTTATCCCACTCTACCAGTCACATAGAGATGTCTGGCTAGGTTTTTAGTTCTATCTCCTTAGAATCACCACCATTTGGTCAGAAACTAAATGCAAAAGAAAATAGACCCTCATATCTCTCGTTTAAACCCATAATTAGAATTTTCCCATGGTTGAATCGAGAGACATGATTCAAAAAAGTTGAAAACCCTAGTTTATGTGCAAAAACAACTTGTTATTGACTGTCACCTAATTTATCTTCAATTTCTCAACCAAATAAACTCAGATTTGTTGCAAAAAGAAGCTAAGACATCTAAAAAACTTCCTATGAAGTTATTTTTGCCATACTAATCCGCACGGGTTCAAGAGAAATCAAACACCACTCAAAAAATGTTAAAAATCACAAATTTTTCCAAGAGAAATAAACTAAAAGAGCTCAAATCAAATATTTTGGGCACTAATGGCGATGCCCACAAAACTGATAATCTAGACTTCCCCTAAGTCTTCCAATGCCATTATCCATTGAATGTTCAAAGATACAGTCAAACAACCGCATATATCTATCTATAAAGCATCAAGTTTTCTAAAGTGACCACCACCAATACAATATTATAGCATTGCTCGATATCACATCAAAATATAAATAAGTCATCTAGTCCACATATATATCTATTTCTGCATAATGACCCAACTAAATAGTACGATTGTTGCACAAAGTAAACATCGCAAAAACATGACATTGACTTAATAGGTAGCCTCCACTTTTGCAATAGCTTTCTCGAGCGCTTTGCAAGACTTGCACTCGTCATCCACAATAGGTATATGTGGAGAACGTGTAGATGATGTAGACAGTAATGGGGTGTCATTGGCCCACCAAAAGTACTCACATCCATCACCATCCTATAATACAAATCTAAGTTAGTCTCGCTATAATGACTAATATTTATTCTTTGTAAACATTTAAAAATTGTGCAATTAACAACCTTTTTCTTATTTTTGCAACTCCAAAATTTACGGTTTAGATTTTCCTGTGTGTGTGATGTCCTCAACACACAGCATGATCCATCACCACAGTCACACATAGGGACATTTATCATGGCCATCAACATTGTATCAAGCATATTTTTGTTCATTCATACTATTTTTGTTCATTCATATAACAACATGACTATATTCTATGAGTACAAATTGAAAAAGTTTCATTTATGTTGATATTACAAATTTATAGAAAAAATATAATGACACAACTATAGCATCAGATATAAGTTTTGGGGAAGAACAATATCCATGAATTGAATGGTGGTGTGAAAACACACCGTTAAATAAGAAAATGCAAGGAAATCCACACTCTACACCCTTATGCCCCACATTTGATGAGCAACCATCTCATATCCCGCTCATTCTTCCCATTACTTTTTGTATTGTTAGATGGTCGATCCTGCATCTACAAAGTAACCATGATAGAAAAAATAAAACTTGTTTATTTTTAAATGGAATACACCAAGGAGTACCATCAAAAATATTGACCATTTACAAACATGAACTAGTAAACAATCATCAGATAGCTCATTTTTTTATCAGCATATGTGGATATTTTTGGCATCAATGTTTCAAATAGCTTCTGGATTTGATTGTGTAGATAGTTTTAGATCACACTCTATGATCCATCATCAGGATGAAAGAGACCAAAATGATTGCAATAGACCAAAATGATGGACTTTTCTTTCAATCATTTTTCTCTCTTCCATCCTGATGAAGGATCACAGAGTGTGATCGTAAACGTTGATGCCAAAAATATCTACAAAATTGAATCCAAAAGCTATTTCAAACATATTTAATGTCAGCATATGTGTAGTCTTACTTTATCATCATATGTGTAGTCTCAGAATTATCCATTTCTATTTATGTACCTATCACATGATTTTTAAAAATGAATGAAAAATGAAAAGAAATTGAAGATGAAATAGAGCATTGAACAAAGTAGAATTATTCGACTTAATTTCTTAATGAAACACTAATAACAAGATGGTTAGGGTATATACATATAGAATCATGAACAATATAGTCATCTACCAAAACACATTTATGAAACCATGTCTGAAGAACTAGAAATGGATAGTTATGAGACTACACCTTAACAATGCATTAAATTAAGCATTCATCATGTGGTACTCCTTCGTGTATTCCACTTAAATATGTTAAAAGCAACAATATGTCTATAAAAGCACATTTAATGAAAACAGTGGTCAAGGGAGGGCATGCTTGTTTGTCCATTAATGTCATCCTACCACAAGTTATAAGAACTAATACTGGGATTATTGAATAAGGAAAACAATTTGATCAAATGATAATGATGTTGGACCGTCTGCTAAACTGTAATGATAACATAACCAAAGTGACTATCATGGCCAAGTTAGGCTGGAGTAAAATGGTAAGCAAACATACATACAATCTTGCAAATGGTAACAATAAACAACTCAAGAACAAGCATGTAGGCATGGTGAATACTCATTGGGCACATGCCAAGTAACATAATTATGTTTCCTACAAAATTGATGATCTGGAAATACAGAGGCACAAGGATCCATTAAGCCTACTTAGAGCCACACAAAGCCATATAGCCATTGGATTTAAATGATGAACCA
Source organism: Chamaecyparis obtusa (assembly GCA_027943335.1). NCBI lineage: Eukaryota > Viridiplantae > Streptophyta > Pinopsida > Cupressales > Cupressaceae > Chamaecyparis > Chamaecyparis obtusa. The sequence goes on along the minus strand of BSBK01002736.1, from coordinate 911,025 downwards.
CATATAATATGCCAGGACTGTTTGCAACAATAAAACCTACCGCAATCATTTTATTCCCTATTCCAGCCAAAATGGTGTGCATTTTTCTTGCTAGTCATCTGAAAAAAACTCTTCCATCAAAATAGTAGAGAGATCACCCTACCTTCAGAAGCTCATCCCACATGCTATCCTCAGCATCCATGCACTGAGTTGTCACGTTCCAAGTGAAACCACTTGTATTCCTTAGCTCTTTCATCACTCTATAGGCAAGCCTCCAGGTTTTCAACTTATTTTTGAAGTTGTCCTTTGATAGATTGAGGTTCATATCAACATTGAACCGCCTCTCAATTGTAGACCACACTTCTTTTTTGAAGCCTCCGTCACATTTTTTGCCTAGCTATACTTGCTCGAGGAGCAAGTCTAGAAACTTGCGTTCCATTTCCTTTGTCCACATTATCTTCTTCGAGGAAGGAGATATCTGGCTCGTGTTACCAATTTCATCCATGCTCATCATTAATTCTATGTATGCCATGTTGTGTATACAAATTGTTGTTAATGGTATCAAAGTATCTTCATACATCAATTTACTCAAATAAAACACATTGACCCATACAAGTCCAACACTTGCAGATAGAAAGAGAAGAAAAAGGAAACCATCATGTCTATCAAAGTATCTTTATACATCAATTTACTCAAATAAAACACATTGACCCATACAAGTCCAATACTTGCAGATAAAAAGAGAAGAAAAAGGAAACCATCATGTATATCAAAGTATCTTCATACATCAGTTTACTCAAATAAAACACATTGACTCATACAAGTCCAATACTTGCAGATAGAAAGAGAAGAAAAAGGAAACCATCATGTAGTCTTGACTCATACAAGAACAAATATTCTCAGGATCTGTACTCTTCCCACATTCTACTTGCTATATCATCTCGAAATTGTGCCCACTGGTCTCTATCACATTGAGACAACCCATATGTCTCTAGCATTGGTACATCTATCTCATCATGATCATCTTCCTCTTTGGTGACAATTTCTGATGGAATGCCATCCTCTAACGTAATGTAGTTGTGTAGTATGCAACATGCTAATACAATATGGGTTTGTGTCATGATAGGCTAAGACGCAACATACCTCAGGATTGGAAAACGCTGCTTGAGAATACCAAATGTACGCTCTACTGAGTTTTTAAGAGAGGAGTGTCGATGGTTGAACAACTCTTCTCGAGAGTTTATTGGATTCTCTCTTGAAAACTCCTTCAGGTGGTAGTGTGTACACCGATAAGGAGCAAGAAATCTAGGTGCATTGGGATATCCAACATTCACTAGAAAATATTTTCCTACATAAAAAAGTATATTATTAAAACATGAAACATTGATTGTACCCTTGAGTATATTAAACTATGATTTGGCTTACCGGGGGGAACAACAAGAGGATCTTCTCTTGACAGAGCTAAAGCTAGAACATGACTATTTGCGACAGACCCTTCCCAACTAGCAAGGTAGTACTGAAACTTATGATCGAAGGAATACACACCCATAACAATTTGCGACAAGTTGCCTTTTTTATCATGATATTTACCCTGCATGTCGACATTGACGGTGACTGGTATATGGGTTCCATCGATAGCGCCAACACAATCCTATATGATATGATACAACCATCAATTCTACGGTCAACCAATAATATGATAAGGATAAAAATCCATACAAGAAATTTGTAACAACACAAGAATTACCTTGGAGAATGGATCAAAACGTTCATTCCCACTAATTTCAGGAGGAGTGTTTGGACTAGGTGATACAAAGCAATTCTTGTGGAGTCCTAATATAGCCCTCAACACCTTGTGGAAGTATCGACTGATTGTCTCTCCTGAGTGCTTAAAGTTGTGGGCAATCTTGCAGTTCCTCAGATTGTGGCCAATGGTGTGGAGGAACATCACAAGTTGTTCTTCTAATGCCAAGTGTATTGTATTTGTCAAGGTTCCTTTTAGCCTTAGGATAGTAGCTAGATGAATGAAGGTTCCCCTACTCATGCAAATTTGATCATGACAATCCAAATCGTTGGAATGAATAACTATTCTATAAAAAGAATTTCCTTTTCTTTTTCATTTACCCATTTGTGCATTGCCTTCTCGGGCCACCACTACTGTGGCTATGAAAACACAAGCAATAAGAGTTGTGAGAAGACGAGAATATGTGGTCTCCACAACTACCCATCCTAGAACGTCAATATTCTTAATAGGATCCATCAATGGCCTGAAATGTGGACAAAAATAATGATTTCAATGATGATATATCAAGTATGGAGCACAAAGATAAAGCGTATAGTAGTACATACTATTGTAGTACTTAGTCATCAGATGCAGAAGGTAGGCTGGTTAGATATATTGTCAAACTATATTTGTACACAGGTATTTATTACTTATGCTAATGACTGCTGTTTCTAGAGCTCCGAATGATAGATTCATGGCAAGTAGGAAGTATTCTTTGCATTGTGTTGATTTATAATATTGAGTGATGTGGAGGAGGAGGAGAAGGAATTTCTCCTCTATCACCATAGTGATAAGTTGGCAATTGCATTTGGGTTAATAAACACCCCCCCTGGAACAACTATTGAGTTGTCAAGAACCTCTCAGTGTGCATCAATTGCCATACTGCAACCAAGTTTATCTCAAAGATTGTTGCTCGAGAAATTGTTGTGAGAGATGCAAAATGTTTTCATCATTTCAAGAATGGACAATGTTCTTGTGGAGATTATTGGTGATTGTAAAGGAAACAAGCCATAAACACAAGCTCACACTATAACAAGGCATGAAATCAGACTTGGAGTGGTAAGGTGAAATCAGGTTCAGTTTAGGATTTTTGAAAACAAAATTTTGTTTCTTATTATTTGGTGAGCTAGATTGTGATTTTGAATTGATGGAATGATATTCTATAATATGCAATTGCATCACCGCCTAGATAACAGATATGCAAATGAGACAAATTTTTACATCCTGTTTTATGATTCCATGACAAGTCATAACACCCTTTTCTCAGGAAGCTTGTAGATATCTGGATTGAAAAGCTTAAGGAGGCAGAAGATTGAGAAATAAAGAGAAGAATGCATGGATAGATCTTCCGAGCCAATAACGAATCTAAGATAAGGTCTCACATCAAGCCAATGCTGGGATACACAGATAAGAGGATCTCTTGATTGCTATGTAGTCCTAACTTTTTTTTTTTTTTTTGTCTGAACCAATTTTATTATCTTTTGTCTATGTTTTGCATTTGGGCTGAACCCATATATCAAGTTATTTACATATGCAAACTTGTATTTGTTGATGTGGATTTCATGTTACTTATGACAGAATACCAAAGCATTCTACAAATTAGCTCATCTCCTAATCAGGTTAATTGGTATGAATTAGTGTTGAAGTTTCTTAGTGGAGAGGTGTAAAAAATTGCTCTATCAAATATGTCTTTAGTTTATGTAAAATAAATTTTGCCCCCAAGATCCTCCTATCGTGTTTTATCATACAAATGTAATAATTACAAAGGTAAAACAAGACTGTACTTTAATATAATATAATTTATTTTCTTGTATGGGCATTGTCTGATATGCCTTTATAAAAACCTCTTTCTAAACATTTTGAGCTATCCTTTATAAGCCACATAAATACAATAATATTGTTATCCATATCATTCATGATAATGTTAGGAAAGATGTCTCAACCTTGTATCCTAATGTTAAGAACAAAAAAAAAAATAAAATGCAATTTTCAGGCTATAGAAGTCATATTTTTCTCTAGAAAAATATCAAAACTGGCCATAACTAGAGTAAGCTAATTACAACAACATGGACCTCTTTGATATTTACAATTTATAAAAATGTAAGAAGTATTATGATGCATAAGAGCGCTGTAAAATGTAAGAAGTATTATGATGCCTTTGGAAGTTGGGTTTCCCACATGAGAAATGTAAGAACATATATGATGCATAAGAGCGCTGTAAAAGAGATTTACATTTGTTGACCAATTTATAACGTATGTTATGACACACGATTAGACATTTTTTAATGAAGATAATGAAGCCAAAATGAAGAGTTTGAGTTAGTGAGTGTATTATGCTATTTTGAGCTTGTGAGGTCATTTTGGGATTTGGGCAATGTATTATGCTATTCTAGAGAAAGTTTGCAAACCTGTACATATGCAAATTACCTCCATAGCTCTGGATTTTGACTATTCCTGACCTTGAAACTTCAAAGTCTACAAGCATTTTTGCACCCTTGCTAAAATACAAGTCCAAAACAATGAATGAAAAGATGTACCTCTCTCATTTTGCATGTTGTACAAAAATGATTGGCCCAAGCACTTGAGTACATATAGGCTCTTCATTGGCTAAACAAGAAAACCCTAAGGGCCCAAAACTATACAAACCTAAAAGACAATTTTCCCATGCCTCAATGGGTTTACACATGCTAATAAGGGAATGGCAAGGCATGCAAGGGACAAAATTGTAATGTCCCCCTTTTGGAATGAGATTTAATAAATAATAATAGTAAACTAAAATATGAAAAAATAAAAATATAATATTAATATAATGATAATTTTATTAAGTTCAATGAATGGTCAGAAGGCATGAAATGAAAGGTTGTGACTCCCTCAAGAATAAGATATAGAAAGGAGATTAGTTCCTTGGGAGGAGATCATAGACTCAAGGAATATAATAAATCACAAATGGCGAATCAAGGAAGAAAGAATAGAGCAACCTGATTAAATTGACAGTTTGTCTAGCAACCTGATTCAAGATAACATGATGCCTAATCCATTGTTAGTAAGTTTTCAAATACAAGCCAGTCAACAACTGGGCATGATAGCATACATGTACCAATACATGACAGGACAAAGCACCTGAATTCAACAGAAAGAAAAGGCAATGCTCCACCACAAAATTATTGTTTGAGGAACAACATAAACACTTGTAATCAGACACATTAAACACTTCATACAATAGGATCATTTACATCATAATAAACCAATATGAACAACTTCTCAAGGTTAAGATAAATGTATATATGAACAACAACTTCTCATGGTTAAGATAAATGTATCTATCATATATTTTTCCCTTTTTTGCCATCGAAACCAAATGAAGGCAGAACAACAACAGAATAATTCAGTAAAAGAATTTCAACAAAAAAAGATAGCCATCTAGTCTTTGTTATGTAGGTTAAAAATAACAATAATGATGAGTAGTTTTTAGATTAGGCCTAGCTAATACAATATTCCCCAACCCAGTATTACAATTTCGGTAATACCTCAACTAATTTAACAAAAAATTCAATAAAAAAGGGCCCCACCGCAATGGGTCAGTCATGAATGCAAGATATTTTAGATTTATCATTAGAACATAGAAGATCACTACAACAATTCTTAACCATTTCCTCTCTGCTTGGAAGAAAACTATCCTTATAGGTTTAAATATAAGCCAAAAGAAAATGGAATCTGGGTGAGTGCAAAATGCATGTAGACCACAAATAGGGGAGCCCCAAAATGGATGGAACCTAAATATTCAAAAAGAGGACCAAGAAAACCTTGGAACTCAATATCTTGTAGATTAAATCATATTGTCAATCAATCTCCAAAGGAAGGATAATCTGTGTCCAAAGGAAGATAATCTGTGTGGGCAATCTTCCTCGCAAGAGATAGTATGTGAGTGGTGTGAAAGAAAATCCAGCTCAAAACAATTAAAAGGAATGCTTAAGTAGCACATCGATGGTGGATTCATTAACTGGTGTTATGTTATTTTAAGTTTGGCGACAGAGAAAACAAAAACCCAAAAACAATCTAGTGAACTAGAAAACATTACAAAGCAGTATGAATCCATTCAACAATTAAACACTTCTAAAAGAGCAAGGAGGTATTAAACACTTCAAACTGGGTCTTACGAAAAGCAGAAGTGATAACATAATTTGGTAGGCATTTCACAGTTAAAAAATCCTTGCAAACAAATTGTTTGACAGAGATATTTTTAGCTTAATACAAATCGTAGAAGTCATAAATCTGGAGAGAAAAAATACCTGCAACCTTGCTTAAAACCTTCCTCCGCGACAGGATAAGAGTAAAACCCAAACAAAGTCAAGACGCGACAATTGCAGTATTTCCCAAACCCTGTGTTTATGAGGCGGACGCGACGAAACCCCTATTTCAAAATCCAATTTGCAATGCACGAAGAGCACGGACTCGATGATGAAATTAAACAGGGTTTATAATTTGCTAAAACTTGGATTTCATTTTGAATTCCACCTATTTGCCCGGAAGATGTTGCCGCCCATTTTAGGGCCTAAATCGGGTTTTGAAGGCATAATCTGGGTTTGCAACATATAGTCCCAAACGTTGGATTTCGGGAAAAAGCGGAAGTCCCGCACCCAATTCCGGTCAAATTCCTACAAACAAACAAAATTAGACTGGAATTGACATTTGTTAGTTCCCATTTCGTCGAATCCTCAGTTTGGAAGTGCAATATGAAAATAGAATAGGAATATGTAAATGCTCATTTTGCCAAAAATGAGCATTTACATCTTCCATCTGAAAAGGTGGAATTGGAATTTGAAATTGGAATTTCAATGGGGGGAAACAAATTTTTAAATTTTTCATGTCTACACTTAATTTTTTAATTTTTCATGTCTACACTTAATTTTTTAATTTTTTATTTGTGTGAGGAGGGATTTAATTTATTATTATTATTTTTTTTTTGTCTTTGGCTACTTAAAACGGTTTGTGATTCTATTTTAAATTCAATTCCATTAATAAAAATAAATTATTAAATTCAAAAACATTAAAACAATTAAAAAAAAAAAATCATACTCAAATTCCAATTCAAGTTTCAAAAAGTGGAACCAAACAGTCCAAACCTAATCCAGAAATGAAAAACCGGTTTATCAAATCCATGATTTGACCATTTCCAGCATTTGATCAAATCCATCATTTCTTAATTCCCGCTACCAAACGGACCAAAGATCCTTGGTTTTCTCGAAAACCCTAAACCCTCCTTGTTCGTCTTCATGATCTCGATTTCTTGAAAATCGACCGAGCCTTTCCCATTGCGATCCGCAGCCCGAATCATCAACTCGAAGTCCTCTACGGTGTTGTCCTCTGTAGAAAATAAGGAACCAAAGTTTGTATAGGATTCTGAGGGGGTAGAACTCAGAAATGTCAGGTGTGAGTGCAAGGGCGTCGGGGTCCGTGGATGATTCAAATGCAAACCCTAACCCTAGGGTTTTCCAGAGAACGTCGATCTTGAAGGCAGTAGAGGATAGAGTTGAGGCCTTGGAGAACATTCACGCTTCTGATCGGTTGGAAGCATTAGAGGATCAGCTGAGGGGCCTGAAGATGGATAACAAGAGGTTGGAGGATGAGGTCAGATTTTTGAAAGGTGTTATTGCCCAGGGTGGGATGATGTCAGGGTACCAGGTCAAGCCGCCAGATGCATATGAAGGCCAAAGAGATCCCATAGTTTTGGACGACTTCTTGTGGGATATGGGTCAGTTTTTGGACACATTGGTGGGGTATACTGATGAAGCAAAAGTGAGGATTGCTTCCACTTTCTTGTCAGGAAATGCCAAGCTTTGGTGGAGGATGAGAGCTCAGGATTTGAAGGCGGGCAGGGCAGTGGTTAAGGTAGACACATGGGAGGAGATGCAGGGAGCTTTGAGGGATCGATTCAGGCATGCTGACTCTGACTATATAGCCAGAGCTAAGCTAAGGTACATTAAACAAACTGGGAGTATAAGAGATTACATCGAAAGCTACTCAGCCTTGATGTTGCAGATTAACAGCTTCGACGAGCTGGACAGAGTCATTTTTTTCATCCAGGGTTTTGAGCCGTGGGCTGAGCAGGAGCTCATGCATTGCCAAAATGGAACCCTTGCAGAGGCTATTATAGCAGCAGAACAGCTCGTAGATTTGAATCCTGAATTGGGAGTGGAAAGTAGCAAGAAGCAGCGTGGTTGCTTTCTTTGTGGAAACCCAGATCATCGTGTTAGACACTGTCCGGAGAGGCAGAGTTGAACTCGACAGCATTTATAACGACAGCAGAGATAATTGGGCTTCAACAATGGGGGTGAACTGAAGTTTGAATGCAGTCAAAGCACAAGGTTACAGCACCCAGACTAGTAATTTTTTTTTTTTTTTGAAATTGGAACAATTTTTCATATTAAGACTCTTCTGGTTGTAATCTTGCTGAATCTCTCCCATTTATTATCAGGGAAAGCTATTAAGTTGAGATTACTGTAGTACATGCCGATTTTAGAAGATAAGTGTTGAATGGCAGATCTGAAAATTTCTACATTGAAACTGTTGGGCATTTACCGTGTTTTTGGGTTGGATTCGATCATATTTGTGGCTGGTCAAGTGCTCTTTGGGAGCTATGGCTTCTACAAACGTTATGTTATTATGAAATCAATTTTTTAATGTGTCACGAATGTTTATGTATGGCGTGACACATTTTGATTGAGCTCGGTAAAAGAAATTATAAGGTTTAAGGTGATTTTGGGCTTTACTTCCTACTGCTCATAGAGAAATGAATTTTTAAACTTATGTAGTTTTCATAGTGAAGGTTTTGCAAATGGGCTTGCAAGAAGAGTGTGTTTAACTATGGAGGAAATTCCTAGTTAAGTGCGTCCTCTGTGAGCATCACCTAGATCCAATGAGTGCTAAGTGTTTCATTCATTCTCATGAGAGATGGGTTTGTGTTAACTATTATTCATGAAATATGGGTCAATGAGTTTGACTCAAAAAACTACACAGTTGCATCTTGATAGCAATATCACAATAGTCTATGATGTTAGATGTTTTCTTTTATGGATTAAATTGTGAGAGTTTTTCATCATCGATGTTTTAGACCATACTTGCACGATCTATTAGCAGAAGTGAGAGAATAGCTACAAATTCAAGAGGTTAAATAGACATAAAAGGTGGATACTAGGGTTAGAGTTTGGGACAATTCTCTCACTTTTTCTCGCCATTGCTTTGATCTTGATAATGGATCATGCATTATGATCCAAAATATTGATGATGACAAATCTCAGAGTTTAATTTAGAGAGGAAAATAATCTTTTGTCATTTGTCTTCTTATTAGCAATAATTAGAACTCTAGTATCATTTATACTTTTATTCTTTATTGTCAAATGTTTTTAGATCTAAAATCTAAATTGAGGTATTTGATTAATAGTGAAGACAATTATTAATATTGAAGTCTATCATCTTTATATTTACAAAAAAAATTGTTTAATTATAAATATATGATCATTATTATTTTTTAAACAATAAACACTTTTGACCAGAGCTATGAACTAATAGAATCACATTTAGAAAACCCATCCCCTAGTAATAATTACATTTTTTTATTGAAGCATTAGTGCCTCCCAAATACGTCTCACGCGCCAAATATGTCTCATGCTGTTATTGCTCAATAGTTAACCAAAACATCTCCTTATCACTCTCATTGCTCTAGCCAAACACGTCTCCTGATCACTCCAATGTCCCGTGCTATCTCCCTTGTGACTCCATCACATTGGGCCCCAATCCTCCTTATCTCTCCAACATGTCGTAGGCCCAACAACTATTCTCCATAATCTCAACCAAGTTGGCGATATGATTTTTCTGGAGGACAAACGCTCACCAACACATTGATGATCGCACTATCAATAGTGTCCTCGCCAACACATAGCGAATGGTGTTCAATCAACCATTGGCCAAGGCACTTCTTTCCGTGTAGCGCCGAACATCCTTCAGCGGACGGCAAGGTGAATTTGGTGGGGACTCAAACCAAAGGCCGTCCTCTCAACAAAGATGTGCGACCACCATCACGCTGCAGTGTGAACCCCAAATATATGATCAATATTATTTCTGAGATAAAGATTAGTATTTCTATTTCCTATCACATGCAATAACTATTCAAATCTTTATCAACTTTCAAGTGAAAAGATCTTAAATATAATCTTAAGGTTTTTCATTGAGTCTATTACATAAAAACTTGAAGAATGGTGAGAATGAATTATCTGTAAAAGTTTCAATTCTACTCGAAGATTTTTTTATTTTACTCCAAGTTTAGTATTTACATTTAGATACAACTTGAGATATAGAGTAGATAAATGGACATGCCATTTTTTTTTTCTCGGTGAGCAATAATGAGATTAATTCTAGATTCATTTTTTCTTTTACTCTTTACTTTCAGACATCTTATTCACATGGCTATTTTTTCGAATTGGTTTTGTAGGGAATTAATGACATGCTACTATCAAATGATAGTTTCATCTTATTGATTTTGTAGGGCATCAATGACGTGCTATTAGAATTCAACTGTTTCTGCTAAGTAAATTAGATTAGTTGTTCAACTAAAACACACTCTTATAATATGCTTGTTAAAATCTAAAAGGAGGTATTTGATAGGGAAGGTTGATAGTTGCTAATGTTGGAGTCTTATTACATAGTTTATCATTTTTATCTTATCTATTGGAGAGTTTCTTCTTATTGTTTTGTAGGGCATTAATGATGTGGTATTATGAGATGGCAATTTCATTCTATTGATTTTGTAAGGCATCAATTACTGTTAGGGGAATAACACCACTAACCAAATGAGTTCTAATAACTGCACACTCCACACACACTTGATCCCCCAATTACTAATTTTAAAGGAGCTCCAAAAATGATAACACATGTACCAATAGTCGATCGACTTTTATCTTTTTTGGCTAGTAATTGGGCCATTTGTGCACCACTATTGAGACATTTGTGCATGACTACTGAGACATTTGTTCGCAAGTACTAACAATTTTGAGTGAACAATTATTAATGTATCTTTGAGTGGGTCTCAAACAGTACTTTGAAATAACCACTTTTTGACCCTTCGATAGTTGAGAATCTCTACATGGAGTTTTGTTAATACCCAAAAGCCAAGAAATATTTTTCAAAGTGTCAACTAGCAAAAATAAACCAAAAAAAAATCGTTGAAATCTAGTGCACAAAATTAAGGTGTGCAGGTACTAGTGCTCTTCTCGAGTTAGTGTTCAACTCTTTTTGCTAAGTAAAATAGTTTAGTTGCTAAGCTAAAACATACTTTTAATATGATTGTTGAAATCGAAAAGGAGGTAATTGATAAGGAAGGTTGACAACCATTAATTCTAGTCTTACATAATGTATATATATATTTTTTATTAAAATAAAAAAATATTTTTAACTATAAGTATATATATCCTAAATGTCAAATTCGTAAAGCATCTCAAGTGCTTCTAGTGTAGAGATTAATATTTTTATTTTCTTATTTGGTACAGTGATTATTCAAATCTTTATTTCCATACTAGTGTGAAACATGCTTAATTATGATGTAAAAGTTTTTCATTTAATTTATGACACGGAAAATTAAGAATGTCGAGACTGAACTATTTGTAAAGGTTGATTGTTGAAAAATATGGAAAAGATAAGATTTTTTAGTTGAAAATCATTTTGGTTTCTAGATGTAAGTTTTTAATCAAAATAGATTTGACATTTTAGACTACAATTATTTATTGTGAAAGTGTCTTGGGTTTTAGTTCTATTAACATTCAGCATCAAATACAATTTCTTGTAATTTTCTTAACGATACAACTATGATTTCCAAGAAAGGAAGTCAATGGGAAAGGAAGCCAATATTGTGAAACATTTATATAGTTGCAAAGAATTGTACTTATGTATTTGGGTTATCAAACCACTATTTAAATTGTTCTTTGTATATTTCAAATGGAGAGGGTCAATTATAAAATTGCAAATTAAATCCACATCCCATGTGTGGCTGCATATTTATAGCATTACAAGTTCTTGAATTATGATAAAATCTCAAATTTTTAATCATAAATATTTATATATTCATTTTTTGATGAAGGTAATCATGGGAATTTCAAAGTCCTATCTTAGCCACAACACTCATCCTTCCAAGAATGGACATTAAAACACTCCAATTTACCCATGAATTTAACCATAATATAATAATGTCTTCTTAAGAGGTAAACCCATTTAAGTAGGTTATCTTAATATGGAATAAGATTTAAACCTTTGTCACTCACGATCACTCAATTTTGAAAGTAATATTGTATTTATAATTACCATATTCACATTGTTAACAAATATATATTATCATTTTGTATCGAGGTCTTTGCCCATTATATTAAATTTGAGAAAAAGATTATCATAGATTTTAAAGAAGCTTTCTAGCTAGTGACAACACACTAAAAAAGGCAAGAAACATACCTAGTAGCCATTAAACAAATCTAGAAACATAAGGCACATAGACTTGTGATGCAGGAGCATCCTGGGTGTAAGAGCAATCTTGCATCACCCAAAAATATTTTTCTTTTTGTATTCAATAAGGGCTATCTTGTGCAGAGTTGCTATTTATGGAAACTTGCTATTTTTAGTAAGTTGGTCTTACGATCTCGGAATGTTCTGATTTTACATGTGGAGGTTCATCTCAGTCATATCAGCCTGCCAACAAAGTTTCATGGCTAGATCAGGTCTAGTTTTGAAGATATTGAAGATTTTTGGTATTGGCAGCAGGGTACAGAAACTTTGAACTCAGTTGTGAAGGCTTTAGAAGCCTCGGATGAGGTCGAAAAATTGGGTGACGAATGCAAAATGCCGGTCAAGCTTGTAGAGCGCTTCGTGGCGTTTCTGAAATGGGGTTATAATAGTCAATCGGGTCAACTGGTGATGACTTATGGTCTCCGAAAGTCGGGTCACCTGAAATGGCAGAAAATAATTTTCTTTCAAAATTTCTGTTCGGGTTTCAAAAGTTATTTGGAGCCGACTTTGATGTAATAAATTGAAAAATAAAATAATTCTAAGTTTGGTCGGCCCTTAGGGCTAAATTTTTGGAACCTTCTCGGGCGGTGGAAATTGCCTATATAAAGAAGGCCCATAGTGTTGTCTAGGGAAGTTCTGGGTAGTAGATTTGGGTATTGATTCAAGGCTTTGTCCTACATAATATTGTAAGGGAATGCCCATGTGGCTTTGCATATTGTAATTCTGAAAGTTTGTAATTCCACATTTGTGGAGATAATAAGAAGCCAATTTTCTGTTCTTGCATATTATTGTTGTTGTTTCTCTATTTTTGTTATGTGTTTGTGGTATTAAGGGGATCACCCTTCATCAAGTGGTATGTGTTTGTGGTATTAAGGGGAGCACCTTTCATCAAGTGGTATCAGAGCGAGTTTTCTTGAGTGTGTAAACAGATCGCCGACTGTGAGGCAGTTTGCACAAGGATCGTGGTTAGGGTTTCAGCGCGCATCGCGAAAATGCCTCCACGAAGAGAACATGGCGGAAGAGTTGGTGCTGTGACACCTGAGGTTAGAGAGCTGCAGAGATAAGTGCGAGCATTGCAAAAAGAGATTCGTAGAGGAATGAATCTTAATGTCAGAGATGAAAGCGAGGATGAAGCTGAAGAAGAATACCAAGAAGGAGAAGCTGAAATTGTGAACCAGGAGGAAGAAAGACTTTTTCGGGCGATTTCCAAGATTAGGAAAAGACCTAAGATTGAGGTTCCTACATTTTCTGGAAATCTTAACCCAGAGGAATTGATCGACTAGATCAATGAATGTGAAGAATATTTTGAGTATGAAGATGTTGAGGATCCTGATAGGGTCAAGTTTACGAAGGCCAGATTGAAAGGTCATGCGAAGATCTGGTGGCAAGAAATTCAATTAAAGCGAAATAGAAGAGGGAAAGATAAAATCACAAGATGGGATCAGATGGTGGATAAATTGAAGCGACAGTTCATTCCTGTTGATTATGAGCTTGACCTACTAAAGAAAATGCAAAGTTTGAAGCAAGCAGGAAAATCTGTTCAGGAGTATACAGAGGAGTTCTATCGACTCCTCATTAGAACAGGCCATGCAGAAGCTGATAAGGAGAAAGTTGCCCGATACCTTAATGGGTTAAGGCCAAGCATTCAGGAGGAGTTGAATCTGGTTCGAATGAACAGTACTGAGGAGGCATACCAGTTTGCCCTAAAAGTAGAGGAAAAGCTGAACAAGAAGTTTGAGAGTAGACAAAATGGAAGAGGTCGTGGTGGGAGATCTGGTGGACGGTCATATGGTGGCCGAAATGAAGATCCGAAAAAGAAGGATGAGGCTAGTAGCAGTCAGAATCAGAGAGGAAATAATTCTAATCGTTTCCAGGATTAGAGTAATAGAGATCAGAGAGGAAAAGGAAGAGGACAAGGATCTGGAAGAGGAGGCTTCCGTGGAAGATGTTTTCACTGTGGAGAAGAAGGTCATAGGGCATTTGAATGTCCTCAGTGCCAAGGCAGAATAGACAGGAGAAATGAAGGCCAGGCCAGAGTTGCACATGTAGATGAAGATGCTAGATCATCAAATTTTGAAGATGCTGAAAGAGGAGAAACGCTAATTAACAGAAGAGTCTTGCTGAGTGGTGAGAATGAACCTGAACAAAGGAGGTGCCTGTCTCGCACTAGATGCAAGTGTGAGGGTAAATGTTGTGATGTGATTATCGATGGTGGAAGCACTGACAATTTGGTGTCAGAAGAGATGGTGACAAAATTGAAGCTCAACAGACAAAAACACCCACATCCATATCGGATTGCCTGGGTGCAGGATGACCACAAGGTCATGGTCAGTGAACAGTGTCTGGTAAAGTTCAATATTGGCGGGTACCAAGATGAGGTACTATGTGATATCATCTCTATGGATGCATGTCATATGTTGTTGGGTAGACCGTGGCAGTTTGACAGATGTGCTGTACATGATGGTCGTGCGAATACCTATTCCCTGACAAAGGATGGAGTGCGACATAAGCTAAAGCCATTGAAGGAGACCGAAGAAAATGTATGTGATAATGCAAGAATAACATTTGTTGATGGAAGAAAATTCCTAGATGGTATGAGGCATGAGCATGTGTGTTTTGCTTTAATTCCAAAAGTTGGTAAAGAAGAAGTAGAGGATGTACCTGTAGAGGTTGCAAATTTGTTGAATGAGTTTCAGGATATTGTATCTGATAATGTACTTGATGGATTACCACCGGTAAGGAAGATCAGTCATCAGATGGATTTGATTCCAGGAGCCAGTTTGCCAAACAAGGCAGCACACAGAATGACACCAGCAGAAAGTGAAGAGTTGAACAGACAAGTACATGAGTTATTGCAGAAGGGGTTGATTCGAGAGAGTTTGAGTCCCTGTGTTGTACCAGCGGTATTAGCACCAAAGAAAAATGGAGAGTGGAGGATGTGTACAGATTCCAGAGCAATAAACAAGATCACAATCAAGTATAGGTTTCCATTGCCACGAATGGATGATATTATGGATTGTTTGAGTGGAGCTGTGTATTTCTCAAAGATAGATCTAAAGAGTGGATATCACCAGATTCGAATCAGAGAAGGAGATGAATGGAAGACTGCCTTCAAGACAAAGGAAGGACTGTATGAGTGATTAGTCATGCCTTTTGGGCTAACCAATGCACCGAGCACTTTCATGCGGCTCATGAACGAGGTTTTGAAAGAATTTTTAGGTAAGTTTGTCATTGTTTACCTACATGATATTTTAATTTTTAACAAGACATTGGAAGAACATATGATGCATATTCGTATGGTGTTTGAGAAGTTGAGAGATGAAAAATTGTTGATTAATTTGAAAAAGTGGAGTTTTGTGAAGAAAGAGTTAGTGTATTTGGGATTTGTAGTTTCAGCAGAAGGTCTAAAAATAGACGGAAAGAAGGTACAGGCTATCCTTGAATGGCCTACTCCAAGGAGTGCTATTGAGGTAAGATCTTTTCATGGTTTGGCTAGCTTTTACAGAAAGTTTATCAGAAATTTTAGCAGTATTTGTGGACCCTTGACTAAAACAATGAGAGGGGATAGAAAAGAGTTTAAGTGGACTAATGGGGCAGAAAAGAGTTTTCAATTGTTGAAACAAAAAGTTACAGACCAACCTATTTTAGCACTTCCAGATTTTAATAAGGTGTTTCAAGTAGATTGTGATGCTAGTGGTACTGCAATAGGAGCTGTTATGAGCCAAGAAGGTAAACCTATTACTTTTTTCAGTGAGAAGTTAAATGATGCCAAGAGAAAATATTCTGTTTATGATCAAGAATTTTATGCTATAGTTCAGGCATTGAAAAAGTGGAGGCACTATCTGCTTCCTAAGGAGTTTGTTTTGTATACTGATCATCAAGTTTTGGAATATTTGAACAGTCAAGGAAAGTTGAATCAAAGACATTTGAAATGGGTTGAGTTTTTGCAGAGTTATACATTTATTTTGAAACACAGAAGTGGAAAGTCTAACAGGGTTGCAGATGCTCTTAGCAGAAGGCAACTATTGCTGACAGAGATGCAGATTGAGGTGGTTGGGTTCAAGGAACTCAAGAATTTGTATCCAGAGGATCTTGATTTTGGTGAAGCTTGGAAGCTTGTACAGAACCTGTTACTCTCGACAGGACGAAATGGTTGGATTTTATCATCCAAGATGATATGCTATTCAGAGGGAGTCAGTTGTGCATTCCACAAAGTTCTATGAGGGAGAATCTCATCAAGGAGAAGCATAGTAGAGGATTGGCTGGACATTTTGGTCATGATAAAACCTTTGCTTTGGTTGGTGAGAATTATTATTGGCCACAATTGCAGCAAGATGTGAAGAAGTTTGTACAGAGTTGTAGAGTATGTCAGATGGTGAAAGGAGTGAAGCAGAATATAGGGTTGTATCAGCCATTACCTATACTAGAGAAGCCTTGGGAGGATATCAGTATGGACTTTGTTCTTGGTTTACCGAGAACTCAGCGGGGACATGATTCAATTTTTGTGGTGGTTGACAGATTTTTGAAGATGACACATTTCATTCCCTGCAAGAAGACTAATGATGTTGTTCATGTAGCAGAATTATTTTTCAGAGAAGTGGTGAGACTACATGGTTTGCCAAAGACCATAGTTTCAGATCGAGATACTAAGTTTGTTGGATATTTCTAGCGAACATTGTGGAAGAAGTTGAAGACAGATTTGAAGTTCAGTTCATCACATCATCCACAGACTGATGGACAGACAGAGGTGGTCAATAGAAGTTTGGGAAATTTGCTGAGATGTTTGGTTGGAGATAAGCCAAAAGGATGGGATTTGATTTTACTAGAGGCAAAATTTGCATACAATAATTCTGTCAACAGGAGTACTGGTAAATCACCATTCCAGATTGTATATGGAAGTAGTCCAAGAAATGCATCTGAATTGAGAAAGATAGATAAAGGAGAAATAAGTAGTGCTGAAGCTGAGGATTTTGCAGAACACTTGAAGAACATCCATGAGGAGGTGAGGAAGCATATTACCAAGATGAATGCACAATATAAGGCTAAGGTAGATGAGAAAAGGAGGCATAAGGAATTTCAAGTTGGAGATGAAGTCATGGTTCATTTGCAAAAGGAGCGATTTCCGGTTGGTACATATAACAAGCTGAAAATGAAGAAGTTTGGACCATGTAAGATATTGAAGAAGCATGATTCAAGAAATGCATATGAGGTAGAATTGCCTAGTGAGCTGAATATTTCACCAGTGTTTAACATTTCAGATTTGACAGAGTATCATGAAGGAGGTCTTGAAGATGAGGTTGCAGCAGCACAGTGGAGTATTCCAACAAGTAGTTCAGATACCAAGGAGATTGAAGATATAATGGACAGTCGTGCTGGCAGAAGCACAAGGAATAGGACATATGAAGAGTATTTGGTCAAATGGAAAGGATGACCTGTTGAAGATTCATCATGGATAACAAAGGAGGAGGTTAACCATCTTGGTTTTCCTCTACACACCTGAGTCGTGACAGGGTCACTTCTCAAATTACCCCGGGTGTCTGATGCAGGAGCATCCTGGGTGTAAGAGCAATCTTGCATCACCCAAAAATATTTTTCTTTTTGTATTCAATAAGGGCTATCTTGTGCAAAGTTGCTATTTATGGAAACTTGCTATTTTTAGTAAGTTGGTCTTACGATCTCAGAATGTTCTAATTTTACATGTGGAGGTTCATCTCAGTCATATCAGCCTGCCAGCAAAGTTTCATGGCTAGATCAGGTCTAGTTTTGAAGATATTGAAGATTTTTGGTATTGGCAGTAGGGTACAGAAACTTTGAACTCAGTTTTGAAGGCTTTAGAGGCCCCAGATGAGGTCTAAAAATTGGGTGACAAGCGCTTTGCGCTAGTCAAGCCTTTAGAGTGCTTCGTGGCATTTTTGAAATGGGGTTATAATAGTCAATCGGGTCAACTGGTGATGACTTATGGTCTCCGGAAGTCGGGTCACCTGAAATGGCAGAAAATAATTTTCTTTCAAAATTTCTGTTCGGGTTTCAAAAGTTATTTTGAGCTGACTTTGATGCAATAAATTGAAAAATAAAATAATTCTAAGTTTGGTCGGCCTTTAGGGCTAAATTTTTGGAACCTTCTCGGGCGGTGGAAATTGCCTATATAAAGAAGGCCGGTAGTGTTGTCTAGGGCAGTTCTGGGTATTGATTCGAGGCTTTGTCCTACATAATATTGTAAGGGAATGCCCATGTGGCTTTGCATATTGTAATTCTGAAAGTTTGTAATTTCACATTTGTGGAGATAATAAGAAGCCAATTTTCTGTTCTTGCATATTATTGTTGTTGTTTCTCTATTTCTATTATGTGTTTGTGGTATTAAGGGGAGCACCCTTCATCAACTTGGTATAAAAAAGAACCTAAAATTGTTGAAAAAAATCTTTAAATTACAAAACAAAATAGAGAGCTTTATGAGAACCCTAACTAATAAGGAACAACATATACCCTCCCACATCCATTTTTATTGAAATCTGCAGCTCCAAATTTTCAATGGAAATAACGTTTTAAAACAAACCCTTAATATTAACAATTCAAGGTAAAACCTACAATACCAACATATCACAACAAATCTAATTCCTTAAATAGCACATGCTCACTATAACCCTTACATTTCAATAATTCAAAAAAAATGTGTAAGCACTAGAAGAAAAGCCAGATTCCAATGTTTTCAACAAAGATATTTTTTAAGTCCAAAGCAAAAGGTAGACAAAGCTAGTAGAAAAAAGTTAGCCAGTCATTGTGAATTTCAAATTTACCTTTAAACTTCTGTAAATCACTGTCAAATTTTTATTTAAATAAACCTAGAGAACAAAAATAAATACCCGTCTTGAAGCTTTCTATTTGCCATGACCTGAATCTACCACTCTTTTATGAGTCTACCAATCTTGCACAAAATGATTTTCCTTAACAATTTTAAATTATAACATAAATCTCGTAACTATATGCATAGCTTTCTTTTGGCCCATAAAGTAAAATTATAACAATAATCTCGTAACTATATGCATATCTTTCTTTAAGCTCGTAATTCTCTAGAGTAGTTAGATTTTTTTAAAATATAATTTTAATATGATCTTTTGACTTTATTTCGCAGTTAATCACCGCTTGCTCCTAGCACACCATCTTAGCTTTAAAAAACCTTTCCGTACCACTTCACTCCCCACTTCCCCAAGACTTCTCCATGTTTTTTGCATCTTGATTTTTTCCAACTATAAACATAACAAAGATAAGCTTGAAAGACGTTGCATAATCTCATGAATTTTTTACAAAATAAAAAGTAGGGTTTCTTTATTTTTTCCAAACACAAAATCCAAATCGCAGAAATATGAAGAAAATTGGATCATTGTTTTGATTGTTCAACAATAAAACCCTAACTGATGCATGGTTTCATTTAACCCGCCATGTCAAGCAAATTACAGTTTAGTGTAGAAAACAAAATTAAATGCCCTATAAAGATCCCAAATTCCAACCACAAAACTGTTGGCAAGTGATGGTTTGAGAGCACTAGTGATCACTTAAGGGTTGTGATTTATGGCAACACTTATGTTGTAGTGATCACATGAAGTGAGTATAAGTATTGAAGACACAATCATGAAAATGACTAAGTATAGAATCAAAGTTACAATATACTACAGTATTGTTTAGGTCAGTGAAGGTAATATATGATGTGTTATGACTTGTGAACTTAGAGGAAGACATTTTGGGATATGTATGACCTTTAGTTAAGGTCACACATATTTTGGTGTTAATATCTGTAAGTTACATTGTTATGAAGGTATGCGAAGATAGAGGAATAATGAAACATGACACATGAACAATTACGATGATCGAGGGACGGATAGATGGAATGGTAACATGCTAAGTTAGATAAAGGTTGTATGTTTTTGACACTTTGGTAATATAAGATTGTTGACTTAGTATTTATCATTTGTATAAATAATTATTATGTTTTGTATTGTATTGGAGAGCCGACTTGATGGTAGAATGAATATAAGTATAGAGTGTTTTGTGGAAGCGATAAATGTGATAGTGATGGATCAAAATTTAGAATACCAATAAAGGTAGATAGTAGATGCGAGATTAAAGATTGACAGATCTATAATTGGAACTATCAAATCATAGAAGATGCTTGTGCAGTTCACTTATTGAAGAACACTTTTGTAACAAAATTTTGATTGTAAGAGCTATAACCTCACCTCACCTTTAACAGGGTTTTTGTATACCCCTAACAAGGTTTCTATTCCTCTAACAAAGAAATTTACTATGTAATACTCAGCTCCTAATAGGGCTAGATCTCCTAACATGGATTCTATTTTAGTGCATAGTTGTGGGTACCATCCCCACCGGGTTTTCCCTTGGCTAGGGTTTCCTCGAAAACAAATAATGGTGTTATGAGTTATATGTTGTGTGCTTATATTCTTTTCATTTCAATATTTATATGGTTTATAAGCAATTGGTTTAAATTTGATTTAAAGTGTTATAATATTGATTCACCCCCCTCTCAGTATTACTTAATCCTAACAATTGGTATAAGAGCTATTGGCCCTTGGAGAGAAATCCTAACAACTTAAGGGAGATCATAATGGAATCAAAAAGTTTTCAAAAGAACTTTGAAGCAACACTTGATGACTTGGACAAAGAAAAGGCTAAGAATGGCAATTTGAGATTCAAATTAAGAAGAGTTGAAGGTTTCATTAAGAAACTAAAATTGGTATCAGAGCAGTGGTTGCTTAGAATAGAGTTTTAAGGACTTCAGCACAAAGGTCTCAAGATGTATAAGAGGGAAGTGCCAAGACTAAATAAAGAGAACTTTGCAATATGGCAAAGCCGAATGAAGCTACACATATCTGGAATTGGGAATTTTGCACTAGAGTTGATGGAGAATGACTACATTGAACCGACACCAGGTCCCTTGACACTTGATCAACTAAAGGATAGGCATGAAAATAATATTACTATGATGGAACTTGCTGTTGCCTGTACCGATGCTAAATTTGAAGATATTAAGGGCTGTGCAACTGCTAAAGAAATGTGGGAAAAACTTACTCAAGTTTACAGTGGTGATGCAAATGTTAAGAGAGCCATAGCTGAAAGCCTAAGGGGTAGATTTGATGATATGAAGATGAAAGAAGGTGAGAACATTGTGCAATACACAAATAGACTGAAAGAGGTAGTACATGCTATTAGAGCATCAGATAGAGTTATTGAGGATGAAAGAGTGATAAGCAAGATTCTCAAAACTTTGCTGCCAGTTTATGCAATCAGGATCTCTGCAATTCATGAAACAAGGGCTACATCAAACCTTACTCTTGACACACTTATTGGTAAGCTTACAACCTTTGAATTGAATAACTTTGATAATAGTGTTGTACCTTCTATGGAATTTTCTTTCATGTCTTCTTTGAAGATTGGTAAGTCTAGTAGCAAGAATAGTAAGAATAATGATAGTGATAGTGGTATCGATGATGAGCTTGATGAGCTTGAAGCTCTTATGGCTAGAAGATTACCCAAAGGAAAAGGAAGATATAGAGGAAAGCTACCTTTGGCATGCTTTAATTGTAAAGAGGTTGGCCACATCGTTGCTAGATGTCCACATAAGAAAGATGATGATAGATCCAAAGACCGATCGAAAGGAAGCTATGGGAGAAGAGTCAACAGAGGCTACCGACACAAAAATAGAGATAACCGAGATAGCTATGACAAAGGGAAAAAGGTATGTTACATAGCAAAAGAATTTGAATCTAAATCTGACACTGATGATGATGTAGAAGTTGTATTTGTTGCTATGAAAGATGATTCAGAGGAAGAAGAGAAATATGAAGAAACAACACTAATCTCTAAAATAAGCATAAATGATACATGGATCATAGATAGTGGTTGTACACATCATATGACTGGTGATGTAGAGAAATTTAATCAACTTGCTGAATATGATGGAGGATCTGTAAGGATGGGAAATGATGCACCTTGTATGGTAAGAGGTAAAGGTTCACTGATGATTAATGATAGAATAAAATGTGAAAATGCATACTCGGTAGATAGACTGAACTATAATCTATTAAGTGTGGCTCAACTAAAAAATTTAGGCCATCAACTTGCTTTTAAGAGCAAAAAGGTGAAGATTTATGATGATGGAGGAAGACTTGTTGGAACTGGTACACAATCCAGAGGTAACCTATTTTATCTTGATATTGATTAGCCTTCTTGTTTGTTAATGAAGGATGAAGATGCATGGTTGTGGCACAAAAGGTTATGCCATGTGAATTTTGATAACATGATCAAGATTAGTAAGAGAAAAAGAGTTAGAGGGTTGCCTAACTTATCAAAACCTGATCATGCTATGTGCCATGAATGTCAGAAAGGTAAAATGACTAAGTCTAGTTTCAAAAGAAAAGACTACTCAACAAAGAAGATACTTGAGTTGGTTCATACCGACCTGTGTGGTCCTATGAGAACTTAGAGTTATTATGGTGATAGATACTTTATTCTTTTTGTTGATGACTATACTAGACTGATGACATTTATGTTCTTGAAAAAGAAATATGAAGCTTTTAAAATGTTCAAATGGTATAAGGCAAAGGTAGAAAAAGAGACTGGTAAAGAAATTAAATGCTTAAGATCTGATAGAGGAGGTGAATTTATCTCTGATGAATTTACTAATTTTTGTAATGAGCATGGTATTAAGAGACATGTCTCTACACCGAGGACACCTCAACAAAATGACATTGTTGAAAGAAGGAACAGGTCAATAATTGACTATGCTAGAACATTGATGATACAGAAGAATGTTGCTCAGACATATTGGAGAGAAGCTATCAACATAACTGTATATGTGCTTAATCGAGTACAACTAAAGGACACTAATCAGAAACCTTATGAATTATGGTTTGGACACAAACCTACTGTAAGTTATTTTAGGATTTTTGGAAGTAAATGCTTTATTTTGAAAGACGAGAGAAATGGAAAATTTGATACAAAAGGAGATGAAGGGATATTCTTAGGATATTCTACTAAAAGTACAGCATACAAATGTCTGAATAAGGTTACAAATAAGATAATTGAAAGTACTAATGTCCGTGTTGATGAGTTTGATGACAAGAACATAAAAGATAATAGAAAGGAACCATAAGAATATGGTAGATTCACTTACATTGAACATCCTGATTATCTACCGAAGTCACAACCTATTATAACCAGTCAGCAGGAAAACAATGCAAAACAATAGGAAGAACAAACTGACGAACAAGATGGAGCTACTGAGCAAGCTAATGAACCTGAACATGATGAAAAAGAAAGAAGAGATCGAGTACTAGCTAGATTTTTTAGAAGACATCATCCTGAGACACAAATTATTGGAGATAGACAAGTTGGAATGCAAACTAGGAGCAAAGCAAGACAAGGTACATGTCTAGTTTGTGAATTTGAACCGAAAAATATGAAAGTTGCATTAGAGAATGATGAATGGGTTAATGAAATGAAAGAGGAAATAGAGAAAATAGAAAAGAACAAAACTTGGAGCTTAGTACCCCGACCAAAGGACAAAAATGTTATTGGTACTAAATGGATATTCAGGAACAAGTTGAATGAAAATGGTGAAGTGACAAGAAATAAAGCTAGATTGGTATGCAAGGGATATGCACAAGAAGAAGGCATTGACTATGGTGAGACATTTTCACCTATTGCTAGATTGGAAGGAGTTAGAATGCTACTTGCATATGCTGCACACAAAAAATTTAAGGTTTATCAAATGGATGTGAATTCAACATTTCTGAATGGTATACTTGAAGAAGAGGTCTACATAGAACAACCTGAAGGGTTTGTTGATCCAGACAACAAAGACATGGTATGTAGACTACACAAAGATTTATATGGTTTGAAATAAGCACTGAGAGCCTGGTATGAAAGATTGCATACTTGCTTGCTAAGTATTGGATTTGTTAGAACAACTGAAAACAACAATTTGTATATGAAAGGTGATACTGATGATACTATTCTTATTGGTGAGATATTTGTGGATAATATTATTTTTGGAGGACAAGATCACATATGTAAAGCCTTTGCTGATGAAATGCAAAAGGAGTTTGAAATGTCTATGTTCGGAGAGATTAAGTTCTTTCTAGGACTACAAGTGATTTAGTAGAGTGATGGGATATTCATCACACAATCTAAATAAATAAAGGAAGTATTGAAGACATTTGGCATGGAAGATGCTAAACCTATGGGAACATTGATGGCTACTGGATGTAAATTGACAAAGGAGGATGAAACTACATAGGTAAATTAGACACTTTACCGATCGATGATTGGTAAGCTAATGTATGTAGTTCACAGTAGACCAGATATAGCACATGCTGTGGGAATTGTTGCTAGATTTTTTGCTAACCCTAGAGAATCACACATGATTGCTACTAAAAGAATCTTAAGATACCTAAAAAAGATAGAGGATTATGGTTTATGGTATCCTAAGGAAGGTAAGTTTGAGCTGAAGGTATACACCGATGCTGATTGGGCTGGAAATGTAAATGATAGAAAAAACACCATCGGAGGAGCATTTTTCTTTGGTGAAAGACTTGTAACCTGGACAAGTAAAAAGTTGGCTTGTATTTCTCAGTCTACAGCTGAAGCAGAATATGTTGAGGCTGCTACTAATTGCTGAAATATTGCATATATCAAGCAAGTGTTGGAAGGAATGAATGAGGTAATCACTGACCCGGTGATTATATACTGTGATAACACAAGTGCTATCAATATTTCAAAGAATCCAGTGATGCACTTTAAAAAAAAGCATATATCAATTAAGTATCACTACTTAAGAGAACAAGTGCAAGAGAAGCAAGTGAAATTAGAATTTGTTACATCTAAAGAACAACTTGCAGATATTTTTACAAAGCCTCTACCGAAGGACACATTTGAATACTTGAGGACTAGACTTGGGGTCCATCCCCTGTCTACTGGTCACTAAGGTGATCTGGATGTTGCATCAGCCTCATCTTATCAGAAGATCATTCATGTTGATGCAACATAGTTCACACTTTGGATAATGTTCAAGGTTGTGATTAAGTTTGGATAACTGAAACAGATTGGGATATCAATATACTGAGATACAGAGAATTTAATGGACAACAGAGCGTTACTTGGATACTGAAGAGCTATATGTTTATTTGTTTCTTTGGAATTGCTGTTAAAGGGAGAGATAAATAATATGAATGGAAAGATACACAACACCGATGAGAACTATCTAAGGGCGAGATAATCTGAAAGGAATAGAGCATTGAAGATCAGTTACTGAGAATAGAAGCATTACAAATGTTGAGTAACATAGTGATTAAACATATTAAGTCTATTCAACTTACAACATTTGTTTACAGAGTTGTAGAATACATGTTTGGTATGTGTATGGTATATTTCATATTACTTGAGTTGCCATCAATGCCAAAGGGAGAGATTGATGAACTACAACTGATTTAGAACACTGAATGAAGAATCTATGATTTAAGATCATTGAGGAGTTGCTGATTAGATATGCAAGATGATTAAATTAGTATTATGATTGTCATTGATGTCAACTAGTTTGACAGTACTTATCTTGTAAGTTACTATACCAATACATCTGAAGAAAGGTGAAAGAGATGAATAACATAAATATTTACATGAGGAAGATATATATGTTAGATGAGGATAAGGAATACAATGAGTAACTTGTTGATGAGTCTATGACCTTATGATATTGACTTTATTATGTTGCATTCATCTATGATGAAGAATAGAGCTGAAAGACACAAAGCAGTGTTATCGGTAAATAAAACATTTTACTATACACCAATGAAGTGTAGTGTATACCGAGCACAGTATTAACCGAGCTTGTGTTCATCGACACATTTCTTTGTTAACTGAGCATAACAGAAATGAATTAAATGATCAGTTTAGCCGATAAGACTGATGAGCTAGAAAGTGTATGAAATCTAGGTAACGGATAATGTTTGTTATGAAGATCAATGACTAACATTATTAAAGGAAGATCTAATGGAGTAGGTTGAAATGTGTTATTGACACATTAGCCGAGGAAGCTTAAAGAAACAAAATCTATGAATATGATTAAGCGGCAAAATCTGATGGAGGAAAAGAAAATGATTTACTCGTCTATATAAGAGACATTGGTTTCATTGATGAAAAGACTTCGGAAGAAGAAGATACTGTAGAATTATCGCGTGAAGAAGTTTTCATGCATTCTGATCACACTAGTTAGTGAGAACTGAACTGTAGAACAATTACTGAGCTACAGAGAGTAATTATCAACAGACAGTAAGTTGATACATTATTGAATCTGAAGTGTTAAATTGATCAGAAGGATTTGAATGAGCAAAATATTGATCTGTAATCTGCAATTGAAGTTGTATTAAGGCAGATCATCTACTGTTACATATTTAACCATTGTACATAGTCAAATCTCTTAACTGAGTGGACTATAAAGTCTTTTTTGATGTTTCATTCATAGAGTGAACATTTTTATCCTATATTCAACCCCAGAGTGACTGCTGGTTGGATGATAACTTTTGGTCTAAAATCCTCTAACAAGGTCACACTTAATAGTGTGTTTGTAAACCTTTAACATGGTTGGGTCTTCACCAACCTCACTTTAGAAGAGTGAATATTTTTGGGTTGCCGGTCCCAAGTGGTTTTTCCCTTCACAAGATTTCCATGTTAAATCTCTTATATTATGTGTTGATTGTGATGTTTGTTTGTTATCATACTTTCCACATTACATGTTAGATTTGATCGGTAACTGTTATAAGTTATAGACTAATAATCGGTAAAAGCACAGACAGAGAAATTATTTTATGTTTACCGAGTAGCAAAAGTTGGAGTATTTGTTTTGAATTATACATTTTGAATTGGGACAATGATTAATTGATCCACCCCCCTCTCAGTTATTCTAACAAAAAGAACAACTTGAACTTTCAAGAAGTCAGAGACAAGACCTTGTGGAAAAGATCTAGGAAGATTTACATAATGATACATTAGATCAAGTAAAGAAGCTGGAGCAAGAAAAAGAACAAATTAATCTCCTAATGATTAAAGAGACTCAACATAAAAAAGGATGCAAGATACAAAGTTGAAGAGACTCTAAAAGAAGTGAACATACAGATAGGAGAAATGCAGATAGAGCTTGATTACTGCAAGGAAAAATGCTTGGAATTGGAGAAGTACAATCAGATCATTGAAGGTGAACTTACTCAATCCAAGTTACACATTGAGAAGTTACATATGAGCAATGATAAAATTGATAAACAAAGAGAAAGAATGAAACCTAAAGGATACCTGACTGGAATTGGATATAATGATGGAGAATGTTCTAAGACTCATAAAGAATCACATGAAGCAAAGACTGAAGATAGATCAACTCTTGAAGAACCTAAAGATCCGATCAAACCTTTCAGAGATGGATGCTTTGGATGCAACAAAATTGGACACATGAAAAGAGATTGTAGAGGTAAAGGTCCTTTCAAACCTTTTACTGGTTATTGTTATAATGGTTATGCATATGGACATAAGAAAGCAGAATGTAGAAAACCTGATGAATCAAGAGGAAGACAAGATTACATTAGAGAAGAATCAGTAGTGAAGATCACATGTTACAAATGCAATAATTTTGAGCATACTGCAAGATATTGTAAACTACAGGTTAATCAGGACAAAAGACCACATACATGTTTCAAATGCAACAACTTAGGACACATAGAGAAGTTTTGCAAGTATAATGGAATGGACAAAAGAAGAGGACCACCACTTGTGGTTATAAAGAAGAATATTGGTGACAATGGTAAAAGTCTTAATGAATACATAGACAAGTTCAAGAATCATTTCAAGAAACCAGCATATGAAGATGATGGAAATATATGGAAGGTAAAAGATTTCAATAAGGCATTGGTTTAGGGAGAGATAGTAGATGTTATTGTGTCTTTGCATGATGTTGACATTATTACATCAACCTAGAAGTACACATGACCTTAGTGGGAGTATTGTATACAAACAATAGAATATATCTAGCCTCTAATTATGTGGAATGAGCTCATGCGAGCTTTAATATGGTGTGTACAAACACTATGGAGTTTATGTTTGTCATTGCAATACTTGGAGATTCATATCCTATGATTGTGAAGATTTATGTTTGATTAGACAATGTACAAAGTTGAGCTATCTTTGATTAATGCACTTACCTTGTGATGGGTAAAACACCTTGAAACATATCATTTCTGCACCATTTGATTAGCAACGACCAAGGAGGACAGAGTTAAGAAGCACTACAACCATCTAGCAACCACATTACATGATTGATCTAAGCAGAAGTTCCAGAATTTAGTGTATTACAGGTATTTAGATCATATACTCTACCAGAAGCTATGGATGCACCTATCATATTTGATGTTATTGATAGACAAAGGTATAAGTTTAAGAGACACCCATTTAAGTCTTATGAGGATGATCCTAAAGGAGCATTTTCACAAACCGCATATGACGTGTTACACGTTGAAGATATTAGCGCTTACATTCACTATAAGTATGAGATCATAGGGAATGCTGAGATCTATAGAGAGATAGATGAAATGATATAGTTAGATGGGAAAATGAAAGAATAACTCAAACATCTACAATACCAATCAATTATCAAGTTAACCCTTCTAAATGAGTTTAGTGAGACTGAGTGGTTCAAGATCATTCTAAGTAGAATCCATGATCAATTCATTTGGATAGGAGAGCAACCTATAAAGATATGTAGCCAGATGATTCATGAGATAACCATATTAGACAATGCCGGAGCCCTCCTAGTAGTAGAGAAAAACATCAGGAAACAAGTTGAGACCCTAAATCACTCCAAATGGGATAAGTGTGCGATGACAGTCAATGATATTTTTTAGCAAGATGTAAGACTGGTATAAATGCTACTAGGATACAAGTTGTACTACAATAGTAGACCCAATTATATATCAACATTGGTAGTCATGATGGCCTAAATAATGGTGAAGGAAAATACCAGATATAACTTATGCAAAATCCTAGCACAACAGTTCTTGGAGAATGTGAGGATTATCAAGAAGGACAAGTCAAAAGCTTTCATGTTTGGTTCTGAATAAGATGAAAATGGTTGTTCACCTCAATGGATAGAATGATATAGTGGTATGATGAGTGATGGAAAATGTTGTGGACATATAAAATAGAATAGAAATACTTATCTCTAAAGAAGGCTAATAGAGAAATAACTATTTTCTGATGTTTGTGCACAATTTTGGGAAATTTTGCAACTTGCTCCGGATCAGAAATGCCAAGATAGAGAAAACCCAAAATTTTTTTGTCTTTTGGAAGCAGGTCATCCTTGACCCAGATAGTAGGGAAAGGTCTTACCTTGGGGTAGGATCCTACCCCTCATTGAAGGTCGTCCATAACCCAAAGTAGCTCCGATGGAAAATCTATTTGTGAACTTCAAAAGTCTGCCAAAAAGGGTATCCAGATCTGTACTTCAATTTGCCGTCCTGTACCTGTACCTACAAGAAAAATAGTTTTGTTGTTTGGATGAGGGGTTTTCCTTGGTCAAACCTCAGTTTGGAATCAACCTTAGTAATGAAATTGAAATGGGGAATGCTAGCAAGTAGTAGAAGTAGATCTAACAATGAAGTTATGATATTCAATAGATATGCAATTATATTTGAAATGTAAACAAGTATATTGATATGAAAGCTTGGACTCAACAATGTAAATCAAAACCATAAATGTAAATCCAAAACCTCCATGATTGTATACTTGGAATCCACCTTGAGAGAAGAATGAATGGATCTTGAAGATGAACAAAGGATCTTGAAGGAAGATCACACCACCATGATGACTAGATCTAGGGTTTGAATGATGAATCTTGAATGCTTGAACCAAATCCCTTCAAAGCCTTGAATGCTTGAATCCTTGATCTTCAAAGGAGAACTTGAATGGAGATGAGGGCTTGAATGATTCCTTGAAAATGCTTGATGAAATGCTTGCTTGATCTTTCTCTTGATGATGGATGCTCATGAAAAACTTGATGTCAATTGATCATGAAATTACTTAATTATGGATGGAGAAAATGAGAGAGAAAGGCTTCCTTTTATATTGATCTAGGGCACAAAATTCTAGAG
Organism: Chamaecyparis obtusa; assembly: GCA_027943335.1. Lineage (NCBI taxonomy): Eukaryota > Viridiplantae > Streptophyta > Pinopsida > Cupressales > Cupressaceae > Chamaecyparis > Chamaecyparis obtusa. Next base: position 880,521 of record BSBK01002736.1, on the reverse strand, counting down.
AGGCCGACATTGGAGAATTAAATTCCAATAAACCTTAACCCCTAGAAATGGACCTAGATTAAATGAAATTTAAGGATTTACCATTCTGAAACCCGAAATAGCCAACCTAGAAGCACGAAAAATAAAACTTTCTGAAACTCGACATCCTGAAACTTCTAGAATTTGAAAATTGGACCTGGGGTCAGGGATGATGTAGTCTTTACCCTAGGTTAGGGACTAGGTCATCCTTGACCTAGAAATTCAAGATCTTTAGATTCTCAGAGAAAGTCTGTCAAAAATAGGCTAGAAATAGGGAGAGAGAAGCAGAATAGGGGGAAATAACTAGATCCATGCAAAAACCAATGAAGGTGCTTGACATGACCCTAGACCACTTACTTGGAGGGATAAATGCTCTTAACATGGAAGTGCTTCCATTTTAAGATGATATAGGTTCACTCCTGATACACATGTACATTCACATTGTACACAAATTTCCTGTAATGCACCCCAGAGCATGAAAAGATAGTATACCTACTGGTGTGTGCTAAAATGTTGACACACTTATATGAGTCATTATATCCAATATTTCTCAAGAATGAGGTCTCAAATGGTAACTCATAGCTCTCTATTCATGGAGTGTAAGGGTTTATAATGGAGGCCCTCAGTTTAGACCTAGTTTGTGCCCATGCAAGTACACCATAAAATGAGAGATTCAAAGAGGAAAAACAAGAGTGTTAGTCTCCATGATCATCAAATATGCATGCAAATGAAAATGGAAGCTATTCTATATGATAAAAATGCATGAAAGAAAACTAATCTATGAAAGGAAATATACAAGATTATTCTATGAAATGAAATATGAATCTAATCTAATATGCAAGTGCAAGAATAATCTAAATGGATTGCCATGGAGGCATGAGAGAAGAAGACAAGAAAAGAGAAGTTGCAATGTTCAAGCTCAAGTTCTCAAAACTCTTCTCCAAAATTTCTCTACAAGCCTGCAACATAACAATAGCATAAAATCTTGGATCCTCAAATGAGAAGGAGAGGGCTCCTTTTAAAGAGCAATGCATGATAGAGATTAAGAGGCAAAATCCAAGGGTGGAGAAAAATTGTCATTTTGACTTTGGTGCACAAGATTCTCAAGAGGCAAAATTAATGGACATGGTTAAGTGACAAAAATATGCGTGGAAGAGATTAAGAGGCAAAAGGAGATTCCACTCATGTTGGAAAGTGTGCATTCAATGTGTAGACAAAAAATCTTTTTCTTTTTATTTTAAATTTAGAAATTCTTTTTTCATGTGCACACACAGGATAAGGTGGTTTTTATTATTTATTTAAAAGATTTTTTTTTATTTAATTAAAAGGGAGTTTGTTATCTTAATTAAATAAAACTTAGGATAAAATGATCAACCTTAGGAAATATTGAAATATTTGAATTAATTACGATTTGATCAAGGAAATTGATTTGAAATGAAAATATCGCGAGGCATTAATTCAGGAAATTGATAAATTGGTTCCATCATTTGATAAATTAAAGAATGGGGGCCCATAGTCTAGGTGACCATTTTAGGGTGCATACAATTGGCATACATATATCTGAGAGATTTAGGAGATAGAACAAAGATTGGGTAGATAGTGAATTATTTGCAATAATTAAGATCCTTCAAAGGAAAATGAAGGAGAGATACAAAATTCCTGAAGAGTTAGTTGAGAAGTATAAAGACACAATCTATTTCTTGGTTGAAACTGACTGTGTGTGCTTTGAAGCAGTAGAAACAAGAAAGAAATGGTGCTACCATATGGGGTATGAGGTTAGTTCTGAAGTTCTTACAATGGAAATTGAACATGTACTAGCATCAGAAATAGATACATTTGAAGAAAAATGGGGAACCTACTTGGAGAAGTAAGAAAAAGTTAGAGAAGAATAGGACACGGGAACAAGGAAGAGAAAAATAGAGAAAATGGTTGATGACATAGTTGCGAAGGTAGGAATTACAAAGGAAAAGCTAAGGGATGTAAAGAAAAAAATGACAGAAGGATCTTCCAGCATGGAAATTGAAGCACTCCTCCTTCTGAGGTAGAAAAGATAGTAGGTCCTACTCCTAATGTAATAGATTTATCAATTACTCTTGAAAAGATTGCATAAGAGGATGCACCTATGAGAACACCTAGGAGATCTACAGGATCTAACAAACCAAGCATCCCAAAGAAATAAAAGGTAGAAGTAGAAACAAAGAAGAAAGAGGACAAAGTAAATGAGAAGAAAGAGGAAAAATATGAACATAAGAATCCACAAGATCTGTGGAAGCCATATATCAAGATGCTACAAAAGAGAATAATAAGAGATGGAAATCTAAAGAGATTAAATAAATACTCTGAAAGGTATAATTCTGACAATCAAGCAGTGATTGAAGATATAGTAATTGAGCACTTGCTAGTTTACAAGAAAAACTTGTTAGAAATTGAGGCCAGTATTCCTAAAGACTTGTATAGCAAGTTGGAAATAAGAAAACAATTAGCACATTCAGAAGATGAGATTATAAGAAATAAGGCTATTGAGGATATGTTTCCTGTAGTATCCATACATCAAAGGGAAAGAATCATCAAGGAATTCAAACCTCTACCGAGGACAATGGCTAAACTTGTGAAGATAATGGAAAGGAAGTATGATGAGGTTATAGAAGACACAAAAAATACATTGGATCAAATTCTTATGTGTGACATGCCCGAGAAGACCTCACCTCCAAAGGTTACCAAGCCTACACCTTTAGGAATGGGAGAAAGCTCTAGGAAAACTGAAGAGAGTGAGCAAGCAAGTGAATTTGACAAGCAACCAAACTTCTTCATTTCTGGTGTGCCTATATCACTAGACCCTTCACTTGATGTAAATGATCCATTTCAAGAAAATCTAGACAGTGCAATGACAGTAGAAGAGGAAGGATAGAAAGAGGAAGAACATACAAAATAAAAATAGTAAGAGAAAGAACAAGAGAAGGAGAAACATCAAGAGGAAAAATAAGAAGAAGAGATAGGAGCAGAAAAAGAAGAAGAGGTAAGAGTTGAGCTTAAACAAGAATTGGATACCTCCTCCACCCTATTATTGGCAAGTATGGACAAATCGGTAAGCACTAATGTAAAAAGTATGGATGAGGATGAACTCACGAGGTCGTCTTTCATGGAATTTGCTAAGGCAAAGAAAAGGTCAAAACAAAAGGGGGATACGAAGGTTAAGGTGATTGCTAGGGTAGTAGAGACAGTAAATAAAATACTCCCTATACCTCTCATATTTCAAGGAAAGGATGATGCAAAGAACTTGAACATGGCACTGGACAACTTTGACAACCATTTTGAGTCACTGTTGAAGATCATAGAGGATAAGGATGAGAAAAGATACTTAGAAAATAAGTTGAAGGAAGTTTTCTAGTCCATCTCATGGGACTTGGGAATTCTGAAAGCAACCACAATTAAAGATAAAAATTGCATGGCAAAAGGAGGAAAACTCTATAATTATTGCATCAACCCCAATAGAAACATAAATAATATTGAGGATATAATAGATAAGGACAAAGCTACATTGGAAAACATAATGGATAGTTGTGAAACCTCTTAACAAACTGTGTTGGAAATGGATAAGCAGACATCCAAGATTTTAGATAAAGTAAATGTCTTGGTTACAAAGAAAGGGAGATTAGTGGCAAGATTTAGTATGCTAAAGATTTTAATCACTCCCAAGCTATCAATTCTTGAAGCTCATCTCATAGAGATGGAGAAGATAGAGGGATCAATGAAAAACTTTGTACCCACGGAGCTGAAGGTGGAAAAGACTACATCTTATGCACTGAACGGATTGATCCATGTTAGTGAACTACTGATCAAATCATGGGATGATGAAATGAAGACCTTGGAAGACTCTTTCCAAGACATTCTAAACCTAGTGAGTAAGTACTAAATCATATATGCTTAAGATTTTGAATTTTGTAAGTACCTTTTCCATTGATGTCAAAGGGAGAGGAAGAGAAGAGAAAAATGAGAAGAGGAAAAAAAATTAAATAATAATAAAAAATGAGAGAGAAAAAGAGAAAGAGAAAATTATAAAAACTAAAAAGAATATGTATATAGAGAAGTAGAAGGAAGTTAGTATTTTAACACTTTGTCATTTTTCACTAAGTGTTGCCATCAATGAAAAAGGGAGAGAGTGTTGGAAAGTGATGTTTTGAGAGCACTAGGGATCGCTTAAGGGTTGTGATTTATGGAAACACTTATGTTGTAGTGATCGCATGGAGTGAGTATATGTATTGAAGACACAATCATGAAAATGACTAAGTACAAAATTAGAGTTACAATATACTACAATACTTTTTTGGTTAGCAAAGGTAATATATGATGTCTTATGACTTGTGAACTTAGAGGAAGACATTTTGGGATATGTATGATCTTCAGTTAAGGTTGCATGTGTTTTGGTGTTAATATTAGTAAGTTAGTGTTATGAAGGTATGCAAAGACAAAGGAACATTGAAACATGACACATGAACAGTTGTGATAATTGAGGGAAGGATAGATGAAATGGTAACATACTAAGTCAGATAAAGGTTGTATTTTTCTGAAACTTTGGTAATATAAGATTGTTGACTCAGTATTTATCATTTGTATAAATAATTATTATGTTTTGTATTGTATTGGAGAGTCGACTAGATGGCAGAATTGATATAAGTATAGAGTGTTTTGTGGAAGTGATAAATGTGATAGTGATGGATGCAAATTTAGGATATTAGTAAAGGCAGATAGCAGATGTGAGATTAGAGATTGACAGATCTATAACTAGAACTATCAAAGCATAGAAGATGCTTGTGCAATTCACTTATTGAACAACACTTTTGTAACATAATTCTAATTGTAAGAGATGTAAGCTCACCTCATCTTTAACAGGGTTTTTGTATACCCCTAACAGGGTTTCTATTCCTCTAACAAGGAAATTTTCTATGTAATACTCAGCTCCTAACAGGGCTAGATCTCCTAACAAGGATTCTATATTTTAGTGCATAGTTGTGGGTACCATCCCCACCGGGGTTTTCCCTTGGCCAAGGTTTCCTTGAAAACAAATAATGGTGTTATTAGTTATGTGTTATGTGATTATGTTCTTTTCATTTTAGTATTTATATAGTTTATAAGAAATTGGTTTAAATTTGATTTAAAGTGTTGTAATACTGATTCACCCCCTTCTCAGTATTACTTAATCCTAACATAAACACTAACAAAACCTTTAGAACCTTGATATCAAAGACCCTCAAATTAAAGAAAAATATGAAAAAAAACATCATACCATCGAACCACATTTCAAGGATAGTAGAGAGTGCACAAATCATGAGCTATTGCAGAGCCAACACCAACAAAGATGAAGAGAAGGGTGAAAATGAACTCAATCAGATAAAACTTGAAGGCCTTGAGGGAGAAGGCATCATTGAACCTACCAGAAACTATTTCAATTTCCATTATTTGACTTGATGAAATAGTACTGAGTGTGTAGACACAATAGAAACAAAATGCATTTTGTTTTGTCTTTGCAGCGTCATGCGAATGAATTTTTTTTGTGTAGATTAACAAATATTTTTTTTGCATAGTAAAAGCCTTCTGTGATTCACGGGCCTCTTCATAGAGTGACACAAGCCTCTTGACAAGGATAATTAGGTTTGGAATATCATATGAATGCTGACTGTCGATCAAAATATTATTAAAAAAATGCATCACTTTCAAAATGCAATTTGATAAATATTTCATTGACCATCACGTAGATAATCAAAGGACACAATCCCACCTAACACTGCAACTTCCCTTCTTTGTGACATTTTGTGCATGTGTCCTCCATTACTCTCCATGCCTACTCAAATACCAACACTTTGTTCCATCCTTTCTTCACATTTTCACACTTGATTGAATCCCACATCAAGAGAATGAGCTAGTTATTATACTTGATCCACTCTCATAAAAATATTTGTACTGATATGATCATACATCCATGGGAAGTGATCTAATGGAAGCTTTTCCAATCAATTGATTTCTCTTGTGAAAGGGAGAAAAATGAAAAAATACATAGTATTTGTGTATGTGTAAAAGGTTGCAGACGTTTGTCATTCTATTGAGCATGGAGGCCCTCTTCCCGTTGAAGTCATATAAGTTCCAACCTGATACCAAATGTTTTCATCCACCATAATTATTATCAAAGGGATTAATTTTTCCAACTACCTGCTATAAATAAATGTGCATCAAACCATTATTTTACCCCCCCACCAATAACATCTACAACTCTGTGACTGTTTAGTTAGAGGCAAGCATTTCGTTCTTTATAAGTTGATAGATACAAGTTCCTATTGGATATTGATAATGCATTAGGGAGATGGTTGATACATTTAATATGTTTAATCATTACATTGAGTGATGCTAGAGCTGCTGCTGTTGTCATTAGTCTTTTGTCACTGATGTCAACATATGTTTCTATGAAGAGAACATGTTGGTTACTATAGTATACAAATATTGTATGGATGTTTCAGAATGTACGAAGTTAGATGAGAGTATAGGAATATGTTGTGATCTTATATCCAAGATCACATCATGTAATGTTGTATATTATATGAGTTACAAATGTTTTGGTGAAGACTGGTTACTGGACTGTGACAATGGAAGTTGACAGAGTGAGTCTCTGTGTTTCTGGTATATATTACAGAAGGTATGGATTCAGTGTATGAAAGATTAAGAGATGACATAAAAGGTATTGAAGAATGTTCATTGGTCAACGAAAGGTATGAAAAGTAGGATGACATCATCTATGGTTTGTATTCTGGAGAAGATTTATTTGGGAGCTGACTCTAGAGATGTAGCATGCATTTTGGTTGGAGAATGTAAATTAAGGATGTTGGTCCTTAATTATTGTAATGTAATCATTATATACTTGTTTTAGATACCTTGTGTATCTTAGCAAGGGTTTATATAATTGTTTGTATATTAGGAAGGTCTAACTGACCGACTTGATCATGTAAAATGTAATAGGATATACATGTAAGATCTTTTCTTTAGAAAAGATATGGATGAGATGAATATGATGTGAAAGAAGATTATGGAAGCTGCGAGCTTGTACTTGCTAGATGTAGAGCATAGAATTATATGTACTTTATTGGAACTGATCAAGCAAAGACAGTTGCTATCATACAGTTCACAAAGATTGTGTATTTCCTTATATACACTTGTGTTGAGAACAATGTGTTATGAAGGTGGATTTAACCTTGTTTGGGTAGTAAGCCTACCCTCTTTTCTTGACTCCTAATAGGGTATGTCCTCTAACAAGTACTATGTACTATAATGCTTTAATCAACTCCTAATAAGGCTGGATCTTCTAACAAGGATACTATGCTCTCAGTACATCATTTGTGGGTGCTAATTCCCATTGGTTTTTTTACCTTTAATAGGGTTTCCCTGACACCAAAATATTATGCTATTGTGTTGGCATTCATTGTGTTCATTGGATTTGATATTTTTTCTATTCAAAGTTTAAAGTTTAATACTCTGTCATATAACTGATTCATGCTCCCTCTCAGTTATATTGTGGGATGTTATTCCTAACAATTGGTATTAGAGTTACTAGTCCTTAGAGAGAAAGCTTAACAACTTGAGATGATCTTGGAGATGTCATTCTATAGGAAAGGTAGTCCAAAATTTGATCCTAAAAAAATTGACAGTTGGAAGAACAAGATGCAAACTCATTTTCTATGTTTAGGCATTGACTACTGGTTGGTTACAAAGAATCAAGTAGCTATGAAGGCTAAGGATGAACTACCAAAGGCTACTGATGATAAAAATAAGGTATTCTCATACAACATGGTCACAAGGGAAGCACTAATCACTGCACTCTCTGAAGGATAATTTACTGAGGTTGAAGATTTGGATTCAACATACTAGATTTGGACAAGATTAGAAGCATTGTATGAAGGAGACAAGTTTATAAAGTGAGAAAAGTTATAGAACTAGAAGAATAGGATGGAGAAGATACAAATGAAGGATGATGAAAGTATTAGGGCTTATGTGCAAAGATTTATAGAGGTTGTGATTGGAATCAAAAATTGTGGAGGCATCTTTAAAGAAGAAGTCATTTGAAAGATCCTTAGATCATTGACACCTATTCACAAGACCAAAATTTAGGCTATAGAAGAGATCATACCTTTGAATCTAAACTTTAGTAGATAAATGTTTAGTGCAAAGATAACTACCTTTGAAGCTACAGAAATGAGAGATTTTGTACCTAAAGTTGAAACTACATTAAAAGCATCTACACATAAGAAGATAATGCCTACACTTTTGTGAACCAATAGTGAGAACCTAAAAGAAGAGCTTGGTGAATATATTGAGGAATGGGAATAGATACAAGAATAATAAAGAAAGATGGATGAACTTGTTGCACTGATTGCTAGAAGAGAAAAGAGAGGTAAGGGAAAATTTGAATGAAAGTTACCTTTGAAATGTTTTTCATGCAATAAGATAGGTCACTTTTCATCTAGATGTCCTACAAGAGTTCCTAAGCACAAACATAAGTTTTTGAAGTCTAAATATTCAAAGGATAAGGAATGTTATTATTCTAGTGAAGGTATTTTTGATGATGATGATTTGGATTATGAAGAGATTGGATTTATTGCTATTAAAGATGAAAAACCAGTGCATGAGGAAAAAGCTTCAGTAACTCATGTTGATAAGAAATCTGAATGGATTATAGACAGTGGTTGCTCACATCATATGATTGGAGACAAAAACAAGTTTGTCAACTTAGTGAAGTATGATGGTGTTGTTGTAAGATTCAGAGACAATCTTCCTAAATCTATCATAGGAGTAGGATCTATTACACTAGATGGAAAGACTAATACTAACAATTTATTGCTTGTTGATGGACTTAAGCATAGTTTATTGAGTGTTGGATAAATGATGGATAAGAGACTTCAATTAAAATTATTTGATGGAAAATGTTTGATCAAAAGTAAAATAGGAAACTTGATTGTAACTAGAACTAAATCTAGAGGTAATGTATTTGAGTTAAATACATTTGAAGCTTCTTGTTTTGTTGCGAAGGTAGATGACAGTTGGTTATGGCACAAAAGATTTTGTCATGTTAATTTTGATAACATTATGAAAGTGATTTTGACTAATACAATAAGAGATCTATTGAAGATTGTGAAACCATCTAACACTATATGCAGAGAATTTGTTATGGGAAAATAGACTAGAAGTAGTTATAAAAGTAAAGCATATACATAAAAAGGAAAGTTGGATCTGGTACATACAGATCTATGTGGAACTACAAGGACAAGATCATACTATGATGAAAGGTATTATATATTTTTTGGTGATGACTTTTCTAGAATGATGTGGGTCACTTGAAAGAGAAATCAGAAGCATTTGATAAATTCAAGATATTCAAAGAAAAAGTAGAGAATGAGTCAAGTTTAAAGATAAAATGTTTGAGGTTAGATAGAGAAGGAGAGTTTACTTCAGACTTATTCAATTCATACTATGAAGAACATGAAATACAAAGACATACATCTGCTCCTAGGACTCCACAATAGAATGGGATAGTAGAGTGAAGAAATATAACAATATTAGATGCTTCTAGAACAATGTTGCTTGAAGGAAATGTATCTCATATGCATTGGAGAGAAGCTATTGGGATAGAAGTGTACACTTTGAACAGAGTAAAAATCAGAGAAGGTACAAGTAATACTCCCTATGAATTATGGTTTGATCATACTCCTACTGTAAAATATTTCATAATATTTGGTAGTAAATGCTATATCAAGAGAGATGATGAGATAGGGAAGTTTGATGCTAGAAGTGATGAAGGAATTTTCCTTGGATATTCTACTAAGAGAAAGACTTAAAAATATTTTAATCTGAGATTAATAAAGATGATTGAAAGTAATAATGGGAAGATAGATGAAATGTTTCAGATATAAGAGAGAATGTATGATTGTAATCAGAATATAGAGATCAAGGAGGCTTCTGCCCTTGAAGAAGAAGAACTTGTTGAAGTTGAATGTGAAAATGAGATCTATGATAATAAAACAAATGAAGTTTCTGAGATTCCTAAGATTCTGAGGTATGTTAAGCAAAACCATTCTGAAAAACAAATTATTGGTAATACAAATCAAGGAGTAATGACTAGATCAAAGGCTAGAGAAGAGATTTGTTTTATTTCTCAAGTTGAACCAAAGACTATAGATGAAGCTTGTAGAGATGAATCTTGGATAAATTCTATGAAGGAAGAGTTAGATCAGATAAAGAAAAATAAAACTTGGGAATCCATTCCAAGACCTAAAGATAACAATGTGACAGGAACCAAGTGGGTTTTTAGAAACAAAATGAATGAAGAAGGAGATGTTGTAAGAAACAAAGCAAGATTGGTATGTAAAGTATATTCACAACAAGAAGGCATAGATTTTGAAGAAACATTTTCTCTTGTTGCTAGAATAAAAGCTGTGAGATTATTCTTGGCATATGTTGCACATAAGAACTTCAAGGTATATCAGATGGATGTGAAATCTGCATTCTTGAATGGGGATCTTGAAGAAGTGTATATATAGAATAACTTGATGGATTTCCTCTATGTGAAGATGGAGACATGTTATGCAAGCTGAAGAAGGCACTTTTTGAACTGAAGCAAGCTCCAAGGGCTTGTTATGAAAGGTTAGACAAATAGTTACTTTGCCTTGGGTTTAGAAAAGGTAATGTTGACAGTAATTTGTATTTAAGAACTAGTGAAGATGGAGTTGTGATAATAGAAGTTTTTGTTGATGATATTATCTTTGAAGGCAATGATGAATTGTGTGAGAAGTATTCTAAAGAGATGGAAAATGAATTTGAAATCTCCATGATAGGTGAAATGAAATTCTTTCTAGGACTACAAAAAAATCAGAGAAAGAATGACATTTTTATTTCTTAGACTAAGTATCTTAAAGAAATGTTGAAAAAGTTTGGAATGGAAGACTGTAAACTAGTTGGTACACCCATGGTGACTGGTAATAAACTATCAAGTAATGATGAAACTAAGTGTGTTTTTTAGACTAAGTACAAATCAATGGTTGGTGGATTACAATATCTGATTCACACCAGACCAGATATTGCTAATGTTGTTGGAATTGTGGCTAGATATGAGGCAGAACCTAAAGATACACACCTAGTTGCTGTGAAAATGATATTTAGATATCTAAAAGGGACAATTGAATATGGCTTATGGTATGCTAGGAATGATAGTTTTGAATTTCATGCTTATACTGATGCTGATTGGGCAGGAAATATTGATGACAAAAAGAGTACTAGTGGTGGTGCATTTTTCCTTGGGAAAATGTTGGTTTCATGGCTAAGTAAGAAGCAAGATTATATAGCTCATTCTACTGTAGAATTAGAGTATGTTTCCATTTCCATTAATTTCACTCAAATTGTTTGGATGAAAAAAATGCTAAAAGACATTGGAATAAATTTTGATGAGCCAATGCTTATCTATTGTGATAACAACAGTATAGTGAATATGTTAAAGAATCTGGTGATGCATTCTAAAACTAAACATATTTCTATCAAGTATCACTTCTTAATTAAGAGACAAGGTGGCAAAGAAGGAAATAAAGTTAGAGTATATTAGCACAAAGGAACAAATTGTAGACATCTTTAAAAATCCATTTCCAAAAGATACCTTTGAATATCTCAGAGGTATGCTTGGGGTTCAGGCCCCTCCTAGTCAAAATTAAATGATGCAAGGATGCTTCATTCTAGAGGTTTTCAGAGCCTTATCGGATTCTGGACTTGATGTAGGGATCTAATCCTCAGGGGGAGTGATTGTTGAAGACAATTTTGGAGAACATTTGATGACTTATGGCACCCTTTTCCATTTTTGTCAAAGGGGGAGAGTTGCTATGAGAAAATCCCTAATGTATGGGTAGATTGTATGAAGGTGTACTATGAGAGTACTATTTTGTTACAAAACTTTAGATTGATAAAACTTTGGGTTAATAGATTTTCCCATATGTTGACATCAATGCCAAAGGGGGAGATTGTTGGAGATTGCTAATGCATTGGGGAGATGGTTGATACATTTAATATGCTTAATCACTATATTGATTGATGTTGGAGCTATTGTTGTTGTCATTAGTGTTTTATCACTAATGTCAACATATGTTTCTATGAAGAGAACATGTTGGTTACTACAGTATACAGACATTGTATGGATGTTTCAAAATGTATGAAGTTAGATGAGAGTACAAGAAGATGTTATGATCTTATATCCAAGATTGCATCATGTAATATTGTATATTAGATCAGTTAAAAATGTTTTGGTGAAGACTGTATAATGGACTAAGATAATGGAAGTTGACAGAGTGAGTCTATGTGTTTCTGGTATACATTATAGAAGGTATGGATTTAGTGTATGCGAGATTGAGAGATGACAGAAAAGATACTGAAGAATGTTCGTTGGTCAGTGCAAGGTACATAAAGTAGGATGACATCAGCTGTGGCGTGTGTTCTAGAGAAGACTTATTTGGGAGCTGACTCCAGAGATGTAGCATGCATTTTGGTTGGTGAATGTAAATTAAGGATGTCGGTCCTTAATTGTTGTAATGTAATCATTGTATACTTGTTTTAGATACTGTGTGTATTGTATACACTTAAAAATGGCTTCATTAATTAATTAAATATTTATTATTTAATTGATATTGGCTTGATAAATTAATTAAATATTTATTATTTAATTAATAATTATTTCTTCTATTTATTAAATAAATTATTCAATTTATTTGGTAAATTCACTATAGTCTATTCCTCTATCCTAAGTCTTATTAAAGTGATTTAATTAAATACATAATCACCTAAATATGACTAAGTCCCCTAGTCCACCTCATCTACCCAGTCACTTGACACATCACTTTGGCTAAAATAAATAATTTTTATTAATTATTTATTGATAATTATCCTCACCCACACATGTCCTATTCTTAAGGGCTATGTGGCCTCATAGGACTTGGTCTCATGACCACATGTCCTCTCTTAAACCAAGTCAAGAGACAATCCCTATTCCTAAGGGGCTTCTCAAGCCACCTCTAAGGGTCAAAGGTGACTCATGGGACACTTGTACAAAGAGTCCTCATGAGGAAAAGGTCTCTCCCTCTTTCTCTCTTTGGTCTTTGTGAGACACTTGACATGTGTCTTTCCCTTCCACCTTGTTCTCCTCCATGTCAATGTGAGAGGAACATCATCCCTATTCTTCCTCTCAAATTCCAACTACATCCCCCTTTCTCTCAACTCCTTCAACTAAGTCAATCCTAGCCCTAGGATCTTCCACTTTTCATTCTCCACTGTAGGATTGTGCCACCTAGGCCTAGATCCTCCAAAACTCTATAAAAGGAGCCTCATTTCCCCTTTGTGAGCTAATAGTGAATAGGCAATCAAGCATTCAAGCATTCAAGAAATCAATCAATCAAGCATTTCAAGAGCATTCAAGTAACCAAGCCATTTTCATAATCACTTGCATCTCATTCATCATATTTGCATAATTAAGCTTTAGTTTTGCATACATTCATCATCAATCTCCACACTTTGGTGTCATCTTGGGAAAGAGGCTTCATTTGGAAATCTGAGAGCTCAACATCCTCAAGAAATCAAGGCTAGGAGGACAATGGAGACAAGCTACATGGTAGGTGAAGGTAAAACCTTGTTTTAGCTTCATTTTTAGTGTATTCTTTATTGTTGTTTGCTAATTAGTTTGATTTGTTAATCTTAGAATAGTTAAATAATCATTTAGAATAGTTAAACATCTAATTTGCATACATTTTTGGCACCCACCATGGGGCAACCCACATTTTTAACATTCTATTTTTAGTTTTTCATGTGCAGATTTTTTTACAGGTCGCTTCTGCGCATTCATACATGATTTCTGTGCATATATCAATTTCTGCTGTGCATACATTTTCTGCTATCATAGTCACCACATCCAGTTCTATATTTTCATTTTTTGATTAACATCTGCGCATTCACCTCATTATTTTGTGCATTTGTTTATTCCTGTTGCGCATTCACACTTTCTGCACATTGGTTCCATCTCACTACGCATATATTTCATTTCACTGCGCATTAGTACATTCTACGCATATATCCAGTCTTGCTGCGCATTCACCTCACTGTTCTGCACATTTGTTACTTACTATAGTGAATTTTGGTTTTCTATTTGTTTTGATTTTAGCTAACCTTTTGACAAGTTTATGTTCGTTCTGGTAGTCTCTAGGCTGTTTTGCAAGACATTATTTTGAAGACCCCATTGCTAAAATTTCTAACAAGTTGGTTTGCAGGATTCTTAAAGGGGTTTTGAAAAATAAAATATAACCTCGTTTGGGCTTTAAAATATGACATGTTTTGATTTGTGTGTCTTTTTTAGCATAGACAAGTTTGTTGTGTTTTACTTAATAGCATATATGTAATCCCAAAATTATAACAATGTATCCTCTCCCCTCACCATTCGTGGACCTTGGGTGTAAGAGAAACTATTATAATTTTTAGAGGGTGGTCTTTGGTGAGAAAAGAGGTACTCACCCCAAGGAATGACCCAACCGGTAACAGGCTAAAGCCAATCCCTTCCAAATTGGTATATAAAAAATGCTAGTGTGATTAGTCTTACATTAGACAAGTATGAATTCATTGTGGCAACCAAAATCTCCTCTTGTACCCCAGTGGTGCGTTAAAGTCCTACTTAGTAGAGGTGAAAGCCTTGCTTTGAAAGGATTGGTAGAGCCCCCTTAATTGGGAAAATGACTTGATCAAAACCACCTGAATGGATGTCCTTACTAAAAAATTTTGTGTAGTGGCCAAAAACCTTCTATTTTCTAGCTCAAGGGGTCACCCAAGCCCGTGAGGACACCCCACATTACTCACAGTTCATAGTAGAGATAACAGTTCTTTGGGAAGTAATGACCCATTGAATTCAGAACTTGGTGTGCTTGAGAAGTGAGTGCACTATAAGGAGGAGCCTATGCCTCCAAGTTTCTAGGCTGTCCGCTATGGATTTGCATGGCTAGATTTTATTATGCTAGTGGGGATTCAGTAGATACTGTCCTTGCCAACCTTAGGATTGTAAGCGTGTCTGTGCATTCATACGAGAACAATTAGATTAAAATCATTTCTATCTTGTGTGTGTGTGTTTATGCATTTTCACTTTGCCAAAACCAAAACATCAAAAAATCCAAAAAATTTCAAATCCTTCAGCTGAAAAACAATCAAAGACAATAATCTACACATTCATATCATTTTTCTACGCATACATTAAACTATTCTACGCATTTGTTACTATTGTCACACATCGGTTCACAATTGCTGTGCATTTGATTAATCTTGCTGCACATTGATTCACCTATCCTGCGCATTTGTTGCTGCACATATACAATAGAGAGAATTTCTACAGGCCTTGAAAATTTCAACATCACCTTTTTGGATACCCATTTTCATCATTAGTAAGATTATGGAAAAGTAATCAATTTACGCAAACCTCTAATCTTTAGTTGGACCATTTCCATCAATTTTCATCATCCTTTCTTCATCAAGTCTTTTCTTCCAATCTTCAAAATTCCCACTTCAGTGTTGAAACATCACCTTATTTACCAGATTTTGATCTTTGTGAGTTTTATCATATCAGGATCTATCATCCTCAATCCAAACTTACTTAGGTTACTATCTCTTGATTTTTCTTTGTCATATCATAGTGAGATCCATATTTCCTATTGACTTAGATTTTATCAAGTTGTCTCATCAATTTTCAACACTTTTTCAAATCTCTTTTCTATCAAACATTTTTCATATCTTTTCATCAAAAATCTTTCATCCCACAATCACCTTTCACAATTTTATGGTTCAAATTTGATCTCAAAAACTTAAACAAACCATTGATCTAGAATCCTTAGGCAAGATGGAAGGAAATACCAGCAATGAAGAGAACCCTTGGTCAAAAGAAATTCCTAAGAAGACTTCACTTTTTACATCAGATGACGAACCTACTAGTGAAGAACTTAGGGATGCTACACAAGATCCTAAATTTTATCAGGTCATGGAAAGACTCCTAGGCCTAGACAAAGAGATGTATTTCCTCATGCTTTCTCAACAAGGAGCTAAACTGCCAGTTGATTTTGATGTTTCCCATCTTAGAGAACCATCTAACACCAACAATCAAGAAATCCCTAAGAGTTCTCAAGAAGCACATACTCAAGGAGCAAAGGAAACCAATAAAAAATCCAATGCTTCCCAAAACAATAAAAAATCCAATGCTTCCCAAAACAATCAACAATCCAATGCTTCTCACAATACTCAACAACAAAATGCTTCCCAGAACACACAAGGGAATACTTTGTCTTTGGATCTCGTACTACAAAAAATCCAGATGCTCCAACAAAAAATCTGTGACATCCAAACTGGATCATCAACCAAGAAATACTCCTTGGATGATATATGCCCTTATCCTTTTGATAATAATTTAGCAATGATTCCATTCCCTCCTCATTTTGCGGTACCAAAATTTGATAGATACAAAGGGAATTCAGATCCACAAGACCATATCCATGAGTTTTGTGCTGCTTGTATTGAAGTCTCTCACAATGACACATATCTTATGTGACTATTTCCACGTAGTTTAGGAGGACAAGCCATAGAATGGTTCTCCAAACTACCTCCAGGCATTAAATCTTTCAATGAGCTTCTTGACAAATTTGTGACTCATTACTCATATAATATCAAACATGAAGTCACTATGCTTGATCTTTGCAATGCACATCAAAATAATGGAGATCCCTTCCTTACTTTTTTGCAAAGATGGCATCAATTGTTTGCCAAATATCCATGATCAATTCCTGAACAAGAAAAGATGGAGGTCTTTGTGCATAATCTTACACTAGAAATGAGCTATAGGTTGCAATTGCAATGTCCTCCAAATTTTAACAAGCTCATAGAGAATGGTATCAAAATTGAGGAAGCCATGGTAAGAAAAGGTGAGATCAAACTTTATTCCAAAGACAATGTTGGCTCTTCAAATTCAAATCCCACTAATTACAACAATGACAAGTTGAAATTTTGGAATAAGAATAAAAACGTTATCAATGATGGGATTGTGGATAATTGTAATGTTAAACCAACACAACCTCTTTTGAATCTCACTAGCAAGGCTAATGCTACTCAAGCTACTTACAAAAATCAATCTACAAATCAGAACACCAACAAGGATTCATCTAAACCAAGATTGTCATTTATGTCACCTCGAAGAAACTTTACTCCTTTGGGGGAATATCTAGAATCTGCATTATAGAAGTTAATCACAAAGAAACTCATTCAACTTCTTGAAACTAGAGATTTTGAACCTAGAGTGAAGCCTTCTTGGTGGAATGACAATGATTATTGTGAATTTCATAGAGGAAAGGGCCACAAAATGAATGACTGCCAAAGGCTCAAAAATGTGATTCAAGACTTAATTGACAATGATGAAATTAGTGTGGATGGACATACCTTGAATGAGTCACATAAGACTTTTAAAGATCCACTTCTTGAGCATGAGAAAGGAAGTTCTTCTAATGTTAAAGGTGATAAGCAAGCCAACTATAATGCTGCAACCTATAAATATGTTGGTAACATCTCTGAGTGTCATCCTTCTAAATATTGTGCTAATGTGATTACCATAAAAGAAAAATCAGAGAGTCAACCAGTTAATGCTACTAACCGAGCTTAGTCCAAGGTTACTCTCCAAGGTGTCACATCCAAACCAGGCACCTCTCAAAATAAACCTGTTTATGTTCCAAAGTCTGTGCCTAATGTTTCCAACCAATACAATCTTTTGGAACAACTAAAGAAAACACCAGCCCAAATATCTATATTAGAGCTTTTACATCTGTCATTGTCTCATAAAGAAATCATAGAGAAAGCTCTCTAAGAAACACAGGTTCCCACAAATCTAGACCATGATCAATTTCAAGCTATGGTGGGACACTTAACAACTCCACATTATCTATCCTTCACCGAACATGATGATTTAGCTATCAATCAACCTCATAATGCTCCACTCCACATAGAGGTTCTTGTACAAAGCCATAAGATTAAAAGAATCTTGATAGATGGAGGAGCTAGCCTAAACATATGTAATTTAAAATTAGTCCTTGCATTGGGATTTTCTGAGAATGCTGTAGATCCAAAGAAGAAAATTCACCATTAAAGCTTATGACAAAGAAGAGAGGTCATCTAAGGGATCTGTTGTTCTACCTATCAAAGTTGGCCCTGTGATCAAAGATGTAATTTTCCAAGTTCTCGATATGGATCTCACCTATATTATCCTTTTGGGGAGACCTTGGATTCATTTCATGCATGCTGTGCCTTCAACTTACCATCAATGTTTGAAATTTCCTCACAATGGATAGGAAATAACTATTAAGGGAGATCCTAATCCTTTTCAATATTGTAACACTATAAGGACAATTGGTAATTCTTTGGTCCCTCATAACCGTGTTGGATCCTCTGCGACCACATCTACTGATCCTAGCAATATAGCCTCAACTTCCAAACCAAATGGGATCAAAATAGATATCAAAGAACAAGGTATGGGTGAATATACTTTGGGCCAATCCTTTTTTCTCATAGAGTTACCTTTGTCTCCTCGATCATATGGGAGATCTTTGATAAGAAAACAACAATTAGAACCCCCTCCTGCACTTGTTTATGAAAAATTTATAAGTGGGGGCACTATATCACAAGAGGCTGCTAAACACAATGCCAATCATTTTCTTAAGCCATAGAAAAATCAAGAAGATGAGAAATATGAGAATATATCTCCTGATGTATATGGAAAAGGGTATGCTTTGTTACAAAAGATGGGGTACTGAGGTAGCAGACCTATAGGGTTACAAAGAGAGGGTGTTATCAAACCAATTTTGCAAAATCCAAACTATCAAAGAGATACTATAGGATTAGGATAAAAAGAAAAGGAACCAAAAGAATCAAAAGGAAAAGCCAAGATAACACCTTTTCATGAGATATCAAAGGCTCATGCATTGCAATTCAGGAAAAATGGTATGTATGTGGATCCCGAGAAACAAAGAATAGCAATGGAGATCATAGATAGACTTGGGGATCATGAAGATGTTTCTGATTCTAATGACTATGAATGGGATTCATTATCTGATGGTGTTGAAGATATAGGAATTGATGTCGTCCAGTGCTATAATACCAATTATCATGAGGGGAAGAGCTCAAGGACTGATTCGCTAGGATTAGTTCCACGTAATACCACCTTTTTTGATAGTGAGGAAAGTGAGCTTTATTTTGCAATAGATGATTCGAATGAGAGTATAGAGATAGACCTCACTGATACAATCATTAACCTTGAACATTTTTCCATAAACACCCTTTCGGCCTTTGAACTTGACCCGAATGATCCAATGCCTCTTATACACCCTGACCTTATTGATTGGGATTCTCTTGATCATCCTGAACTTGATATCTTCCTTAATGATGATGCCATAATTGATTTTCTTGGAGTATGGGATCATCTACCACCAGGAGATCACAAGTCAAGATTCCCCATAGAGCTCAATGACATGGCCTACTTTGGTGAGGGTGCCAATCCTTTCAGTCATAAAATATAAAAATAATCAATAGATCTAATGGTGAAAACCACTCTATGGTAGTATTAGATCCTAAAAAAGTAAAAAAAAATGATGCATCTAACAGTGAAAACCTCTCTGAGGTGCCTGATGATGGAAGGATTGACACTCTTCCCAACTACATGTATCATGAACAATCTGCCATCTTGATAGAGCCGAAATTGCCACTTAATATTGGAATAGAAGAGATACCACACATTCTCAAAGTTGCAGCATCCCTGACAGAATCAAAGAAAGAAGCTTTTGCAAAATTCTTCAAAGAGAGACAGATCAACTTCACCTGGTCCTATGCTGACATGCCAGGACTAGACCCTAATTTGATCATGCACCACTTATCTATTCCACCTGGGATCAAACCAGTGAAGCAGAAGCTTAGAAAAATGCATCCACACATTGCACTGATGGTCAATGAAGAACTGAAGAAACTCTTTGATGTTGGCTTCATCCATGCTATTGATTATGTCGAATGGATTTCTAACATTGTACTGGTTTCAAAACTAGACAAGTCCATTCGGATTTGTATAGATTTTAGAGATCTCAATAAAGCTTGTCGAAAGGATGATTTCCCTCTACCAAATATTGACATTATCATTGATCTAACAGATGGGCATGAGATTTTATCTTTAATGGATGGTTTTTCTAGCTATAACCAGATAAAGATTGCACTAGAAGACTAGGAAAAGAATGCTTTTACTTGTCCATGGGGAACATACTGTTGGAATGTGATGCCATTTGGGCTAAAAAATGCCAGAGCAACTTATCAAAGAGCCATGACTATAATTTTTCATGATATGATGCATACTGTCATGGAGGATTATGTTGACGATATATTAGCAAAATCCAAAGATAGAGCTAGCCATTTAAAGGTGCTGGATAGGATATTTACCTGAATGGAAAAGTATCAAATCAGACTCAATCCAAAGAAATGTGCATTCGGGGTTACATCAGAGAAACTGTTAGGGTACATTATCTCAGTGAAAGGCATTGAGGTTGATCCAGAAAAGGTTAAAGCAATCATGGAGATGGCTTCCCCTACAAACATCAGTCAACTAAGATCTTTACAGGGACGTCTCCAATCAATCAGAAGATTTGTTTCACAACTAGCTGACAGAAGTCATCTCTTTCAACATTTGTTACATAAAAATATCTTATTCAAATTGGATGATAAATGTGTAGAGGCCTTCACTAAGATTAAGGAATATCTATCAAATCCTCTGACTTTGATGTCGCCAATTCCAGGAAAGTCACTCTTGCTTTACATTTCAGCAACAAAAGTCTCCCTCGATGCTCTTCTAGCTCAACAAGATCATGATGGAAAAGAAAAAGCTATCTACTATATCAATCGCACCTTGGTAGGGTATGAACTCAACTATTCTCCTATTGAAAGAGCCTATCTAGTGGTTGTCTTTGCTTCATAAAAGTGGTGACATTATATGTTGTCCCATTCCATCAAACTGGTTGCAAAGATTGATCCTTTAAAATATCTTCTAAGTAAGACAACATTAACATGCAGATTAGCTAAGTGGGTGATGTTGCTCAGTGAATTTGACATTGAGTATGTGGACAAAAAGGCCATTAAAGGGCAAGTGATCACTGATCAATTAGTTGATGCACCTTTGAAGGATGATCACCCAATATCTACAGAGTTTCTAGATGCTCATATCCTGGCATTGTCTACACAAACCTAGAAGTTGTATTTTGATGGATCATATACTCAACAAGGTTCAAGAGCTGGCATTTTATTTGTCACACTACAGGGTTACACAATTCCAAAATCTTACAAGGTACTTTTTCCTTACACAAACAATGTGGTTGAATATAAGGCCTTGTTGATTGGCCTAAAGATGGCATTAAATTGGAATGTCAGTGAATTGAATGTCTACCGAGATTCTTAGTTGATCATCAACCAAGTTAACAATGAATATCAAACTAAGGATGATAATCTATTACCATATAAACATATGGTAGATGACTTCAAGCAATATTTCTCAGTTCTCACTTTTGAGCAGGTTCTGAGACATGACAAAAAAGTTGTAGATGCCATGGTGACAATTGCTTCTCTATTTGACATAGAGGATACTAAGGCACATTTTGAGTTCTTGGTGGAATCCTTGACTTATCCTACATATGATGATCCTGATACCAGTATTATCTGTCAACTTATTGGAAGTGATTCCCCAATTTATGGAAACATCTACTCCTATTTGAAAAACAATGTTATCCCACCTGACCTATCCCATAATAAAAAAAGAACCTTTTTCCACCAAGCCTCCCGTTATCTCTTAATATCTAAAACCCTATATCGGTGAGGTCTTGATGGTACTCTTTTGAGATGTCTAGAATAAGATGAGGCTCAAACTACCTTGCGAGATGTACATGAGGGTATTTTTGGGACTCATTTGAGTGGTTCATCTTTGGCTAAAAAGCTCATGTGAATGGGTTATTATTGGCCTACCATGGAGACTGATTCTTTTCAATTGGCTAGGGCATGCAAGAAGTGTCAAATACATGGAAATATCATTCATGCACCAGCATAGGAGCTCCATCCTTTCACGACTACATTTCCATTTACTAGGTGGGGACTCGACCTTGTGGGTGCCATTAAGCCTCCATCTTCCAATGGTCACAAATGGATTATTACTGCCACTAAATACTTTACCAAATGGATTGAGGCCATTCCACTCATTACTGGTATTGGCAAGAAGATATCTATGTTTATCCTCAACTATATCATTTGTAGATATGGTATACCTATGTATCTTATTACAGATAATGGGTCTAATTTCAGAATCAGGACATGGATGAGCTATGTGCCAAATTCCATATCACCCATAACTTTTCCACCATCTACTATCCCTAAGGTAACAGTCAAGCTGAGGCATCAAATAAGACCATTGTCAAGATCTTGCAGAAGACTATCAATGACACTAGTCATGACTAGCATATCCAACTCAACCCAGCCTTATGGGCCTACTGCACTACCATCCATACCCCAATTGGAGCCACACCATATTCCCTTGTTTACAGATCTGAAGCCATCTTGCCCCTCGAGGTTGAGTTTCCATCTCTTCATGTTTCTCTCAAAGATTTGATCCCAAATGAAGAGTACAGAGTTGCACGACTGGCTAAATTAGAATTCATGGATGAGCACCATCAACAAGCCTATGATCATATGAAAGTTTACTAGCAGTGAATGTCCCGTTAGTATACTATCAAGGTAAAGCCCCAAGACTTTTAGGTGGGTGACCTTGTCCTTTGAGAGAATCCAAAGAATCAACAACATCGGGAAAAGAAGGGAAAGTTTGAACCCAACTAGTTAGGTCCCTTTGTAATTACAACAGTATATGGTTCTAAGGCTTATAAGTTATCTACACTTGAGGGCGATCCCTTGGATGAACCTCTTAACAACATTCATCTTAAGAATTTATATGCTTAAGATCCCAATGCAAGGGGCATGTATATAAAAAAATAAAAAATCTAAAAAAATAAAAAAGAAAAGAAAAGTGCAATAAAAACATGTGGTGAAAACCTAGCAAATAGGTGCCATGTGTATCAAGTTGGCTCCTCTATCTATTAGGATTCTTCTAGTGTGTCCGTTCATTATTTATATCCTTAATAAAATTACTTGTCAATCATCATCTCCACCTTGTATATATCATAATAAATTGGTCAGCTCATAGCACCTTCCACTGTATATATCCATAATAAAATCCCACCATAGCTTGATCTCATGTCTTGGTCTTCACTCTAGTCTTGTCGTGTCCTTCTTCATCCATAATATGTCAGTCCATCACCAGCTGGGGGCATGTCCTCGACCTAGTTTGGGAAGTGGATCTATGATAGTCATGACTCTTAGAGGACAAAATGAAGTATTTTCACTAGGCATGCAAATGAAATCAAATGTTCTCACACAGTGCTATCCTCATGATGAACCGTAATCTATGATCTATCTTTTGAAACATGACCGCTTATCTGTATATCATCAATTGACCTGATTAAACATATCTTACTCTATCTTTTGGAAAAAGAAATGTATATTCATGGCAGACATGTTAGATTGGTTTGTTGTAGCTTATGCATTCATATCTAGATTTCATTATTATCATGTTTCCTATGCTGTTCTGGGATATCTTTGACATGAGTTTAAAACTCCCATATGTCATTCATTAGAATAGCTGGGATGGAGCATGATATTTTTCTTTGATTTCTATTTGCGGAATATTTTTTTGATGAAATCGAAGGAACAAGTAATTGGGGTGTCTGTGCATTAGTGCCTTCATCAATTTAATAGTCTTCACAACATACAAATCATGTTGTTCATCAAATGCTATTAATGGTGATACACCAACACATACCTCAACTCCAAATATTTGTTCCCCGATGGAGGGTGGGAAAGTATTCCTTGTCTATTATGCGAACGAAACTCAGGTCATCTCAATTCAATTATACCTAGATGCTTGTCAAGTTTTCTATATTAAATTCCATGCAAGAAGTGCTCATGTCATCCTAGTTTAATTATACCATGATGCTTGCATTTTCTTGCAACATAACGAGCTGAATGATGAGAATCAAATTATAGTTATTGTGAAGTTTCAAGATGTTACATAATGATATGGAGATACTCATTTCATATTTCATTTTGCATTGCATTTAACTAGCTCAGGCCTTGCATATCAGTGCTCCTTTTATAGGGATTTGTAGGTTATCTTTTTTATTAGGTTATCTATTCTCTTAGTCCATTCTTCTTGTGTCATTTGTATTGTTATTAATGTTGAGGATATTTGGACAACAAAAATATTAAGCATTTATCTTGCATCTTATATCATTTTGTGTCATTCATTTAGGACATCTGTTGTCTATATTTACATTCATATTTCATGTGATGTATTCATCATAGTTATCATTTTATCTCATTTTCTTTTTATCAAGTTATTATACTTAATCATATTAGGTACATTTTTGTTCATTTTCATAAACTACCATTTGCATTACATCTTTCATTCATTATCCCTTATTTCCACCATTGCATTAGTAATCACATAGCAATGCATAAATAAATCATTTAAGACATGCATTCATAATCAATATTATCATCACATGTTAGATCGTTAACCATTATGCATCCTATAGAAAGTAAACCATTTGATTCATACAATGTAAACACTATGCATATCACAACTAAATCATCACATCCTGCATATGTCAGTACACACATGTATATATAATCAAAGAAAATCATGATAGAACTACATCATCATATAGAATCCATCATAACATTCCATAAAATGTCCAAATATCCAATGATATATTATATATAACAATGTGTCCAATGTCATGTCTATCACGTCAATAACATAATGAAGCATAATAATACAAGAGTGTGTATATAGATGGTATCATCGATCTATGATCCACTGCCTCCAAACTTAGTCTATCTTTGTTTGCGCAATGCAATAAGACCTCCAAAACTTGAAGCTGAAGGATCTACCTGATCCTCTAAACCTATAGGTGCTCTAGGAGGCCATGATGATACACCTCCACTACCACTGGGTGCATGTCTCTGCTATGCATCTATCACCACTACAAAGGAGCTCTCTCTGTAACTCCCAATCCACTGATCTTTGGGTACTACCTATCTATATGCCTCTTTCCAGTAGGAAATCTCTTTCTCAGACCGTATCATAGCTCATAGATTGTCACCATGAGGACCTAAATCCTCTATCTGCTGTAGCTCGTCTAGTAACATCTTTGCCTCCCCGAGTCACTCTATCACAACATCTCACTCATGTCTAAGATCTCCCATCTGTCTCTTGAGTCTCTCAATCCATCTCTCTAGTCTAGGGACATGGTCTTCCTATACCTATGTCATTGCTAGTCAAACTAGCAATGAATCAATATCTAGATCCTCCTCTGCAGCATCTCTCTATAAATAGGGATCCTATCCCCCAACATCCATCCCTGCTTGCTCCTCCTAAGCATCCACATCTGGCATCTATGCATCTTATCCTATTATATCAAGCATATGCTCATCCTGTATATCAACATCAACCTGTCCACGCTATACAACCCCGACCTGGGCCAATAGTACATTAGCCTCATCCTATCCCTGTCCTACCTTTATAGGCACCTATACCTATACTACTGGGACCTATCCTGGGGCAGCTGGTATCTATGGTGGCACCCCTGCTATTGGCTATGCTGGTTCCTGTCTCCATCCTTGTCCAGCTGGAGGTGGCATCAAACCCCTCTGCCTCACACCACCACCTCGCATACGTGGGCCGACTCTATCTCCTTTCCCACCATCTCCTCCATCACCACCACCATCACCATCTCCACCATCACCTCTGCCTCCTCTCCCTTAGCCTCTCATGTCTTGGCCTTGATGTCTCCCATGATATCTCTTTACTGGATCTCTCTCTAGTGGCCTCACCGCTAGATTAGTCAAGCATGGCACTGGAAAATCTCTCAGGTGTTGCTCTAGATCTGCCATCATCCCTAGGTCCATGACCCCCTATCTCATCATCCATGCCTGGAATTGTATGTCAAGGAACTCCTATCTCACTAGCTTAAATGATACCATAGGTCCCCAGTCATGTTGCTCCTGATGTGTCCAGGTGAACTCAGTAACTCTCTCGGGTATACCCTGGATCCTACCAAACTGTCGTAGAACTCATTTCATGAGCTGTCTCTCAATGATATAGGACATTTGCCCTATAAACCAACATGACTCAAAACAAAATCCTAGCTATCTCTCATCATCCCAGGGCTCACACCCTAGGTATGGTCTCCAAATCATAGTATCAATCATGTCAAATGTATAGCACCAGAACTCTAGATGTCCTAGCGTCGGCTGAGACAAGACTAATGAATATAAATGAATAAATGACTATCTTGCACCACAGAATCTAATAGCTGTCAGCTGAGTCATAGCTATATGCTCCCATGCCAATACATGAAGCAATGTCACACCTGCTGATAAAGATGCACTCCTATGGTACACCACCTGATGAAGATCATGGTATAAATGTGCTAATAGGCACACACCCCAAGCAAATTGGGTCCCATCATCCATCATCTACTACAATGTGCGGACCCAACCAGTTGAAAAACTATGTGACTGCCAATTAGGGCATATGAATCCCCCAATTGCTCTTGCTAAGACCATTGGTAGCGGCTCATAAAGATTAACCATATCCTCCCAGCTAATATCCTCCTCATCTATCTCATCATCACCAAAGACTACCCTGCACTCTGTCACTCCACCGTGCCGCTCATAGTGCACTAAATCACTTGTGATGGGAAGCCAGAGGATGTGATATACATCCTCAAGTGTAACTGTCATCTCCCTTGTTGGGAGATGGAAGGTACTCATCTCTGAGTGCCATCGCTCTGCCAATGCTGTCATCATACTTAGATTCACCCGAATCTCAGGCGTGTAAATAACATGATACAATCTTGTCATTCCAATCAAAAGTTTGTCAATCTTTGATAGCATTGATCTCAAGTTTTTTGTAACAGGATATCTCTCCCATGACATTAGAACATTGGTAATATCCTCCTATTAACATAAAAAAAATCAAGCTATCAGATTTTGATAAACTAATCTATCAATCTATCTATCCTATCATATCAATTTAAAACATGTTTATCACGTGTTTCAACAGATGATTCTATAAATTATCTAAATTCAAGACTAGTTAACTAGCGACCATGCTACAATGTTGCCTATGTTGACCAAATCGATCAATTTCAACCACCAATAGATCACATTGGCTTATCAACATCAAGTTTGACCTAATTGACTTGCTAATTTGACCACATTCTATCCATTAAACAAATGTGCAACACTGAAAAATGCATGCGTAGTTTCCCTAATTATTTGCACAGATTTCTACATTTGCGCAGGATCCCCTCCTGTTTGTGAAGTTTCCATGTTTGCGCAGATTTAATTATCATTTGTGCAGTTTATCATGACAAAAGCACAGAAACTATCTTTGCACACATTTATTGTACATTTTCACAGCTTAGCATAAATTTCTACACACGTGCAAATTTATGACATGTATGCAGATTTAGGACATGTATGCATAGAAACACTAAGTTTTCTGTGCAAATGCTGCGAATTGCTGTGCATTCATGCGCCGCAATCGTGCATTTGTTTTTCGGCTAAGAAAATAAAATTTCCTAAAAATTCCTATGATTAAATCTAGCCTAAAACATGCTACAAATCCTAATCTAACATGCTAACAATCATGAATTGACAAAGAGGATCGAGTCACCTACCGACTCTCCAGAATTGGGCAGTCTTTGGAATCATTTGACCCTCTCGAAATGATGATCTGACAGTGGGAATGACATCCTGATAGCTCTACTCTTCTCTCTCTCCAAGCTTTGATCTCTCAATGACATGTGTGCACAATGAGCCTATTGTGGACCCCTTTGCACTATTTATAGCCTGTGGACCCAATGTGCTTGGTGTGTGGGCCCTACCTCCCGTTATTCTTCTGTTTCACCCCATTTTTCTTCTCTTCATCCTCAATTTTTCAAGAGATTGATTGTCGAATTTAGAATCTAAAAAAAAAAATCACATAACTTAAAAATCAAATAAATAATTTTTGTTAATCAATCTCTTGAGGGGGCATGCATAGATCATCTGAGACATAGTCTGGGGCAAAATGCTTGAATTTTTCTTTGAAACAATGTGACCAGCACATTATTTCAAAGAGGGGCAAAATGTATACACTTAAAAATGGCTTCATTAATTAATTAAATATTTATTATTTAATTGATATTGGCTTGATAAATTAATTAAATATTTATTATTTAATTAATAATTATTTCTTCTATTTATTAAATAGATTATTCAATTTATTTAGTAAATTCACTATAGTCTATTCCTCTATCCTAAGTCTTATTAAAGTGATATAATTAAATACATAATCACCTAAATATGACTAAGTCCCCTAGTCCACCTCATCTACCCAGTCACTTGACACATCACTTTGGCTAAAATAAATAATTATTATTAATTATTTATTGATAATTATCCTCACCCACACATGTCCTATTCTTAAGGGCTATGTGGCCTCATAGGACTTGGTCTCATGACCACATGTCCTCTCTTAAACCAAGTCAAGAGACAATCCCTATTCCTAAGGGGCTTCTCAAGCCACCTCTAAGGGTCAAAGGTGACTTATGGGACACTTATACAAAGAGTCCTCATGAGGAAAAGGTCTCTCCCTCTTTCTCTCTTTGGTCTTTGTGAGACACTTGACATGTGTCTTTCCCTTCCACCTTGTTCTCCTCCATGTCAATGTGAGAGGAACATCATCCCTATTCTTCCTCTCACATTCCAACTACATCCCCCTTTCTCTCAACTTCTTCAACTAAGTCAATCCTAGCCCTAGGATCTTCCACCTTTCATTCTCCACCGTAGGATTGTGCCACCTAGGTCTAGATCCTCCAAAACTCTATAAAAGGAGCCTCATTTCCCCTTTGTGAGCTAATAGTGAATAGGCAATCAAGCATTCAAGCATTAAAGAAATCAAGAAATCAAGCATTTCAAGAACATTTCAAGAGCATTCAGGAAACCAAGCCATTTTCATAATCACTTGCATCTCATTCATCATATTTGCATAATTAAGCTTTAGTTTTGCATACATTCATCATCAATCTCCACACTTTGGTGTCATCTTGGGAAAGAGGCTTCATTTGGAAATCTGAGAGCTCAACATCCTCAAGAAATCAAGGCTAGGAGGACAATGGAGACAAGCTACATGGTAGGTGAAGGTAAAACCTTGTTTTAGCTTCATTTTTAGTGTATTCTTTATTGCTGTTTGCTAATTAGTTTGATTTGTTAATCTTAGAATAGTTAAATAATCATTTAGAATAGCTAGACATCTAATTTTCATACATGTATCTTAGCAAGGGTTTCTATAATTGTTTGTATATTAGAAGGGTCTAATCGACTGACCTAATCATGTAAAATGTAATAGGATATATATGTAAGATCTTTTCTTTAGAAAATATATGGATGAGATGAATATGATGTGAAAGAGGATTGTGGAAGCTACGAGCTTGTACCTGCTAGATGTAGAGAAGATAATTGTATGTACTTCATTGGAACTAATCAAGCAAAGATAGTTTCTATTAGATGGTTCATAAGGATTTTTTATTTCCTTATATACACTTGTGTTGTGAACAGTGTGTTGTAAAGGTGGACTTAACCTTCTTTGGGAAGTGAGCCTAGGTAGTGAGCGTACCCTCTTTTCTTGACTCCTAACAGGGTCTATCCTCTAACAAGAACTATGTACTATAATGCTTTAATCAGCTCCTAACAGGTCTAGATATTCTAAAAATGATACTCTACTCAGTACATCATTTGTGGGTGCCAATTCCCACCGGGTTTTTTTTTACCTTTAACAGGGTTTCCCCAACACCAAAATATTTTTTTATTGTGTTGGCATTCATTATGTTTATTGGATTTGATATTGTTGCTATTCAAAGTTTAAAGTTTAATACTCTGTCATATAACTGATTCACCCCCTCCTCAGTTATATTGTGGATAGTTATTTCTAATAGGTCCCAGGTAATTATGTCTAAAGATGGTCTTCCTCTTAATTCTTGTTTGTATTTTTTGTACAATGAAAAATTTGTTGGACATAAAACTTGAAGTAATAATGTAGATAAAAATTTTAAAACTAGTAATTGCACCTCAACAAGGTGCAATGATTACGCTGATAGGAAGATATACCCGAGCAATTTATTGAAGAGTGGGGAGAAAATTTGGAGTAAGTTTAATCCTATGTAAAAAGATAATTAATTTAAATATTATGTATTGATAACTCTTGATGGATATGTCACATTACAAGTTTATGGTTGTTACATTATGAATTGAACAATACTAAAATCCTCCTATATTCCTACACAAACAACAAATGATTGAGGACAACTTTGACTATTTATTTAGGGCTTCTTGATTCTTAAAACACATTGGAAGGTATCAACTGGAAAGTAGCTAAAAATATATTCAATTGACAACCCTAGATACTTTCAAAACTAGCTATGTTGATAAGGTTTTACAGATCACTATGAATCTAGTGGAATACATAAATTAGTTCAAAGATGCTAGTATATATTTCAATTTAATATATCATTTACTCATCATTTTACAATAAAAAATTCACTTCCAGGATAGCCAGAAGTGCATAAGGCACTTACAAATCAATCAATTTGTAGAAGTTACAGTATAAAAAAATCCTAATATTGGAAGTCTCTCAAGGAGTAAAACTATTACTCAACAACTAACAAAAAATCACAAGGTTCCAAAACCTTTACAAGCCATCCAATTCATACAATGTTTCCTCTCATTATAATTTGTACACTCTTAACTCAAAGATAAAATTTTGAAATAGATTTAATCTCTTACATCCAATACATACCATTTTAATCTTCCTCAGATCGACAAAAGAGGGGGGAATTATTAGCAACCTCCTCAACCAGAGACTCCCAACTCCTCAACTAGAGACTCCCTTTAGGAAGAATGTCTAACTGTAATTAATCATAGTTTGAACCATACAAAATGAAAGTTTATTGACACAATAACCAAAAGGATTAAAATGAAAAAATGAAGCATATATTTTACTTCAACATACACAATCTTTCACTAAAGCATGGATTTAAAATTACATCTTCTTCTCCATAATTTCTACTTAACATATAGTTCAGCTATATGTCAAACATTCTTCTTCTAAGCACATCTTGTAAAACACACAATGGACAAATTTGGCATCAAAAGCCTTGGAAATTCCCACCAAAAACCCTGAAATGAAGAAAAAATATATCATAATGTTAGTCATGGGGCTTGTAGATTGTGCAGTAAAGGCTTGATCAAAGAGTATGGTAATTCATAAACTCGTTGTTATGCACAACAGATGTTACTAAAATCTAAGATTCATAAAAGGGTGCTAGGGTTTGACTCGAACCTTTCAATGTGTCAATTTAATACCTCCACGATCTCCATTTCAAAATTCCTTGCATATTATGAATGTCTATAAGATAGATAATGTGTCTATTCATTATCTAAATCTTTTTAAATATTAAAATCAAATAATATTGTGAATATATAACCCCACCAAATGTAGAGCCACCTAGCACAGTTATCCCCTTCTAAAGAGAGTAATCGAACTATACTTTTTAATTGCCACCCTACAAATGAAATTGCACCTTAAAAGATAATGTTGAAAAATAAAATACACATAAACAATCATAATAATTATAAAGCTACCTCAAAATGTAGATAAAATATGTGGAAAGTAGTCATAACTATTTAAAATACAACAATGAATAAAATCTAATTAAAGAGGTGAGTTGTGATTCCTATTAAATATGATTGGTTATTAGGATAAGTCTGTATTATCTTTTTTATGTACACCGTTGTGCTTGAATTGGTATCCCATAACTTATAGATGCAATCTTATGGTCATTCTATATTGATTTTTTTGTGTTTTCTTAATTTAACCCATTTTAACACAATCTATTTATTTTCTATATAATTATATATTTTTGTTTTTTACAAAGAATAATATTCTTAATAATTTTTTATATTAAAATCTTTAAATTAAATATAAATTTATTAACATTATTAGTAATGCTTTGAAATAGATTCATTAAAACCTTTAGTTTTTATATTTATCTATATATTTTAAAACAAACATATAAGAAAATAAAATATTTTATTTATTACAATAAAATACCAAGACATTTATTTTACATAAGTAAATCCAAGATAAAAATAAATCAATTTCATAACTTCATAATAGTTGTGTGTTGCATCATATCCAAATGTTGAGAGACACATAATTAACTATTTAAATCTTATAGCTTAGAATATGATTTTTCCTCAACTAAAAATTTCTAATGACATTGATAAAAAATCACTTTTTCTCATATAAAATTTGTATTTATACTTAAAACAAAGATAAATACACTTTTAAAAGATATTAAAAGAAACATATTTTATCCTTTTATTCGTTTGAAAATGATTTTTTTATTAATATGAACTAAATTAACAATAAATATTAAAAATATGGGTGATCTCCTAAGAAGGCTCTATGCTTCAAATGTATCATTCATTGGCATGAGAAATGGAATCAATGAATTTGGTTCAAAAACCATAAATTTGAATAGAATCCTAATAAAAATATCATAATTTGACTTGTTGTGAAAAATTATTCATAAGAAGGCCCAATAGATAATAGTTATATGATTAATATGAGAATCAGTGTCCTCCCAAAAGTAAAGTGCACTTTTCATTCTCATAAAAGTTACCTCAAGTGAGAAGCACAAACTTGGCAGGTTCATATATTCCAAAATAGAAACCATGATACATACTAATTACTGCCAAGGATACATTGAATCCACATTATATGCCAACAACACCATCTGATTGTGAAATCTTTTTGTATACATCAATGATAGAATTATATTGGTTCTCTCCTCCTTTGTTGGTAGACTTGGCATCATTTCCAGCTACACCTCCAAGGAATGCACAAAAAGAGAGAATGTTGCACCAACTGCACCTCCAGAAGCCACATTTTCTGCAAATCATTTCCAATACTCATACTTTTCCTCCTTATAACTGAACATACTCTTGAAGTAATCTGTGAAGGAAAAGTTTAGAGCCTGCAATCATCCAAATTTCATAAAATCAATTACCAATTGTAAGAAAAAATTCACAGGAACTAAATTGCACTAATATGATTTTTTATGGGTGAAAGTTGAAATAGAGGAGTTCATAATGACCACCTTTTTACCTAAGTGGAAAAGCAATGAAGAACTTTGATTACATTCCCTCTCCAAAGTGAACTTCACTTTCATCCTTAACTTTATGAGAAAATGTTTCTCCAATTCGCTTGTAGGATGAGAGAGGCGATCTATTTTTAAGATTTCATATTGGTTTTGAATCAATAGTTCCAATCTTTCAATGGGAGCACATACAATTTTGGATATTGCAATAGAAACCCCTTGCTTATAGACATGCATAATATACAATGAATTTTCATATGAAAGTCATGGAGGTGTTAAATTGATGCATGGAAAGTTTGGAGCCAAATTCTAGTGACCTTTTCTGAATCTTGGATTTTGGTAACATTTTTTGTGTATAACAACAAGTTTATGAATTGTCTTACTCTTCTATCAAGCCTTTATTACAATCTACACGCTCCATGACTAACTTTATGATATTTTTTTTCATCATTTCAGGGTTTTCTTTGGGAATTTCCAAGGCTTTTGATGCCAAAGTTGTACATTGTGTGTTTTGTAGGATGTGCTCAGAAGAAGATGTTGGATTCAGGTGTGGAAAGGTAAGTAATGAGAGGGTCAGGTGAATTAGTACTTCAAATCACTTTTAAACCTTCTTGAATTTTCATCATATACATTTACTGAATACTTAACCTTTGCATGCATCATGTGAAAATAAAATATATAATAAACATCACACATAACACATTGATTTTGGTATCGCAGAAATCCTTGTTAGAGGTTAAAAATTGTAGTGGGGGAGGGGTAAAAGCACAAAATTATGTCACGTTTGAGGATAACTTATCAACACAGCTGAATTTGATTATTTCTAACTAAAAATTAATTTTTTTGAAAGATTGGTCTAGCTAGATTCATTAGATAAGTGCTTCAACTTTTCCAATTGGAAATGTCTATTAAATGCTTGTTTTATACCAATTTGGGTCCAATTATCAAATAAATAAAATTATTTCAAAAAAGTGATGTTTCAATAACTCTTACTGTTTTTAATGATATTTTTTAAAAAATATAAAAATACCCTTTTGTAGAGATTAGAGTCAAGATTATTGTAATATAAGTTTTATAGTATTTTGATTAGATCTAATATATTATAATTTCAAAATACTACAAGTAGGTATTTTAATGGTCGAGAAGATGTTGCTTCAAATAAAGGAAAAAAAAAGTAAATCATATTAGAAAAATTTAAAATATATATTTAACACTAGAGGAGAGAGTCTTCTTCAAGAATATGTAATTTTTTTTCTTAATGGTGTAGATTTCATAGGGGAAATTCGACGGGAGATGAAAACTGTCGATTTCATATAAGTTCAACTTTGAGTAGTTATATAAGAGAAACTATACAATGAAAAGCAATCTTTCTCCTTTTGTGAACTAGCTATACATGTCATCTATAACATATTCTGAAATTAGAGGAAAAAAATATTATTTGTATATACTTGTTTGGCGGGAACTAGACCCCATATTTTCATCATTTTTTAGCAGTTGAAAAATAGACTTAAAAAATTAAAAAAATGTGTTAATTCTTGTTCAATTTTTTTAATAAAAAATTATAGGCATAAACTTTATCTAGTTTACACAATTCATCTGTTTACATCGTCTTCAAATTCTAAATACAAATCCCACATTTATGTCGTTAAAGTTGAACAATTTGTGTGATGTTGACCTTTTCCTTTATAAAAGTGTGACACAGGTTTTTACTCTTACTTGGGGATGACACCCACAACACTTCAATACTGCATGAATAAAGTTGCTCGGAGAGAGATACAATGCTTAGAAATTTCTGATAGCTTACCCTGTTAAAGGTATTAATTCAGTTAAGACTTCTAAGACTGCTAAGTCTACTCTGTTAAGAGATTTCACAACTCTAATCTAAGAATTGTACCTAGTTAAAGGATTTATACATAAGATCTGTTAAGATCTTCTCGGTTAAGAAAATTATATAATTCTGATTACTACTTAATCAACAATAAAAAAATTATATCAAATGTGTATCAACAAATACTTATCAGACTCTATATGCTCATCAATCCATCACCTCATACTGTGTATCCATCATACTAACCAATTTAGTACTCGGTAGCTTGATTCTTAATCTCTTCCTCAATTCTTATACTCGGTAGCTTCTCTATTTATTCATCTTCTACTCTAATATGGAATCTCCAATTGCTCTTCACACATGCATTTTCTAACACATTGATCTTTTCACTTTGATCTTCTTATATACAACTTCTTGAGTCGGTGCTAGAACTTCTATAATATTCATCTTCAAGTAGTGCTAGCATTGGGTACACTTCCAATGCATATTTCATCCTTAATTATCATTGGTGAACTTACCTTGTAATCATGTGTAATAATTTGATTTCAATCTCCAATTTTTTGATATTTGATCTCCTCAAGATTTGTAAACTATTTTCTAATCAGTGTCCAGGTTTAATGTACTTAGATCTCATCTAGTGTCAACTTGCTTTTCTTGGTACTACATTTTATCTATCTCAGTAACTAGGTTCTCTTCTCGGTGCTCGGTTATACCTCACTCGGTGTCTATACTAGCTTTCTTCTTTATCAAAATTCCTTGTTAGCTTATTCCTTTTACCGATTTCTTTCTTTACCTTACCGACTCATCTTGTCTTCCTTACCTAATGACTTTGACAAACATAATGACCTCCATATAACTAATGACAACAAAATTACTCTTAGGAGTATCAATCTCCCCCTTTGGCATTAGTTTGGTATGTTTGTTAAAAATCTTTTGAATCTTCAAAGTCATATATCAAAATTCTCAAAATTATGTCCTTGTCCATATCTTTTCCTCAGTAAAACTTATTATTCCCCCTGAAGTAATAATTTTGGTACATCTCCATACTATATACATATACTATGTATATGCCCTTTTATATCTAATTTAAAATATATATACCCCCCCTCAAACTTATCTACATTCCCCCTTTTTTCTCTATAATCCCCCTTTTTCTTATACTTGTATTATATTCCCCTTTTTTAAACAAAAAGACCAAAATGCTCATTTACTATCTGGTTTGGGGATCTTATCAAAAATACCTTTATATTTTTCCTGTGCATCCTTCAATGATGCCTTGCAGGTTTCCTATAGAGTCTATAGTACTATAATATGCTCACTAATATCAACAATTAGACTCACCATGTAGTCCATGACACTGACATCCAGTGTATTCACTAGATCTTTTGCCTTTTGTATCTGCCTCTACAGTGATTCAATATTTGGAAACAAAACTATTTGGAGTTCTAAGAGTTCCATCCTTATTTGGTTCTCCTCCTTCCTTAGTTCAAATTGGACTCCCATTAGGTTCTTGAGCTTCTCATAATAATCTGTGATTGTTTTGAGCTTGGTGGAAATCTTAGATAATATCTCGATAATCTCTTTTTCCATAATTTCATCTTTATCCTTTATCTCTTTTGTAAAGTTGGAAAATAAACAAATATTTTTAAATATAGAAAGAATGGACTTTAACTCTTCTTCTAATGCATTGATTAACTTGGATAGAGTTACCTTATCCAATGCTACTGATTGAAGAACTTCTTCAATCACCTTAGTCTCCATGTCTTTCTTGTGTACCTTCATGAGATGTTCAGTTGTGTCAGTTACTAGCTAATTAATTAACTTACAAGTTCTTTCAACTGACTATAAATATCTACCTTCTCATTTATTGTGGCCTTGGGAACAATCTCATTCATAATGCTCTTTATTTGTTCCAATACATCGGTTTTTCTCTTTTTAGCTATAAGCTTATCCTGTGTAGCTTTCCTTTTTAATAAATCACTGAACTCTGAAATTTCTTTAGGGCTGATGGTAGTTATAGTCAACCTTTGGTATGACTATAACTTCATTAATATCTACATCTTTTTTAGTTTTCCTTTTCTTGGAATTTCTTTTGGAATTAGATGACATCTTTGCATTAGATTGGGTTGAAGTTACTTCTATTTTATCTTCCTTCTCCTTCTTTTCTTCTTGTTTCTTCTCTTTTTTCTTCTCCTCTACTTTTTCTTTTTCCTTTACTTGATCTTGCTCACCTGTAGTTTTGGTGGGGGTCATCGACTGTATTTTGACCTTGATTTGTCTTTGTCTCTATGATCTTCTCTTTAGTCTCTTATGGTTTATTCTCTTTGGCTGGCTCGGTAGGAGTCTTAACAACAATAGGCTCACTACTTGTAATATTTGAGATAAAAACATCTATCTCAAGAAAGTCCATAAATTGTAGAATAACTGGCTCAGATGTAAAAAATCTTGCAGTAGCCGAGTCATCAATGTCCATAGCTTTTGACTCTATGGCCTTGGTAGCCATGATAACCTCATATTCTTTTACCGTGTCATCAGGGTCTTGTTGGAAATCTATTGGGAAATGTGATGCTGAGGGGGGGGGGGGGGTGAATCAGATATCACCAATTAATCCATTTTAACATTACTAAAAAATTGCATAGTATTATCACAGACTTCATCAATGTAATGAAACTAATAAACTAAACATCATTCATGAAAGTACTCATAACAAAATAATTTGGTTACCCGAAAACCCCTGAAAGGTAAAATTTGGGTGGGGATGACACCCACAAATCTTCACTACTACAGTATAAAGTTTTCCTATTAGGGCTATAAATTTGATCACAAAATATGATCTACCTTGTGAGGGGTCATCTGCCCTGTTAAGAGCTAAAAAATTTATACAATCTACCTTGCAAAAGGATTTAAAACTTACAACTAAGTAAGCACTCGGTTAAGAGATTACATAAGGTTTGTTAAAACTACTTTGTTAAGAGATTTACCCTGATACACTTGTTAGAATTTTTTAGTACTTGATCCTTCGGTCTACACTATATGCTGATTATAGATCTTCTCCTTCCAGTATTGATTTGATCTTATCTATCAAGTTTATCTATGTTATGTCCTTCACTGCTTTACTCTGTTTCACTTGGTCACTGCACTATATCAGAATAATTCACTGATCTGAATGTATTCTCTCTTTTCTATTCATTCCTCTCATTCCCTTCACATCCTCAAACACTTCATTAGGTTTTAGATCTCACCTTATATAGACAAGTAAATTCCTCCAAGTTTTGAGATCTACAATCGAGATTAACTCATTTTGCCGCTTAACCTTTCCCTAATTCTAATTGGCTCCAAGTGTTGCACAGGGATCAATGATTACAAAATAAAAGTGTAATCACCTCTATGATTTCCTCAAGAAATAGTAAAAAAAATATAATGTCGACCAAAATATTTTACCTCAGTGATTGTGCCATTAAAAATACATATGTTAATTCTAGCTTACTCGACATTCGATATCTCAGGCACTTGACATTTACTGTTCTTTATACTCTGGTTCTTGGCATTGTCTTCTTTACATATCTTGGCAAAAACTCACTCGGCTAATACAAAAGTACTTAGTGACCATTAGTTTACTCGAAAATGACTTCTACTCAGTAAATGTAGATTACATGACTTAGCCTATACATGATGACTCAGTCATAGTGATGATCAACCAATATTGCCTAGATAATGACTAAGTGTAAGACACTAATAGACAACAAAACTATAGGGATCTATAATCTCCCCCTTTGACATTAGTGGCAACAATACTTTGTCATGACATTTACAATACATTTACATAGAGTACTTAGTACTAACATAATACTCCCCCTAAAATATATATACATATACAAAAACTAAGTATATCATACCATTATGTTCTACTTTTTCTCTTTGATTCTATTACCTTCATATGTGCCTTGATATGTCATTTAATTTCCACCTTGTTTTTGGCACTTATGATTTCTTCATTAGTAGGAAGCTTGCAATGTTTCTCCAAAAATGGTTTGTGAAGCATCATAACCATGTGTAATGCAGAGTCCCAATTGGATGTTGCAACTTTCAAAACCTCTGATTGCACTTCTAGCTCGAAAGCTAGGTTGACTAGGCTCTCAACAGTAGAAAGATGAGGATCTTGCTGTATTAGTTCCTTAGCCTATGCTAACTCTCTTTGGATGACCTTTAGGTGAGGTGTCAAAATTATTTGAATAGAGAGTAGCTGAGCCTTTATCTTACCATCATTAGCCATCAACTCAGCTATTCTTCCTTGAGAGTGTAGAAGCTTGGCATAGTGTTTGGAATTGGGACTTGCATCCAAACTCAATGAGTGACTAGTAAAATTTATATCTAGCTGTAGTCTATCTATCAACTCCTAGTTATCCTTAGTGAATTATTCTACATTGCACATTTTCTTGTACAAAGATTGTGCATTAAGTACAACTCCTTCTAAATCAGATATTTGGGTAGAAAGTTCTACCCGCTTCACTGCAATCTTGACATAGACCTTATTCAGTACCTTTGTCTCAAATTTCCTTTCTAACCACTGCAACAACTTATCATTTTCTTCTCTGTCATCATCTATCACTTTCTTGACTATGTGAACAAGTTGTTCTAGTATGGGGTCAAAGTCATTAACATCAGTCATGTCAAAAGCATAAATGAATATACCTTTTATTTCATGCAGAACTTACTTTTGCTAATGTTCTCTTCTCAATTATTCTTGCTTGCTTTTCTTCTTCAGTAATTATTGCAATGTCTACATCTATTCATATGATAAGATATCTGTGCCCCATTTTAGAATCACAATATATTCTTTGAGTGTCACCTCAGGTGTAGAATTTGTTAACTTATTTTTCTGTGCCTTCTTCTTCGGTGTATTTCCACTCGACATCTGTACAATAAATTTTATTGCCTCTTGCTCCTTAGGCTCTTGGTTGTCAATATCTTTTTACCTTCTCTTCTTTTCCCTTATCCTCCACATGAGGATTTGCAATCTCTAGTATAGACTGATCTTTTTCCTTCTGTGACTCCTCAACAGATGTAGACTTATGTGTAGTTGCCGGTTGATCCCATTCCTCAGTAGTGCTCATATTAGCTAATATGTCAACTATAAAAACTTGAGGATTGATGGGGGTTGTGTTGACAGTTGATGTATCATCAATTTTTGGATAATCCATGACTTGTAATAGCACAGTGTTATTGCCTTGTAAAGATGTAGCATGTGCTTCCTCGACTTGTATGTCTTCCTCAGTCAATACTAGATTCTTCACTGGGGTCTCCTCAGGGATGTCAAAAATAGTTATTTCAGGTAACTTCTGACATTTCTCTTCCTTGAGAGTTTCTTTCTCCTGAATTTGTGGATCATTTTTATCTTCTTTATTATCTAACTCAACACCCTTAGATGTGCTAGTGTCTTGTGGTGCACTTTTATCAATTAACAGACCAAAAACAATCTTCCAAGTCCTTAGAATTTCCTAAACAACATCCTCAACCTTGTGTTGAAGGATAGAGTAAGCCCTAAGCTTAGGAATGAATCTATTCTTGTACTATTCCATAATTTCCTGAATCCTGGCAGGGGGTAGATCTGGTGCAACTTGAGATAATGTTCTTTCCCTTATCTACTTCTCGATCATTAAGGAAAATTCTCATTTTTGTGCAACTCTCCTGGATAGCTCATTAGGTATCAATTTCTCCATTTGTATAGGTAGCATCTTGAAAGTGCAGAGCACCTCAATTATAGCTTCTGTTAGGAATAGTCCCAAGAGATAATTGAGAGGGGGGGGGGGGGGTGAATCAATTATCTACAAGATTCAATTCTTTATCCAATTTAGTATACTTAAACATAAAGCATAAACACATTGAAAGAACACACAAATACAACACCAATATTTTGGTTACGGGGAAACCCAAATAGGTAAAAACCCTGGTGGGAATTGACACCCACTAATATTCTGTACTAGTGTATTATGATCCTTGCTAGACGATCCTTTACCCTGTTAGGAGTAGCTTTACAATATATTAAGTATAGTAGACCTAGTTAAGGGTCATAACTTGTTAGGATTCTTTTACAATTGTCCCTGTTAGGGGAGAGGACGCATTGTCCAAGAGATCACTGCTCTGAGGGGTGAAGGCTACAACCTTCTGATTAACAGATACACACTATATCTGGATCTTGGTGAACTATGTTTAGACCTGCTTGTCTAGATCAGTTCCAATGTATAGCACAAGTACTCTACTTGGTCACATAGACCTTCTTCTGATGGTTCCACACTTCGCACACTCTACTCTGCTCTTCATCAACCATGAACCATACCCAAGCAATCACAAATGACTGCCTATAAATATCTTTCCTCTAAATGATATAATCAAGTTGGCCTGTTAGAACCACCTTGAAATCATATTAGAGAAACCATAAAAAACTCCACCAAACATTCTGTTGGCTCTATTATGCACGTAACATATTCTGGGACATGTCTTAATAAGATAAATATAGACGCACACTACACACTATCGGCTCTATCAAAACAACTGGATATTTCTCCACAACCTGAATTACCTTATGCACTCTTAATCGAACATCAAAAACTCATCTCTAAGCTTAACTTCAAGGGTGCATATCATAAAGATGGGTGCAACTTATGAACCAATAAAATCTCTGTCGACTCTGCTGAACAAACACAGGAAATTGTTACTGGCGAATAGCGACTGCATAACTTCACTTGCATTCATCATCAGACTATGCATCCATAACTAAAACATCACTAACATGTCTTCATCATATATCC
This sequence comes from Chamaecyparis obtusa, assembly GCA_027943335.1. Taxonomy (NCBI): domain Eukaryota; kingdom Viridiplantae; phylum Streptophyta; class Pinopsida; order Cupressales; family Cupressaceae; genus Chamaecyparis; species Chamaecyparis obtusa. The sequence goes on along the minus strand of BSBK01002736.1, from coordinate 838,396 downwards.
AAGGGCACACAATATCATGATAACTATACAGACAATTGTACACACGACACTGCCTGTAACTTTGTCAGGAACACTGCTGACACAAGTTGCTATATAACTGTCTGTACTAACAGTTAACCTCTACACCCATGATATCATGCTGATATCATGTCCATGCAACACATACTAAGAGCTTACTGCATTAGACTTCTACACATGCTACTTTCCATATGTTGTCATCAATGACAAACATACAGTCAGTACTGGCCTTCTGGAAAATCTCCAACAATCTCCCCCTTTGGCATTGATGGCAACATGTGGAATAAAAAACCACCACCAACCCAAATGAACATTTTTTTTATAGCATTCTCCATTTACTCTTCAAAACTTCCCCAAAGATGAATCCTTCATCTGCTACAATATTTTCTAACATTCTTCATTTCCTCAACTGAACTGTTGTCATAACTGAGTACTACTCCCCCTTAGTATATTACTCCTTTTTCTTTCTATTTTTCATGACTCTATACTACTCCCCCTTTGACATTAATGGAAAAGGGTGCCATTGATTTTAAGTACTGGTACTACTCTTGAAGTAGAGTAGTCCACCTTCCATCAGTCCCAGAGGATTGATGCCTTTTCTTCTTTCTTCTAAGAAGGATTACCTGGAAGGGAATTACTCCCAACTTCTCCCTGAGATACTCAAAAGTATCTTTCGGCAAGGGCTTTGTGAAAATTTGTGCCAACTGATCTTTAGTACTCACATAGTCTAACTTGACTTCTTTCTCTGCCACTTTTTCTCTTAGGAAGTGATACTTGATCTCAATGTGCTTTGTCTTTGCATGCATCACATGGTTCTTTGACATATTGATAGTGCTAGTGTTATCACAGTGAATAACAATAGGATAATCAATCTGAATTCCAAAATCCTTTATCATTTGCTTGTTCCAAACAATTGTAGAACAATTCAAGGCTGTTGCAACATATTCTTCCTCTACTATTGATTGAGAAATACAATTTTGTTTCTTGCTTGTCCAAGTGACAAGTCTATCACCAAGAAACACTGCTCCACCTGATGTACTTTTTTTGTCATCAATGCATCTTTCCCAATCTGCATCTATGTACACATGAAGGTCAACATTATCTCAATTAGGATACCATAGACCATAGTCTATAGTGCCTTGCAAATATTTAAATATTCTTTTTACTTCCATTAGGTGACTTTGTTTAGGCTCTGCTGCAAATCTTCCAACTATTTCAACTGCATTGGAAATATCAGGTGTGGTTTGAGTAAGGTAGATAAGTTTTCCAATCATAGATTTATACAAGTTATATCAACTACTAGTGAGTCATCTTCCTTTGTAAGCTTGTATCTAGTAATCATAGGAGTCCCTACTGGCTTGCAATCATCCATCTTGAATTTCTTTAATATTTCTTTCACATATTTGGATTGATTAATGAAGATACCTTTCTCTGTCTGCTGCACATTCAATCCCAAAAAATACTTGATAGGGCCAATCATACTTATCTCAAATTCATTTTGCATCTCCTTAGCAAATTCATCACTAAGTTTTTCATTACCTCCAAAGATAATGTCATCAACAAATATAGCCACAAGTAGTAAACCTTCAGATGTCTCTCTAATGAATAGATTACAATCTTTTGCTCCTTTCTTGAATCCAATATTTGTTAAGTATCCATCAATTCTTTCATACCATGCTTTAGAGGCTTACTTAAGTCCATAGAGAGCCTTCTTCAATCTGCATACCATATCAGGTTTGTTTGATAAGGTGAATCCTTCTGGCTGCTCAATGTATACTTCTTCTTTCAAATCTCCATTTAGGAATGCTGACTTTACATCCATCTGATATACTTTGAAGTTTTTAACTATAGCATAAGCTAGAAGCAACTTGATAGCTTCTAATCTACTCACAAGTGTAAATGTGTCTGAATAATCAATGCTTTCTCTTTGAGCATATCCTTTACATACTAACCTTGCTTTGTTCCTTACTACTGTGCCATCTTCATTCATCTTGTTTTTGAATATCCATTTTGTTCCAATCACATTTTTATCACTAGGTCTTGGGACCAATTCCCAAGTGTCATTTTTTATAATCTGATCAAGTTCTTCTTTCATAGCATCATGCCAATCTGAATCATTACAAGCATCTTCAACACTTAAAGGCTCAATCTGAGATAGTAAACATACCACATCATCATTAGCTGATTTCTTTGCTTGTGATATTGTTAGGAATTTTGCGCTCTGATCTCCAATGATATCTTTCTTGGAATGGTTTCTGGATGTAGACTTTGGATCCTTGGTTGATTCTGACTCGTCAGCCTTAGGAGTTTCTTCTTCACTAGTCTCAGGGTCATTAAACAATACATCAATACTGTCAAACATTTCTTCAATGACTGTCTCACTAGTGGAGGGTGTAGGTTCATCTTCAATCATGGGTGAGTAATCATGATGTCTTTCTTGAATCATGAACTTCTCATCAATCTTAACATGAGCACTTTCAATGATCTTTTTCAATCTTAAATTGAAACATCTATAAGATTTACTTTTAGTAGAGTCACCAAGGAAAATACCTTCATCACTTCTTGCATCAAACTTTCCTACTACTTCATCTCTCTTGATGTAGCACTTGCTTCCAAATATTCTAAAGTATTTCACTGTGGGAACATTACCAAACCAAAGCTCATATGGTGTTTTGTCAGCACCTAGTCTCAATTGAATTCTATTGATGGTATAGATTTTTGTATTGACTGCATCTCTCCAATAGGTGTGTGCTACTTTTCCTTCAATCATGATGGTGCACACTGTATCAAGAATGATCCTATTCTTTCTCTCTATAATCCCATTCTATTGAGGGGTTCTAGGTGCACTTAACTATCTTTTTATGCCATGTTCTTCATAGTACTCATAGAATCTATCAGAGGTGAATTCTTCTCCTCTATCCGATCTCAAACATTTTATTTTACGTCCAGATTCATTCTCAACCTTAGCTTTGAATATTTTGAATTTCTCAAATGCTTCTGACTTATCTTTCAAGAATGCAACCCACATCATCCTAGTATAATCATCAACAAAAAAAATGAAATACCTTTCACCATAGTATGACCTTGTTTGAGTTGGACCACATAGGTCTGTATGAATTAGATCCAACTTGTTCTCTACTAACTTGTTCTTTCTCTTGAATGAATTTCTCACATGCTTTCCCATTACACATTCCCTGCATATAGTATCAACTGGCTTTTCTATGCAAGGTAGATCTCTTACTGCCTTAACATTGCTTATCTTTACTATGTTATCAAAATTGATATGACATAGTCTTTTATGCCATAGTCAACTATCATCAACTTTAGCAACAAAACAACTTGCTTTTGAATTAAGTTGAAAAACATTACCTCTTGTCTTTGAACCTAATGCAATCATAACACCATCTTTGTTGTTAATGATGTATTTGTCATCTTTGAACTCCAACTGATAGCCTTTTCCAAGTAATTGTCCAATACTGAGAAGGTTATGTTTCAAACCATCAACATAGAGAACATCATCAGTACAGTTCATTCCATCCAAAGTTATAGCTCCTTTACCAGCTATAGGCTTAGGAGCATTGTCTCTTAATCTAACCATACCACTATTGTATTTGTCTAGATGAACAAATCTTCCTTTATCACCTGTCATGTGATGTGAGCAACCACTATCTATAATCCAGTCTGTCCTAATGTCTGCTTGGGAGATTAATGCTAGCTCTTGTTTTTCTTTCGCATCTTTGTGATTTGTCTTATCAAGTGTTTTATCTATCATAGAAATGAATCCAATTTCTTCTTCTCCTAATTCATCATCAAAAACTCCATCTCGAGCATAATAACATTCCTTAGGGTACTTAGGTTTGTAATCCATTTTGAACTTTCTAGCTCTAGTAGGACACTTGGATGCAAAGTGACCTATCTTATTACATGAAAAGCACTTGAATGGAAACTAACCTTCATATTTTCCTTTCCCTTTCTTTTCTCTTTTGGAAATCATAGAAATGAAATCATCTAAAACTTTCTCTTCATTATCGTCATCAAAATTACTAGAAGTGTTTGCAGATTTCTTACCATGAACTGTTGCTTTGAAGCCTATCTCACTTTTTGGTTCTGTCTTCAATCTTGAAATCTCAAAAGCTGAGATCTTGCTGATCAAAGTTTCTCTCTTGAAATTAGATGTAAGCTACATGGTCTCATCAAGAATGTTGATCTTTCTTTCATATTCTAGAGTAAGGGTAGTCATCAACTTGTCCATGATGTCTTCCTCTAAGATCTCTCCACCAGTGTTTCTGATTCCAACAACTGCTTCATTAATTATTTGATTGTAAGCTCTGATGTTTTCTTCAGGTAGCATCTCTAATGCATTGTATCTTTTCTTCCATGTTTTTCTATGTGCATCCTTTGCTTGCTTGTCACCTTCAAACATGTCTTCTAGGTGCTTCCATATTTCATGGGCGGTGTCAACTTTCTTTATCTCTAAAAATTCACTATCAGATAGGGTGCTGATAAGGGATTCTTTTGCTATAGCATTGTGATGAAATAATTCCTTTTGTGTTTCAGTAGCATCATCCTTTCCAAGATCTTCTAGGGTAGGAATCTTGGCTACTTTGATAGTTACATTAAAAACTTCAAAAGCAATGCAGTGTAATGAGTCACCATCTTGTTCTTCCAATCAAGATAATTCTCTCCATCGAACTTAGGACTTTCTTTTCTGAAGAATGCCATCTAATCAACCTCAAGTTGTTAAAATTTCTCTTCGAGGCACTTGGATTTGATACCAATTGGTAGGAATAGTCCCAAGAGATAACTGAGAGGGGGGGGGGGGGGGGTGAATCAGTTATCTACAGGATTCAATTCTTTATCCAATTTAGTATACTTAAACATAAATCATAAACACATTGAAAGAACAAATGAACATAACACCAATATTTTGGTTATGGGGAAACCCAAATAGATAAAAGCCCTAGTGGGAATTAACACCCACTAATATTCTGTACTAGTGTACTATGATCCTTGCTAGAAGATCCTTTACCCTATTAGGAGTAGCTTTACAATATATTAAGTACAGTAGACCTGGTTAAGGGTTGGAACCTATTAGGAGTCTTTTACAATTGTCCCTATTAGGGGAGAGGATGCACTATCCAAGAGCTCACTGCTTTGAGGGGTGAAGGCTACAACCATTTGAATAACAGATACACACTATATCTGGATCTTGGTGAACTATGCTTAGACCTTCTTGTCTAGATTAGTTCCAATGTATAGCAAAAGTACTCTACTTGGTCACATAGACCTTCTTCTAATGGTTCCACACTTCACACACTCTGCTCTGCTCTTCATCAACCATGAACCATACCCAAGCACTCACAAATGACTTCCTATAAATATCTTTCCTCTAAATGATATAATCAAGTCAGCCTATTAGAACCACCTTGAAATCATATTAGAGAAACCATAACAAAATCCAACAAACATTTTGTTGGCTCTATTATGCACACAACATATTCTGGGACCTATCTTAATAAGATAAATGTAGACGCACGCTACACACTATTGGCTCTATCAAAACAACTAGATCTTTCTCCATAACCTGAATTACCTTATGTGCTCTTAACTAAACATCAAAAACTCATCTCTAAGCTTAAATCCAAGGGAACATATCATAAAGATGGGCGCAACTTATGAACCAATAAAATCTCTGTCGACTCTGCTGAACAAATAGAAGAAATTATTATTGGTGAATAGCGACTACATAACTTCACTTGCATTCATCATCAAACTATGCATCCATAAATGAAACATCACTAAGATGTCTTCATCATATATCCAAGGGTGCACAACATCATGATAACTATACAAACAACTGTACACACAACATTGCCTATAACTTTGTCAGGAACATTGTTGACACAAGCTGTTATATAATTGTTTGTACTAATAGTTAACGTCTGCGCCCATGATATCATGATAATATCATGTCCATGCAACACATACTAAGGGCTTACTACATAAGAATTCTATGCATGCTACTTTCCATATGTTGTCATCAATGACAAACATACAGTCAGTACTGGCCTGCTGGCAAATCTCCAACAGCTTCTTCAATTTTCTCCTTATCTCCTATGCTCATGCTCTCAAATTTTATTTGTTTCAAACTTGTTAGTCCAGTAGAGTTCTTGACTGTGTGACATATTTCATACACATTTGGTGTTATTTTCTGTACTGTTAACTTTTTCTTCTTAACTTCCTCGTCACTCTCTGTTTCCTCATCATATTTCTCCAAAATAGGTTTCCTCCTAGGCTTCTTCCTTGTCTAGCTTGGCACTGTCCTAGGCTGAACAATTTTCCTTTTTCTTGATGTAGGGGTTTTCTTTTGTGGATCGACATCTACAGCTATAGAGGCTACCCTTGTTCTTGGATTAAGAATAGGTGATGAAATAGCCTTTAGTTTTTTCACTTTCTTTCTCATAGGCTCGGTAATTACTGCCTTCTTTCCTTTCTTCTCCACTACTTTCTCCTCTTCTTCACTTTCACTAGATTCACTTTCTTTGTCTTCTCCTAGTCCTTGTGTTAGTTCAAGAGGTGCATCTACCTCTCTCTCTCCTATATTTTTTACTAGGTTCTTTACTATCTTTTTCCTCTTTCTCTCCATGGTAGCAACCTTCAATCCCATTGTTATTTTGGACTTAGCCTCCTCATATGTTCTAAAGTAGGGAACCTTCTGATCAATTTCCTTGGCTAATAAGGCTATGATTTTTGCTATGGTCTCATCAATATTAACCTCATATGGTAATGGCATTAGCCATGATACCCTCGGTAAAGAAGCTTGTGTATATGTGAAGTCAATATCTACTAAGAAACAAATATCCTAGCTGTACTTCTCTACTAGAGATACATGAATCCTACTTCTCTTCCTCATTTTCTTCTTGAATTACACAAAGTAGTTTTCCATTAGACTCTCAAAATTCTCTCCTATCTGATTGATAAACTCATTTATTTGAACTATGATTGTCCTTTTCTTATCCCAAATTACTCCACCAACAGTACGAAAACACTTTTGAATGTAAAAGAATAGGTAGGCGAGTAGGGAATTGAACTTACACATAATTCTTTGCTTTCCGGATAGAAGTAAGGTTCTCGACAAGTTGAGTTAGTTGGAGCTCGGGGAGGTCATAGGTATGGCCTTTCTTAATGATTTTCCAAGCTTGGTCTACTACCATGCATGGGACGCTATCCAATTGACTACACTAATAGAATTTGTGAGCAATTCCTCTCACTACAAAATCAATCTCCGGATGAGTGATAGTAGAGATTGTCATTACACACTTATTCCATATTGCCTAAGTGTTTTCCTAGATCTCCTCCTTGCTTAAACATTTCATTATTCTCTTACCAAAGAATTTAGGCTATCCAGTTACCCGGTGAATCATGTCTTTTGTAATCTAAACTGGTCTATCCTCTAGCCAAAATTGCATGTCATGTACTCTACTTAGTACAATTTTAATCCAGTCCACTTTGAAATTTTGTGAAAAATATAGGGCATGAACTAACCCTTGCTTGACAACCTTCTGGTGTTCCAGCTTCAACACCCCGTTGCTGCACAATTTATCATATGCTTCCCTGATTTCATAGTTGCCAATTTCTCTGATTTTGCACATGTAGCATGACCTAATGTCGTTCATCATTAAATTTTTTTTTGGAATCAATGATAGAGCTCCGTTTAGATCTCCCATGATCGCACTCTCTGGAATGGCCTAAAAATTTTGTGGCTTACTTACATCATTCCTTACTAACTAAACATTGAAAACCTCCTTTCCTTGTTTCTTCATTATAGCAGATGAAGATGATGCCATTAATCTCAACTAAAAATTCTTGAAATTTTTTTTACTCGATAGGGTACCCTTGCGCAAGTGTTCTACAAATGATTTACTAACGACATGGTGAGAAGATTTGAAATCTCCCTTAAGCTCTAAAACAAATAGGTTAAACGCTCTCTAAATTGCTCAAAGAAATTTTCAATTCATTGGTGAAATGAAATGAATGGTAACATCCCACTTTATAGACTTCAAATGGTCAGATTAGGGCTTCATAAATGTTTCGTACACATTTTAGATGAGATAAAACTATCTCAGCAATCTTATATTAAGCTTGACTAACACAAGCTCGGTCGACACAACTGTTTGGATACAAATCAGTGTTCATTACATCTCAACTATCACAGGTGCTCGACATTCAGACTTAAACATTGATGCTCAGCATAAAAAATGAATTGTTCCACTTTGCTCAAATATGTCCTAATGCATTTCTATCTATGTAGATATGGAATTTTTCTCAACATATATTAGGAACTGATATAAGATAAAACATTGTAAGAATCAGCTCCATACATACTTACTTTACTTAGTTCAAAGTAGTGTGATCACCCGATCCATCGGATTGGGTGACCACATGTGCACTAGCTTCACTTGTGCATCCTTCTTCTTTCTTCTTCCATGTTTTGTTCATCTAATTTCTCAAATTCTCAATGATATCATCATTCTTGCTTTGATCATTGCTCGGTATGGGTGATCTATAATGTTTCTTTAGATGACCTATCTTATTACATTTATAGCATACCATACTTCCATTCATCCAACTTTTAGATTTCCCTCTGAAATGAGTCTTTAGACAATTTGCTCCAATGTGCCCATATTTTCCATAGTAATGACAACTATACCAAGTGTTATAATCCCAGTTATATGAGTTACCCTTCATAGGTGACTTAGTCTATTCATTTGATGACCATTTAGGTTTAGATATACATTCAAATGCTCCATGTCCATACTTCTAATAGTTGAAACAATGTCCTTGAAATTTTGGTGAGATAGGTGGACTACTGACCTTAGACCTACATTCTTGTGCCTGATGTCCAAATTTCTTACAATTAAAATAATGTCCATTAAATTTAGGTTTAGGATCAGACTTACCATGTTTGCTTCTGTAGACGTTAGCTATATGTCCTAGCTTTTCCATAATGATGGCATGTAGGTTTGTTGTTCTTTGGTTTAGCATTCCTTTTTTCTCCACCTTTAGATGATTCTCCTTCCTTAGTAGATGACAATTTCTCATTTAGTACAAGTCTAGATCTATCACTAGATCTTCTAGGTGACCTTAATAGTTCTTCAAAGTATCTTGCAGCTTCATTTGGTTTGTTCATCCTTTCATTTATTTCCTTTTCAGATCTCAATTCATTCCTTAGTTGATTATTTTTTGATCTCAAATTGGTAATTTCCACATCTTTCCTGCCGAATTCTTGATTAACCATTAGTAGTTGATTTACCATATCTAGTTGATTGTTAGTCGACCTTTGTATGTCACTTTCCCTTTCATCAAGTCTCATTGATATTTTTCTTTTGTCTTCTTCAGCCATTGTCTTGTCTTCTTCAGCTTGCTTTTTTTGTTCAACTACTTCACAGAGTCTAACAGATTGAATTTCTTATTCTCTCTTCAGGTTTTTGATGTCATCATTTAGTATGTTATTTTTATTCAGTATCTCTTTTATGGCTTTATCACTTTCTGTAGAGTTCCCATTATCAAATAATCCAGTGGTATCTTCTTCTTGATATTGTGATTCATTTTTCTAAATAACAATTTCTCTTCTTCTTCTTAAGGATCTCTTCAGTTCTCCTCTGGCTGCTTCAAGTTGTTGTAATGCAAGCTAAACATCAATCTTCTGATTATCTATTATTTTTCCCAACTTATAGACCTCCACTCAAGATCTTTATCTTTAAGTGGTTAGACTTTCTATAAGAAACCCTAGAGCTTTGATACCAATTTTTAGAAATCTATTGGGAAATGTGATGCTGAGAGGGGGGGGGGGGGGGTGAATCAGATATCACCAATTAATCCATTTTAACATTACTAAAAACTTGCATAGCATTATCACATACTTCATCAATATTGTTGGTGTAATTAAGTATTTACTAATTACACTTTACTTAAGTTTACTTAGGATAATGCATTTGCATATTAGTTGTCATTGTGACACTTAGGAGTTTGCACATCATTTTAGCACATGGTTAGGAGAATCTCCACTTTAGGTGGTCATAGTTGTCTTCTCATACCTCTTTGTGTGTGAGATCCACCTTTAGTGCTCTTATCACATTATCATCCTCTCATTGTTGCACATGTTGCACATACTTTCATGTACAATGGAGGATGATCCACCTTTGGTGGACATGTGATTCCACCTTGTGTGGGTGATATCTTATCATCTCCTTATCATGTAGTCTTATTGCATTGCCTATATATTTAGGCACTCCTACTATGTAATTAATCAATCATTCAATCTATTATTCATTATTTGATCATTTGATCATATCATATTTTGTCTCTCTTGTGCTATCTCTTGAGCTTCTAGATCTTGGTTTCTATTCTTTGCCTTAGGCAAATTCTTACAAATATAATGAAACTAATAAACTAAATATCATTCATGAAAGTACTCATAACACAATAACTTGGTTACCCAGAAACCCTTGAAAGGTAAAACTGGGGTGGGGATGACACCCACAAATCTTTTCTACTGCAGTATAAAGTTTTCCTATTAGGGCTACAAATTTAATCAAAAAATATGATCTACCCTGTGAGGGGTCTGCCCTATTAAGAGATAAAATATTTATACAATCTACCTTGCAAAAGGATTTAAAACTTACAACTAAGTAAGCACTTGGTTAAGAGATTACATAAGGTCTGTTAAAACCACTATGTTAAGAGATTTAACTTGATACACTTGTTAGAATGTTTTAGTGCCTGATCCTTCGTTCTGCACTATATGCTGATTATAGATCTTCTACTTCCAGTATTGATTTGATCTTATCTATCAATTTTATCTTTGTTTTGTCCTTCACTACTTTACTCTATTTCACTTGGTCACTAAACTCTATCAGAATACTTCACTGATCTGAATGTATTCTCTCTTTTCTACTCATTCCTCTCATTCCCTTCACATCCTCACACACTTCATTAGGGTTTAGATCTCACCTTATATAGACAACTGAATTCATCCAAGTTTTGAGATCTACGATCCAGATTAATTCATTTTTCCACTTAACCTTTCCCTAATTTTGATTGGCTCCAAGTGTTACATAGGGATCAATGATTACAAAATAAAAGTGTATTAACCTCCATGATTCCTCAACAAATAGTAAACAAAATATAAATGTCAGCCAAATTTTTTTACCTCGGTGATTGTGCCATAACAAACACATATGTTAATTTTGGCTTGCTTGACATTCGATATCTCAGGCACTTGACATTTACTATTCTTTATACTTTGGTTCTTGGAATTGTCTTCTTTACATAACTTGACAAAAACTCACTCGACTAATACAAAAGTACTCAGTGACCATTAGTTTACTCAGAAATGACTACTACTTGGTAAATGTACATTACATGACTTAGCCTATACATGATGACTTGGTCGTAGTGATGACCGACCAACATTTCCTAGATAATGTCTAAGTGTATGACACTAATAGACAACAAAATTGTAGAGATCTACAGGTCTTTCTTGGTAATGTCTTCTATTATGACCTCCTCTTGACTATTTATCAATCCAACTGACTTGGACGTATCTTCTTCAATAGGTATACATTGGATTTTGGGTTGCTCAATTGAAAAGATCTTTTTCAAAAGATCATTGGTATCCTTTTGAACTTCTTGTAGTTGACCTACCATCATATTCATTACTCTTCTCTTTAGTGTGAATCTATCTGAGTATTCCTTAAGTGTATTCTTTATTCCTCTCTTTGTAAGGATCAGAAAAGTGATTGCAACGGATCTTTCCCTTAGTTATTTCTCAGAAACAATGACATATTTCCATCTTGCATCAATTCTCTTGTATAGCTTCTTTTCAAGATGTTCCTCTACCTCAACTAGTAGAATTATGAATTTATGTAAAGTGGTGATGATAGTTTCTTCAACTTTTTCATTCTCCTCATCGGTCCTAGTCTCAAAATTCAATTTTTTCATGACCGAGTAGGCTCCATACTTCTCCAAAATTTTAAGTAATTCATCGAGATTCCTATTCTTTTTGCTCAGTCCTACTTTGAATTGTGACAAGTCATCTGACTTAGTGTCACTCTCCTCTTGTATTTTCAACTTTCTTCTAAGCCTTCCAGTAGCCTTGGTTTCCATGAAATATGTTGTAGTCTTCACTGGTTCATCTAACACTTTCTTCTTTCCTCTCAGTGTGGAGGTAGACCGAGTAGATGGTCTTACATTGATCAGACTAGGGGTTTTTTTCTTGATTCTTATTTTCTTCCCCTTTATTTTTAAAGGCTCAATAACATCTTCTTCAACTTCATCAACATCAAAAATTCCTAATTTATCTGTCAAATCACTAATCATTTTACCTATCTTCCTTATGGCCTTCAGTATCAATATACCAGTTCTTATTTTCTCCTTCACCTCTTCATAGGTGCCATAACAATTTTTAATTCTACCATTTGGATTTTCCAAAAGTCCTTTTATTTGTACTATGGTTGCATTAATATTTATTTCATAACCCATAGGGGGTAGCCACTCTATTCTAGGCTCTACTACCCTTATTATGCATACATCAGTATCCACTTCAAAACACAATTCATCTTTGAATTCTTCCACTAACTGAGGTGGAATCCTATATCTCTTATGCATCCTAGCTTGGAATTTACTAAAGTAATCATCCATAATAACATTAAAGTTATCAGCAATACTTTGAATAAACTTGCTGATTTGATAGACAATTGGTTTGTCAACACTCCATGTGACCTCACCAACTGTTGGAATTGAATTATGAAAATAAAAGAATATACATAATAATAATTGACTAAACTTTAGAGTGTTTGAATTGGCCTTATGAATTATGTCCATATTGTCATATAATTTCTTTAATAGGATCTCGCACATGTTAATCTTCATATTTTCTTCACCATTTTATAAGCAATATCCATTTCTCTACATGGTACACTATCTACCCTGGATGATTGAAATATTCAGTAGGATATTATGTTTGATGCATAATTTAGCTTAGGGTCTTCAATTGTAGAAATTTTTAAGCCTCTTCCATCCTACTTGGCTTTGTTAAGCTCACAATATTTTTTCTTGTCGGTCTGTTTGTAAGCCCTCGATCTATCACCGACCAGAAATCTAGTAACTACGTGCAATACTTCCATTGTTATTTTTACTAGCTTGTCTAGCCACATGAACCTGTCATGAACTATGCTCAAGACAATTCTTACCCATTTGTGTTTGAACACTATTGGTACATGTATTACATTCATGAACCAAACCCTTCAACTGTAGGTGAATGTAGTCATTTTTCAATTTTCTATTAACACATAACTTATTGTATGATACATCGATCTCTGCTTGAAAAATATCCTCAATCTTACAATGGATGAAGGCACAAATGTCTTTAATCAAAATGACTCTTGGCAGGATCAAGGAAAGGGTTATGGTTTTATCGATCTTAGCAACAACGACTGGAGGAAGTTTGTACTTCGGATTAACTGGGTGGATCTTCTCAACTACTACTAGTTTCTATACCTTGGGTTCCATTTGATCTCGAAATTATCTCAACAAATTCCTAAGGTTCAAATTAAATAGCAATATAATATCTTAAATATCTTGGTGATCACTGTAAATACCTCAAATGATCTTGAATGTGCTCGAAATGTTTGATTGAATGCTCAAAATTATCTCTTTTGATCTCGTATCTATTATAGCTCAAACATCCTCGTAAGAATGTAAAGTAAGAATGCAGTATATTGCCCTCTATTTATAGATTTCCTTTTCTTTATTTGACCATTAAACTAAAATATGCTTTGCTTTACCAAATGAAATGAAATAACTCAAATGCTTTATTGATAATCATATAAAATCATAACTTCACAATACTTATCCAAATGCATCTTAATATGCTGATATGGATCTTAGTGCTAAATCTAGGAACTGATTTAACATAATCTTTAATTTATCAGCTCCTACTCATACCTTGACTGATTAAGTGAAGATAGGTGCACCTGATCTAGAGGATGTGGTTCCATCACTAGTTCCCATTTATGTTCCATCATCTTGTGACTATCTTCTCCAAGTCTTATTCATATGTTCTTGAATTTCATCAATATTTACTAGAGTCTTTTCACTCAATTTCTCCTTGGTTAAATCCTTATTTCGGTACCTGCATCCCTTAGCTAGGTGACTGACTCTATGGAAATGGAAACAAGCTATTACATAGTTTCTCCATGACTTCCTATTATTAGTTCCATGCATCCTGAAGAAATTTGCAACAATGTGACTGAATGTTCCACATGCACTACAAGAAATCCTTGTATTATAATCCCATGGTATTATAGGACCTTGTCAGTTGTTTTCAACATTCTGTCAGTTAGGGACCCATTTTTTATTTCTTCTTTGTGACCTGCATTCTTAATATTGTGACCATATTTATTGTAGTTGTTATAGTAACTAACTGGTCAGTATAATACCTTAGTAAATAAGGATTGGACACCCCTTTATAGTGATTGTATGATTAAATAGCGTCAAGTATCATACTTAGAATAGTATACTAAACTCATTAGATTTATCAACCGGGAATGTAAACTTGAGAGGATGTCTGCCAAGTATATGCTCTAATCCACCTTCAAAGTCATCACAACTTAAGTAATGAAAATACTGAAGGAAATCTAAATTAAGAATCAGAACATCTACTTAACCTAGAGCTTAAAGTAATGCTTCAAGCAGTAAACTATCTATGTACCTATGCTGCAGGGACAACCAATGGTTCTATTATTGAGTGGCTGCAGGAGAAATAGCATATTAAATACATCAAGAAAACTTAAGACTAATTCCTACTTAATCATGAACTGAGTTCATCTTCCATGTGGGCCCCCACGGAAGAGTGAATGAACTAAAAAATCAAAGGTTAAGATCTAAAAATTTCATTCATTCATTCATTCATAAACATAAGTACAAGATACATTAACAAAGTTTGTATTCACTTCTTGCTGGATTACAAAAAGATTTCCTGAAACACTAGCTATGCAGGAATCACGAACCCCAACTTATTTAATAACAACTTAAAAAAGAACTCCTAAAGACTAGGATTCTCTAATACATGGATATGACATCTTTTTGGATACAAAAGAAACAACATCAATTAATGCAAGAGTAAGCTTCATTCAACTACGCAGGTATATAGGAATGCATGGCTGCTAGATTTCCTCCAAAATGGCTGCAAGTTGAATTGACCCAGTCTGCAATAGTAACCACTACCGACTAGAAATGGTGGAATCATTATGATCCTTGAGAACATATATTTGTCTTTATGATGCCACTTCGTCTGTTGATGTCGAGTCTTCCTTGCCCGCTGACCCATCCTTCCTGCAAGAGATTAGTGCGCACAAAAAAATTGTAGCACATACCCAAGATAAAGATTCACAATAAGTTTTCCTACTCTAGCATTATCCTCATCACATGGCTACAAGAGACACTACCCCATTAATGAAGAATGGAAAGAATACCAGATTTCATCTTACATAACAATGTAATACATATATATTCAACATATTCTTTTAAATCTTAAGAGTATCAAAATACACACATACACATATCACTAGTAAATTTTAGCTTTTTTTTTCGATGAGGTTTAGTCGATTATTAGATGCCTATTGGTCAAAAAATAGACCACAATGGTCGTCAGATTTTTTTAGTCAAAAATACCATACTTGGAATCTCTGTCACAATTGCGATGTCAAGAGTGGTTGAACTATCGATAGAAACGACATCAAAACCATTGCTTCAACCTAGAAGAACTGCCCGCTATAGTGTTATCTCTGCAACCAATGTAGGTCAAAATTGTGATGTACAATCATCACAATAAACATCAAATGTATAGCTTTCTCATCGATATGTATATTCTTTATTGGTCGAAAAAGCGACAAACAATTTAATTTTTTTTTAAAAATATATATATTATCAGATTAAGCACAATAATATTATGTCGCTGTTGTTTACTGTTTACAAACAGTCACCCATTTTCTATCTTATTTCACACAAACATATTCTTTCCCGATCTACAAAAGCAGAGACACAAACAACCCCTCTAACTATCAGACCATCATGATCAATCCCCTTCTCGACAAGTTATTTGGAAGCATGGTAGAATGAAAAATTAGTAAATGGGCTGAAACAAAGGAGAAAAGAGCAAAGGGACAAGTTGATTTTAGACTGAAACACTCCACCATAGATCACAAAGTGACTCTTAGATACTTAGTTGAGAAAATATGGGACACTCCAGGTGATGAGGCTTTTTGCTGCTTTGTTGACTTCAAAAAATCCTTTGACACTATCCCTCATCACAAACTATAGAAAAGAATGGAAGAGCTGGGAATACCTATGGTGCTAAGGACAATAGTACATAGACTATATGAATAGGTTAAGGCCAAAATCAGAACTACGGATGGGTAGAGCTCCTTGTCCATTTTCAGCTGTACATCTTCTTTCCTCAATCCTACATGCAATACATATTTAGTTCCACCAAACTTACTTTGAAATTACAACCTTTTAAGGATAGGAACACAAAAATAAGAGAGAATAGATCCACCACTAATGTCAAACCCACTCATTTTTTTCAATACTATTGAAAGTAAGATAAAGATATTGGTGAAGGTTTTATAGATGTAGTTTACTAAATCATCATCTTTGCATTGGTACTCAATCTAGAAACCCTCATATGTATATAGCCACTCTAGAAAATCTCCACATCTAGAAAATCTCCACAAAAATCCCTTCTGGCCTCCACTGCATATACGTCTTCTCAGAATCTAAAAACTCCAACCCATCATTGATTCTCATCAATGTACCAATTTGGAGAGTAAGTCTAATTTAATTTGTCTATGGACTAAGACCTTAAATTATTGAACTTCTCTTTGTTTCAAGAAGAGTATAACATTCTCTACTTAACAGGGCCAACCACGTGAAGGTGGAAGCTCATCTAGCCCCTCCTAGGAGCCTCCTATGACCCTTTACAACATTTTAAGACCTCTAAGATGTATTCTTAGGGATTGTAAATGATCGTAAAGGGTCATAAGGGGTCCTAGGACACAACAGCTGAGAAACATAATTGTAGGAATCATGGTCACAATTTTTTGGAGACAACATAATTGAGTTGTATACCCAGACAATGTAGAGAAACTCCTACACCTCCGATTCTAAGTTGACTACATCTATTGCTCATGAATACAAGGTCCTCCAATAGATTTATTCAACTTGTAATTAGAGGTGTAGAAGTTGCTTTGCATCACTTAGGTACACAATTCAATTACATTGTCTCCAAAAAATTATGACCATGATGCCTACAACTATGTTTCTCAGATATTGTGAAATCTGCATTTATGTTTCTCAGCTATCATGTTTATACCTTCTTCTCTCATTTTCTGGTGTAATTCCTCTTTGAGTATCCCATTTCTCCTTTGCATACTAACCACTCAAACTTCTTTGATGCTCAAACTTCAGTGAGACTTCATACCATGCAAGGTTCATAGATTATGTTCAATGCATTATTTACGTTCGTAAATCAGTGTAAGCCTCACTCAAGCTTGAAAATGATAGTCAATCCATAGTCAAGGTCAAGGAACAAATTGAATAACCAAGAAAACACTATAAATTAAATTGTGTGATTGATAGTAGATTGGGGCTCACCTGAGCCATAAACATTAAGAATTATTCTAAAAAAAATGTAAACCATATATATGCGCACTTGAGGCAAAGAGAAGTTACGTCATATCCATATTAAAATATTAGTTACAATATGAAAATACTAAACTAACTAATTCCCGAGTTCATCTCTACATATGGTTGCAACAAAGATATGCGATTACAATATAGAGAAGGCATCGTAAAAATATAATTTCAGAAATTTCCCTAGCCTGACACATTTTGCACTCAAATATTTCATCGCGGATAAGTGGAGATAGATGGATAGATGTAGATGAGTCATCATCAAACCAACTAAAGTATTTGTAGCCATTATTTACCTATGATGCCCAGTCTACATTAGTTCTTATATTATAATGAATAGTATTTACATTAGAAACATTAAATATATACACATTAGCAACCTTTTTTCTATTTGGGCAGCACCAAAATTGTTGTCCAGGGTTGTTCGGTGTCTGTGAAGTCTTCAACACACACTGTCCACCAGCACATTGACAGTTTGGCACATTGACAAGAGTCATCGAGCCTATATCAATAATGCATTGCACCATTGTTACTACATTTATTATTTTTATATTAAATACACCAAGGAGTACCATCATAAATATTAACCATTTACAATAATGAAAAGTAAACCTAAATCAAATAGCTCATTTTTTTATCAGCATGTGTAGTCTCCATGTATATGAAAAATGAAGGAAATATGAAGCTGAAATAAAATATTGAACAAAATAGTATTCCACATAGAGTGAATGAAAGAAGGTGACAAAATCCTATCATGAAGCACAAACATAGGAAATAAAAAATAGACAAAAGACAAGAAATAAGAAAAATCATTATGACTATAGAAAAATCATTTATACTATAATAAAAAAAGAAACACTCTTAGTCAACAATTTTCAAAATTATTAGGACTATAGAAAAATAATTAAGACTATACAAACTCAAATTTTAGAAATGGATGGTTCTAATGCTTTTCCATTACAAAAATTGAGCATTCATCATTTGGTATTGTGTATTCCATTTAAGTATATCAACAATCTTCAAAATCTTGTCACCAAGCATAGACAAGAAATAAGAAAAATCATTAGGACTATCGAAAAATCAAGTTCTAGAAATGGACGGTTTTGATATTGCTTTGCCATTACAACAATTGAGCATTCATCATTTGGTACTTCTTGGTGTATTCCATTTAAGTTTTTTAGTTGTCATGTTTATGTGCATGTTCTTTATGTGTTTGGCTTCTCTCCCTCGCAAGGAATACGCCATGATGCAGGAGCATATTGGGTCCTTGGCAATCCTGTGTCACCAAAAATATGCTTGAATTTTTTTGTGTTGCTCGGTTTCTTCTTTGACCGAGTTGGTCAGTAGTTGGTTGATTTCCTTTGGTTACCAAGTGCGGTTGGTTATCTCCTGGGTGGTCAGTCATTTCATTGGCGCTCGATGTTGCTTGTCTGTTGCTCGGTCATCCTTGCTTACCGAGTAGTTTATTTTGAGTTCTTGTTGGGCTGACTTGTGCATTTATTTTGGGTCATGGATTTAATGTTGTAATCCATCATTGGGAGGTGTGTGGTCCTAGATCTGATCATTCCTTCCATTGATTGTGGATCTAAAGGCTGACTCAGTTCGGTAGAACTCTTGTATAAATGTAGTTGTTGGGTTAGAGTTTAGGCAGTAGTTTTGAGATAGAGGATGGTAGATATTAGAATTGAGATTTGTAATAGATCCTCGCATGTTTGAGGACTTCTGAGATCCTTTGTAATATCAGGCCGTAATCGGGAAGGCCTTACAACCTAGTATGTATGGTTCTATTTGATGAAATTTAATGAAAGATTTTGCATTCTCTCTCTCACTATTGTGTTTGTTTGCTTCTGCATGTGTTGAGAAAGTTGGGATCATTAGGGTGTGCAATCCTTTGGTGCCTTTTGTCCCCTACCTTGCGTTAGGTGGTATCAAAGCCAAGTTAGATCTTGATCTAGGTCTACGGATCTAGGTTTCTTGGTTCCTCTTGAAGCCCTAGTTTATTTTTGTGGGGTAGCAGATTGTGATTTGACATGCAATTGTAGAGGGTTGTCAAGATGGTTTGTGGGAGGCAAGATGCAGATCCAAGATTGGTAGATATGCTAATGTAGATTGTTACTAGGCTAGAAGCACTTGAAATCGCCCAAAGAAGAGGCAGACATCTTGAAAATGTTAAGGATGATGAAGTTGAGGAAGAACAAGGAAATGTAGAACCTGCACCTATGATGGATCAGGGAGAGGAAATATTTTTTAAGGCTTTGACAAGTTTGAAGTCTACACCACATTTCAA
Organism: Chamaecyparis obtusa; assembly: GCA_027943335.1. NCBI lineage: Eukaryota > Viridiplantae > Streptophyta > Pinopsida > Cupressales > Cupressaceae > Chamaecyparis > Chamaecyparis obtusa. Next base: position 818,337 of record BSBK01002736.1, on the reverse strand, counting down.
TCCCCCTGAGTATGGTGGAAAATTGGATTTTGATGAATTGGTGAACTGGATCACTGAGATGGAAAAGTATTTTGAATATGAAAACATACCTGAAGACAAGAAGGTGAAGATTGCAAGGACTAAGTTGAAGAGTCATGCATCCCTATGGTGGGAACACCTGCAATTGGATAGGAAAAGGAAGGGAAAAGGAAAAATCAAGGTATGGAATAAGATGGTAAACAAATTGGAAGGAAAATTCTTAGCCTGTGATTATCAGATTAACCTAGTTAGGTGAATGCAAAGTTTGAAGCAGAAAGATAGCTCGATAAAAGAATATACTGAGGAATTCTATAGACTAGATATCAGATCTCGACATGATGAAGATGATGTGGAAAGGACTGGTAGATACCTAAATGGTTTGAGAGTTTATGTCCAAGAGGAGATCAACCTGGTTAAGTTGGAAAACATCGAAGAGGCTTATCAATTTGCATTAAAAACCAAGGAGAAATTGAACAAGAGACATGAGAAAAGATAGAGAGGAAGAGGTGGTAGATTCTGTAGAGGAAGAGGTAGATCCAATAGTGAAATTGGTAGATCTAAACCTGAGAAGACAAATCTGGACAAAGGCAAGACCGAGTGGAAAGGTGAAAGTTCATCCAGAGGTAGAAGAAGTAACTACCAAGGTGGTTATAGTAGAGGAAGTTTCTGAGAAACTTGTTATAATTGTGGAGAAGAAGGACATAGATCATTTGAATGCACACAAGTAAATAAGAAGGCTGGTAGTAGTAGAAATGCATTTGTGCAAGAAGAGTCACCAAATGAACTTGAAAAGGAAAATAACTTGATGGTAAGGCGAGCACTGTGGAATGAAAGAAAAAAGGAAGATCTGGTAAGGAAAAGTTTGTTAAAGACTAGACGTAGAGTTTCTGATAAAGTTTGGAAGGTAGTCATTGATAGTGGTAGCTCAGACAATTTGGCATCTGAGGAAATGGTCACTAAATTATAGTTGAAAAGAATGGAACATCTGAAGCCCTATCAGATTTCATGGATCAAAGATGAGAATACACTCTTGGTAAGCAAAAAATGTTATGTGGATTTGAAGATTGGAAAATACTATGATAAGGTGTTGTGTGATATTATTCCTATGGATTGTTGTCATATTTTGTTGGGTAGACCTTGAAAATATGATATACATGCTATATATGATGTGAGATTGAATAAGGATACTATTGTAGCTGATGGAAAGAAATAAATTTTGTTACCTTTGATGGAAGAACCTGTTAGTAATGTTTACACATCTGTGAAAGTTTTCTTGATGGAAGGAAGAAATTTTATCAAAGATTTGAAAAGGAATGATGTATATTTTGCTGTAATCCATAAGAAGCTAAGTAAGAAGACCGAGGATAGTGTTCCTAAAGAGATTGATAAGTTACTCACTGAGTACAATGAAATCATTTTTGACAATGTACCTCATGGTTTTCCATCAAAGAGAAGTATTGATCATTGTATGGATCTAATCCTTGGAGCTAGTTTACTGAACAAGGTACCTCATCGGTTAACACCTACCGAGAATCAGGAATTGAACTGACAAATTCAAGAGTTGTTGGAGAAAGTTTTGATCAGAGAAAGTTTGAGTCCTTGTGCAATACCTGATGTATTAGCACCAAAGAAGAATGGGGAATGGAGAATGTGTATTGATTCCAGAGAAATCAACAAGATGATAGTGAAGTATAGGTTTCCTATACTGAGAATGGATAGTTTGACTGGAGAAAAATATTTCACCAAAATTGGTTTGAAAAGTGGATATCATCAAATCAGAATCAGAGAAGGTGATGAATGGATGACTACTTTCAAGACAAAAGAAGGTTTGTATGAGTGGTTGGTTATGCCCTTTGGTTTAACTAATGCATCAAGTACTTTTATGAGGTTGATGAATGAAGTTTTGAAAAAATTCTTGGGTAAGTTTGTGATTGTATATCTTGATGATATTCTGATATTCAGTAAGACCAGGGAAGAAAATTTGTTGCATGTTAGATAAGTTTTGTAGAGATTGAAAGAGGAAAAGTTGTTGATAAATCAGAAAAAGTGTCCATTCATGAAAGAAGAGATTGTGTATTTAGGATTTGTTATTTTAGTTGATGGTTTGGAGATGGATCTTGAAAAGGTTGAAGCTATTTTAAATTGGCCTACACCTAAAAATTCTAGTGAGGTAAGATCATTTCATGGACTGGCAAGTTTTTACAGAAAGTTCATTAGAAATTTTAGTGCAATTTGTAATGCTACGACTGAGACTATGAGAGGAGATAAACGAGTATTCAAGTGGACACATGGAGCTGATAAAAGTTTTGAGAATCTAAAGAAAAAGGTTTTTGAATTACCTATTTTGGAATTGCCTGATTTTAGTAAAGTATTTCAAGTAGAATGTGATGCAAGTGGAAGTGCAATTGGAGCTGAGTTGAGTCAAGAAGGTAAACCTGTTGCATTCTTTAGTGAAAAGTTGAATGATGCTAGAAGGAAATATTATGTGTATGATCAAGAATTCTATGCTCTTGTTCAAGCACTGAAGAAATGGAGACATTATTTGATACCGAGTGAATTTGTGTTGTATACTGATCATAAGGCTCTACAGTATTTGGGTAGTCAGAATAAGTTGAATCAGAGACATATGAAATGGGTTGAGTATCTGTAGAGTTATACATTTGTGATAAAGCATAAGAGTGGAGTCACTAACCAAGTTGCTAATGCAATAAGTAGAAGGAGATCTTTGATGACTGAGATGGAAATTCAAGTTCTTGGTTTTGATGAGATGAAAGATTCTTATGAGGATGATCCTAATTTTTCTGAGCCATGGAGAAAGTGCAGAGCACCTGTACAAGATCAACAAGATACTAAATGGGATGAATATTTTATTTAGGAAGGTATGTTGTTTAAAGGCATTCAATTGTGTATACCAAGAGGAGTAATGAGAACTAATTTGATAAAAGAAAAGCATAGTAGTGGTTTGGTTGGAGATTTTGGCATTGATAAAACATGGAATTTTCTTAAAAAGAAGTATTTTTGGCCTTAGTTGTATAAAGATGTTCAAAAATTTGTGAGAAGTTGTGGAATTTGTCAAGTTGCAAAAGGAGTAAGTTAGAATAATGGTTTGTATGTACCGATTTTTGTACTTGAGAAACCTTGGATTGACATCAGTATGGATTTTGTTCTTGGCTTACCAAAGATAGTAAGAGGTAATGATTCTATATTTGTTGTTGTGGATAGATTTTCTAAGATGGAACATTTTATACCATGTAGAAAGACATCAGATGTAGTACATGTGGTAGATCTTTTCTTTAAATAAATTGTGAGATTGCATGGATTACCAAGGAGTATTATCTTTGATTGAGACAGTAAATTTGTTGGATATTTTTGGAAGACCTTTTGGGAAAAGTTTGGCATTGAGTTGAAATATAGCTCTACATTTCACCCACAAAATGATGGATAGATAGAGGTTGTGAACAAAAGTTTGGGTAATCTTTTGAGATGCTTAGTTAGAGATACACCAAGTAGTTGGGATTCTATGTTAGCACAAGCAGAGTTTGCATACAATAATTCAGTGAATAGGAGTACTGGAAAGACACCATTTGAGATTGTAAATGGCATACAACTGAGAGGAATATCTGATTTGAGAGATATTGATGATGAAGGTAAGAGAAGTGCTGAAGGAGTGAAATTTGCTGAGTACATGAAGACATTGCATGAAGATGTGAAACTGAAGCTGGAAGAGAGTAATCAGAAATAAAAAGATAGAGTTGATAGATCCAAAAGACATAAGACTTTTGATTTTGGTGATGAAGTGATGGTTCATTTGAAGAAAGGATGGTTTCCTATTGGTACATATGGAAAGCTGAAGATGAAGAAATTTGGACCTTGCAAGATCTTGAAGAAATTTGATAGTGGAAATACATATGAGATTGAGTTACTTGATGATATGGACATATCACCTATTTTCAACATTGCTGATTTTTAGGAATATCATGAATCTAATGAAGAAATGACAATACTGACAGAGTATCCTAAGAAGTAGAATGAAGAAGTGGAGTAGATTCTGAAGGAAAGAGTTGGCAAGAGCATAAGAGGAAAATAGTACATGGAATATCTGGTAAAGTGGAAGAGTAGACTGATGGAAGAAAATTTATGGATATCACAGTTTGAGTTGGATGCAACTTAGATCATACTGGCTAAATGATTTGGAGAATCATTTCAAAACAAATCCAGGTGTTTGATGCAGGAGCATCTCAGGTCCTTGGCAATCTTGTGTCACCAAAAATATGTTTGAAGTTTTCCATGTTGCTCAGTTTCTTCTTTGACTGAGTTGGTTGGTATTTGGTCGGTTTCCTTTGGTTACCAAGTACGGTCAGTTATCTCCTAGGTGGTTAGTCATTTCACTTGTGCTCAACATTGGTTGTCTGTTGCTCGGTCATCCTTGCTTACCGAGTAGTTTATTTTGAGTTCTTGTTGGGCCAACTTGTGCATTTATTTTGGGTCATGGATTTAATGTTGGAATCCATCATTGGGAGGTGTGTGGTCCTAGATCTAACCATTCCTTTCCTTGATTGTGGATCTAAAGGCCGACTCAGTTCGGTAGAACTCTTGTATAAATGTAGTTGTTGGGTTAGAGTTTAGGTAGTAGTTTTGAGATAGAGGATGGTAGACATTAGAATTGAGATTTATAACAGATCCTCACATGTTTGAGGACTTTTGAGATCCTTTGTAATATCAGGCCATAACTAGGAAGGCCTTACAACCCGGCATGTATGGTTCTATTTGATGAAATTTAATGAAAGATTCTGCATTCTCTCTCTCACTGTTGTGTTTGTTTGCTTTCACATATGTTGAGTAGGCTAGGATCATTGGGGTGTGCATCCTTTGGCCCCTTTTGTCCCTTGCCTTGTGTCATGTTGATAGGTACTTGATTTGAAAGCATAATGATTTGACAGTATTTTTTTAGGATAGGCATAATCATCCCACCAACCTTAATTAGTAACATTTGTGATATATGTCAAGTACTTATAATCAGTATGCCCAAAAAATAGAGACTTAGTAGTAAAATCATGTCCTTTGGTTTACTAGTTTACTTATAATCAGTATGTCCTTTAGTTTACTAGTTTAATTTGGTTTAAGAATGGTTTGTTTCATGTTTTAATGTACCATTGAATGAAGCTTGGCTATATTAAGTACAATCTTAAGACTCACTACTCTTTAAATTCTCTTGTTTCCTTCAGACCTCCAAACATGTGTACTTTAAGTAGCCCTCCAACAAATGGACTTGTGATGATTTTCAAAATAGTACATATGTAGGAGGACTACTCAAAGTACTACTTAGGCAAATCTAAATGTTCATCACCTGTGCATATAAGAGTTGATCATAGAAGGTATATGCTAGACCCAACAACAAATAGATTTGTGGTGTTTTTCACAATAGTACATGTGTTGCTAGGTAAGCTCCCAATAGCTCTTAGGAAAATATGCATGTTCATCACCTGTGCAAATGAAGTGGCTCTAATGGAAGATACAAAATTGTCAAAGTTGCAATGACAACTTTTACAACTTTTTGTGCAAAAAATGCAAGGGAACTAATGGGAAACTAGTTTGAAAGTCAGTTATAGGCATTTGCACCCATAGAAAATTGTGCCCCCATGTCCCATGGGATGCCATGCCTCCTCCAATGTTTATGTCATACACCCTGCAGTAGTTAGACCGTGTGCCTTGCCTGTGTAGAGAGTATTTATTACATAATTTTCAACGATGATATAAAGATATTATATTTTATACTTAGAAAGATTTTAATATTAATATGCTTAGCAAGATCTTGATAAGTATAAAATATAATCTTGATTATACATAATCTTGCTAAGTAAAAACAAAAGGTGAATTTCATTTCTCATTTCATTAGTTCATTTGTGAAAAAAAGTAGTAAGTCTGGTTCTCCAATGACCACAACCGATTTCATGTTGGTTGGATCAATTGGAAGACTTTTTGGAAGTGGTTTTTAAACCTTGTCCAATCACAGGATTGGCACAAGGAGATGATCTTTGTAGCAGCGTTGAATAAAAGAAACCCAAAAAACATTATGAGTACATTTTTGTTATCATACTCTATCTATTGCAAATAGGTAGATGGATTGATCATTCCACAAGTTCATTGTATACATTGTTTATTCGAATCCATCTTAATTTTGACTGTCATTTGATTTCAAATTTTAGTTACATTTACATAGTTAGTTATGAACTAAACACATGGCTTGACTATCATAGAAAACCTGATCATGTAATGGTTAGATAGTTTTAATGTCACTGCAGGTTCATTTGCGCATCCACAGTTCTTGTTAGAGTTCATTTAACTAGACTTTGCAAACATTTTATTTTAAATTTGGTGTTGATCTATGGAAGAACCCAACCTCACTAACAGACCGATGTGGGAAAATCTATAGTTGGCTCTATCATGAAGGTGGAACCTTGACTTGCAATTTCCCCATTGGATTCCAATGTCATTGGGTGAGAAGCAAGCCAAGGTTATGCACTTTAATAATATAAGTGCTCAGAATATTGAAGGAGGCATATTGCTTCAAGATTTGATGCCCTAGGTAGATACTTTCCATATATTTAACCAGTAAGAAGAAGACAAGTTTGTAGTAGTGTAGTAATAGGAAGGTTGAAATTGAATCATAGATTGAATTTGATAGTCTCGGGCACATTAAAGAATCCTTGGCGATTGTACCTACTGTGTGAATCCATCAATTGACCATTCCAGATTGAACCTAATCTAACTTGATCAATTAGAAAAGAGTGTCTCTGTGACAATCAACGGTGCTAGGCTAAGTGGCTACAATTATGGAGAAGATTCAGTGTGACATCTTAGTAGATAGTACAGTCTATGCCGAATGGTCTTTGGACTATAGAAAAATAATTAAGACTATACAAACTCAAATTTTAGAAATGGATAGTTCTAATGCTTTTCCATTACAACAATTGAGCATTCATCATTTGGTATTGTGTATTCCATTTAAGTATGTCAACAATGTTCAAGAAATAAGAAAAATCATTACGACTATAGAAAAATTAAGTTCTAGAAATGGATAGTTCTAATATTGCTTTTCCATTACAATAATTGAGCATTCATCATTTGGTACTTCTTGGTGTATTCCATTTAAGTTTTTTAGCTGTCATGTTTATGTGCATGCTCTTTATGTGTTTGGCTTCTCTCCCTCGCAAGGGATACACCGATAGGTAATTGATTTGAAAGCATAATGATTTGATAGTTAGAAGGTTGGTTAATAGATTCCAGTCGATTCTTTGTAGAGGGTAGTCTATTTGGAGTACACTTAATTTCTTTGCAATTTTGGAGTACACTGTCCCATAGGTACAGTCGAAACACCAGCATATTGATTTGAAAGTTTAGAATGTGATCTTTGCTTGGTAGTAATGTATGAACATTTCCAGGCATTAGTTTTACTTGTTTATGCAAGAACTTTATTGTTTTTGTTGTTTGTGATACCAAAGGAGTAACTGGTATTATGTAGACAGTGACTGGCCAGATTGTTCCTGAAAAGAAATTACAAAACTAAACCAATGGCATGTTTACAACAAAAAAAAATTACAAAATTGAACCAATGACATGTTAATTCACAATTTTTTTTTACAAAACTGAACCAATGACATGTTTACAACAAAGAAATAGAATGATAATAATATGCTGAAAATTCTATTCTATTTAATACATGCCAAAGGACCAGTCCCAACAATTCTTAAACATACTTTATCTGATATGATGAATTCTTAATAAAGGTTTAGTCAATTTTTATAACTGCTAGCATGAAGGAATATTTGACCTAGCCAAATCTTCCTTGTACCACACAAACAAGTGTGAATAACTATGTCTACTCCAACCTTAATTGTTTAAGAATTCATCATATCAGATAACATATGTTTAAGAATTGTTGGGAGTTCTATTAGACCTTTGTTGTAAACATGTCATTGGTTCAATTTTTTAAATTTGTTTTTTGTGTTAAATGCATTTAAATGGAACATTAAGCATAGTAATAATATGCTTAATCTATTAGTAAAATAGCAAACCCTGAGGTAGGATAATTTCTTCTCACGAGGAAAGGAGGACCATTGCCAACATTAGCACAAGAAGGTATATTTAAATCAAGATGTTTCGTCCAAGGCAAGGTATGTACTCTAATTATTGATTCAGGGGCACATAGCAATTTGGTTTCAGTTGATATGGTGTCTAAGTTGGGATTGGCATTAGTAGAACATCCTAACCCTTACAGTGCCACTTGGGTAAACCAAGAGTTGAATGTGAAGGTTAGTCAGAGGGCTCTTGTTAATTTTTCAATTGGGGCCATATCATGATCAAGTTTGGTGTGATGTCATATCTATGAATTGTGGGCATATCATATTAGGTAGACCATGGAAATGTATGAGAAGGAAAATTCATGATGGCTACTCTAATACATATATTGTTCACAAAGGAAAAGAGAAATTTTAGTTAATACCACTGACTTGTAGGGATAAAGACAAGATAATAATGTGTTTTGGTGATACTATTCCTCTTCATAAGTAAGGAAACATTGTAAGTGATATAGGTTGGTATGGGCATCAAGAATACAAACATGGATTGACTAGGACAATGCAGAATAGTCCTAGAAATGTAGACTTTTGGGATTTGAACTATGTTAAAATAGGTACAGTCAAGTGTCCCATTGAAGGGCATCCAGTAAAAAACCATGTTCAGATATGGACGGACATTGCCCCTAATAAGAATCACTTTAGCTAAAGATTGTGCCATATTCATAATTTACGAGTTGTGTCCATTTGATTAATTCTCCAAATTTTGGTTGCACTCCTTGTATTGGTTGACATTTTCCTAATTATAGGGTTTGAATTTCACAACAAAAGGAAATCAATACTAAGATGAAATTTTGGTATGTAGGATCTACATTGCCTATATACATTTGTGACCAAAGATATGAACTCATCTACAGTGCCTCCAAAGATTCTACTCAAAAGAATCTTCTCACCACTCAAAGACCATGCCCATTTTGATTATCATTGTAGCTTTAAATTCTTTACCCTCTACTTAAATGCTGAAGATATCACAAATGTTGAAGGATCTCAAGCATGACTAGGAATACAACAACAATATTACTCTCTTACATGTAGCAAAGACATACAAAAGAATCTTCTCTTTGTATCATCTTAAAATGGAAGCACTTCCATGTTAAGAGTGTTTAGCCCTCTGAGTAAGTGGTTTGGGGTCATGATTGGCATCTTTGCATTCTCCCTTGTCTTCCACTTCTTCTCTGCACTAGATTTCTGCATTCTAGGTGAAATTAGGGTTAAGGTCTTAAGGACTTTCCTAATTTTCCTCTTTCCATGGTTTCATTTTCTAGGTAGGATTAAAAAATGAGACCTCCTAGTCCTTCATCATATCATTCTGATGATTTTCTATCTATTCCAGACACTGGGTCCTGATCTGACATCAATTTCCAAGTTTCTAGCATCTCCAGGAATCTTTTCTACAAATCCTGACAAAGTTAGGGTTTGAGGTCAAAGTCAACCTTGACCTTGACCAGGTTAGGGTTGACCTCAACCTTGACCAGGTTAGGGTCAACCTCAACCTTGACCTCTTCTTGCCAGAATTTCAAAGTTTCATTTCCTACTAATTTGGTTTTTGGGAAAGTTATTTCCTACTTCTGGGTCGGCTGTTTCGGGCTCCGAAATGATAAATCCTTTAATGGTATTTAATCAAAGTATATTTTCTAAAGGTGAGGACCTAATTGGGGTTTAATTCTTCAAGGTGGCCCATCAAGAGGAATGTGCCCTAGATCACTATAAAAGGAGGCCTTCCTCTCTCATTTTCACATCTCATCTCAAGCAATTTCATGATCAAGGAGCTCTCAGAAAGATCAAGCATCCATTCAAGCATTCAAGTCCTCTTCTCCATTCAAGTTCTCCATTAAAGATCAAGGATTCAAGCATTCAAACCCTAGATCTAGCCATCATGGTGGTGTGATCTTTCTTCAAGATCCTTTGTCCATCTTCAAGATCTATTCATTCTTCTCTCAAGGCAGATTCCAAGCATACAATCATGGATGCTTGATTTACATTCATTGTTGTGTTCAAGCTTTCATATTAACATACTTGATTACATTTCAAATACAATTGCATATCTATTGAATGTCATAGCTTCATTGTTAGATCTACTTCTACTACTTGCTAGCATTCTCCATTTCAATTTCAATATTAAGGTTCATTCCAAACCAGGGTTTGACCAAGGAAACCCCCCCCCCCCCCCCCAAAAAAAAAAAAAAAAAAAAAAAAACCATTTTTTTTACAAGTACATGTGTGGAATCTTGGATCTGAGAGTGAATTTGGATACCCTTTTCGACAATCTTTTAGGATCTGCAAACAGAATCAAAATCGGACCTCATAATAAAAATGCGGTCTTTGACCTTTTAAAAGGTCAAAGTTGACCTGATTAAATCTGGAGAAAATATTTTTGGGTTTTGTAGATCTCACAGTTTCAGTTCAAACACAGAAAAATTAATAGTTTTTGAGATCATTTGATAGGGTTTTCAGTTGATTCTTTTTCGGAGGTAAGTACCTTTGTTTCTTAATTTCAATATCAATCATCTATATTTACTTTCTGTATCAATACAATTCAAATGTAAGTATAAAATATTGGTTTTGGGGTCTCTTTTATGTGCAAGCCATTGTTTTAGGACCCCATCCATATTTTATCCTTTACATTTTGGTGAACCCGTGATAGACAACTCTTTCTTTTTGGTGTTAGATCATTTGTTTTCTTGCATTAAGATTAGGTTTATTTTATGCCCTTGCATTTATATTTCAAAAACCAAAAAAATTGCAAAATTTCTTTAAAAATGCAAAAACATTTACATTTTCATGCTTTTAGTATTCAACATGTATGACTCTTGTTTTGAGTACTTTGATGAGGCTTTTGTTGTTCAAGATAATAGATTCCTTAATGAGGTACATGGAAGTGAGGATGAAAATTGTGTGAATGAGATCTTTATTGATTCTATTCCTATTTTATCTTCTCCTTGCTTTCCTTTTAAGTGTATGCACCAATTGGAATAAGATCCATTCAGTACCCATCAGAGCCAGAGCCGTACCCATCAGAGAGACGGACCCATCAGAGGCTCTACAACTTCTTCAATTGACCTTTACAAAGATGAGTTAGGGATTGATGATTATTCTTCTCCTAATACATGTCTCTTCTATGAGCCTACTTTCCCCTTTAGGGATCAAGCTTTAATGACTTATGACACTCCTACAATGCACTTTATGGATAGGGATTGTAATCCTCCTATTTGGGATGAACCTTTGGATTTTGATGTTGGTTACTCCCTTCCTCATGAAACCATTAAGGATAATCCTCCTATTTGGGATGAACCTTTATATTTCGATGTTGATTACTCTTTTCCTTATGAACCCATTGTGGATAATCCTCCTATTTGGGATGAACCTTTGGATTTTGATGTTGATTACTCTCTTCCTCATGAAGCCATTGTGGATAGTTCTACTTTTTTGGATGAACCCTTGGATAAATACATTGATTTATCTCCTCCTTGTGAAGAATTCTTAATACAAGAGGATGACATATGCTCTAAAACACACTTCCCTTATATTAAAGAAGATGACATTATACATCCTTCACTTCAATTTAGGATTCCTTCTAGTGATGAGGCATTAGTGGAGAAAGATAAGCATTCCCTTAATGCTCTTCTCCTTAGTAGTGACCTTATGGAAAATCAAGATCCTACCTCACATCATTCTTACCATAATATTACTTATCTCTATTCCAATATTTTTCCAACTATGGTTCCAAGTGTTGTAACGCCCCGCCAGGGAACCCAAGAGAAGTTAACCTATAACTTGCTACTAAGTTTGGTGAACATTTTTAAAAAAAGTTTAACATACAAGATATACAACAGAGTTTAATTTATCATTTTCTGGGATAACCATGAAATGTTATTTAACAAAATTTTGCCAGAGTAACTCTACAATGCCAAATAATAATAAAATACAAAAACCAGCTACAATAGGGTTTCTGAATACCCAAATCTAATAAAAAAAATACAAAAAGACAAATGAAAGTAGAAACATAAATAACAAGTAAAATTTAATGCCTACCTTAGATCCAATGCCAGAAACGGATTTAAAATGGAAACCCCTGTAGATATGAGAACCAAATTCTCTCCAAATTCAAACACAACCTGTAGATTTGAAAACTAATTTGCAAACAGGTGTCCAATCCAGAAGCACAGAGAAAATCAATTCAACATGCAGCCACAACATTCCACAATTCTTCAAAATGCCAAACACACAAGCCTTCTCCAAAATTCCTCTTCAAAACCTGTCTCCTCAAAAATGAAAGAAAAATTCCCCTAATAGGAATTCAATTCCAACATCCAAGCAATCACAGAAGACAACTCAACAGATAACTCTGAGTTCAACTCCAATCAGAAAAATGACTCATAAGACAACTCCTAATTCAACTCAAACTCCAAAATTGAAAGAAATTACAATTAATTAATTAAAAAATATTTTAAAATGCACAACTCCACTTTGACTTTCTAAAACTAGTTGTTATCATTTTGAACACAAATCCTTTTTTCAATTTTGCACATGTTTTAATTTAAATTCAATTATTAAATAAATTAAATAATCAATGCATCACAAACTCATGCAATTAATTATTTAATTACTTAATAATATAAACAAGCATAATTCTAAATATATTCTATTTGAGCACATGTTAATAATTAAAACCTAGACTAAATAAATTAAATATTTAATACATCCTAAAGCATGCATTAAAAATATTCAATTATTAAATTATACATTCAAACATAATTAAATCCAACTTCAATTAAATAATCAATTAATTCCATTTAATCAAATAATTGACTTTGGACAATATTCTAAATTAAACATAGGAAAATAATTAAATCATTAATTTCAACTATAGTCCTAACATAAATAAACACATAAAATCACCTGAATAATCATAAATCCATTGAATCAAGCACAATCAAATTCAAGCACAATAAACCAAGCAAATTGAAAACGCATGCACAGACTCAAGAATGGGATCCACGAATTCATACCAACCAGGTGAATTCGGGTAAGGTAGTCATACTGGTATTTGTCCAATTCTAGGACAATTGGCTAGGGTTAGGGTTTGGGTCTGTGAATTATCTCCCCTCTTTACCATTGAGACGGATGTTTGTGGGCACGCTCAATCCTACCAATTCATTAATTAGATTTTAGTTAATTAATTTGTTAGGATAATTTAGTTTAATTATTGATTAATTTGTGATATATTTATCTTAGTATAATTAATAAGATTTAATTATTTAGGATAAATTTGGAATTAGATTATTTTATATTATTATTATATTAGTGAGACATTTTTGTTTACAGATGCAACTAGCTGTTAAATGTTTATGTATATACTTAAATTGGGCAATTTTTCTATTGAATTTTTAGAATGTCTTCAGAGAATATTCTTTTTATTATGACTTTAATATGCTTGTTATGTCATGACTCTTTTATCATTATTATGCGATCTATTTTCTGTGTGGTTTATGCTCATAATGATACTTTAATGTTTATGGATTGGTATTAGTATTTATAGCATGAATGTTGTCCTGTTAGTGCAAGTTTCATCTCCATGTTCGTTGTGTGATTTTGGGCAATAGATAGCCTAGGGGGATACAGAGGCTGGGAATGTCTGTCAATTGTACTTGTTTTTAGTATCATGTTTACGTGAGTGTTTATTCTGAATGTCATCTATGAATCAGTCTTGTGGGCTCATATCGGTTAATATCTATTTTCTGGTATCTGTGTAATCATTTGAGTTTCTATGTGAGAAACTGCATCTAGGATTACTTGGTTGTATACCTGTTGGGTACTTATGTGATTATGAGCCTAGGGGAGATTGATTGAGTGCATCTTAGGGGAGTGGTTTGCAATAGGGGCCGGGACCCGAAGTGGTCAGCACCTGGGTAACCTATTGTAGGTTATGTAATTAAGTGATAACTTAGTAATTAAAATTTTGAGAGTTCATTAAAAAGATAAGTTAGAGTATGGTTATGATTAGAACTCCTCATATGTGAGAGAGAGAGAGTATTCTAATCCCACATGGTTCGTATTGAGGGTCCGGGGCCCAGAGTGGTCAGTTCCAGGGTAACTCAATGCTTGAGGGTCCGGGGTCCAGAGTGACCAGTCCAGGGTAACTCAAGTAGTTAGACATGTGATGACACTCCCATAGCATGTAGCTTAAGTCATCTTCTAAGTTTCTATTATGCCTCTGGATTAGTGTGTACCACCATTCACTTTATTAATGTGTACCTTGAGTAGAGAGCTTTCAGGATTCCTTGCTCAGTGGTTTTATCCTTGTTTGGTTTCGGTCATCCGATTGGGGTTTGTGGTTATCTTCTCAGCACGGTGGGAGTGGACCATTTAGGTTCACGAGGTCGGGTGGTAGTGATTCTTTACCATTTGAGATCCGACGTCCTGGTGCCGGTGCTGTTGGTTCTTCGGCAGTTGGATGCCTTCTTGGTTCTTCATTGATTCCTCATTATTGGTTTCTTATCATTCCTTCATTTATGTAGTCCTATATTAGAGTATCGCATGTGATACCTAATATGGACATTGTACTTTTATGTTATTTTTATTATTACATACCCTGCAGCATGTGCAGTGGATGTCAGTGTATTAGTAATCATGGTTGTCCATGAGATTTGTAATATTGATGTAAGCTGTAATTGTATCATTTATGTTATGGAATCTTTTGTTATCTTTCTTTAGTTGTTTTATTTTGTTCTTAAGTAATTCTTCGTCATGGGACCCTCGAGTTTTGTAATCTATGTTGGATGTTGTTCATGTGAGTAAATGGTAATTGCTTCCGCACTGTTGTATATCTTGTATGTTAAACTTTAAAAAAAAATGTTCACCAAACTTAGTAGCAAGTTATAGGTTAACTTCTCTTGGGTTCCCTGGCGGGGCGTTACAAGTGTTCCTTTGGTTGTGTCTTCCATTCACATCATGTCCTACACTTTTCCTAGTATTCCTAATCTTCATAATCTAGTTCCTAAACTTCCTAATTATAATCCTATCTTTCCCAATCCGATTCCTAATTCTTCATCTTCTATTCCTAGTTGTTCCCATGCTTATGTTGAGGTTCAAACTATGGTTCATGGTGTGAAAATATTTTTCAAAGTACCTTCTCCTTATTATCCGGTCTATAAATATAAGAGAAAAGAAACTTCTCCTTTGAGATTTATTCATAATTTTACCCCTCACTCTCTTTTCTCCTCTAGACTGGGGGGCAAGAGGTATATTTCTTCCTATCTTTTAGAATCCATTATGAGCTTAATTGGTTATGTTTTCATGATTTTTATTAAGATAGTTTTTCATGTATTGTTCTCTTCTATTATTCCAGATATCTTTTCTATGACATGTGTTTTGCAAAGGTATCCATTTCCTTTTGTCCCTGGGGGGAAAGGTTCTTCCTTCTTTCTCTTTGTCTAGGGGAACTCCTTTCCTTAGCTTAGTGGTATTTGCGTATATTACAATATTATTTCATCATATTGACAGATGTTTTAACTACGGATAACCTTCTTATATGAGAAGTTGTTGTCCTAGGTCGATACTTCTTCTCTATGTTGCAAATTATGTTTGATATAATCTTTTACTCTTTCTTTGTGTTAGAGTTGTTTTCTCTCATTCCAAAGATTCCTCTTGCTTTTTTTTCACGGAAGGCATGATGATTGAATCTTTGTTCCTACCTTTTGGAAGATGATATTTTATCTAACACACTCCTCTTTGGTGGGGGTCTTGGTGATAAGATCTCTTTCATTGAGGATCCTTTTCCTTAAGCGATATATCCTTTTTCACGATTATCTATACTCTTGGATGTAGGGTTCAATATCTCTTGCTAAGTATATAGTATACATTGTTGCAAATAGGATATCTCCTTGCTTTTTGAAGTGGGTATCCTCTTCCATCTTTGTTCCTACACTTGGGGGGGCAAGGATGTCTTCTCCTTCTTTTCTATTTCACACATGAAGTAATAAATATGGATTGTGAGTTTGATAGAAGTGCTTTAGCCTCAGATGTTTGGCATATTTTCTATCTTAGTCAAATCTATGCATTGTTATTTCATGCACATATTCATGCTATGGTTTTGATCAAGAGGCTCCAATCTTAGCATTATCGACATGCAGTAATAAATATGGATTGTGATTTTGATAGAAGTACTTTAGCCTCAGGGGCTTGGTATGATTTTCTATCTTAGTCAAATCTATGCATTTTTATTTCATACTTGTTCATGCTAAGGTTTTGGTCTCAAGATTTTGATCTTAGGATTGCCAGCTTTTCACACATGGAGTAGCACATACGGATTGTGAATTTGATAGAAGTACTTTAGCCTCAGGGGCTTGGTATGATTTTCTATCTTTTTCAAATCTATGCATTATTATTTCATGCATATCCTTATGGTATTCTCTTCTTTTCTTTCTAGGGATTCACCTCTTTCCTTGGCTAAGTAGTATTTATCTACTATGTGATATCCAATCATACATGAAAATTATGGTTTCCATTAAGGACCTATGTCCTTGATAGGAACCTTATTCGATGTTTGACATTGGGTTTCCATGGTCGATACATCTCTCACCTTGGAAACTGAATAGTGTGTTATCCCTCATCAAGGATTATTTTATTTTCACTTCTTGTATGATATCTCTTTACATTCATCCCATCCATGGCCTCATAGGACTTGTGACCTTCTTGGCTTAGACTGGGTGTTGTTTGAGGATATTTTCTTGATGATGAAGAAGGCTTTATCCTTGTTCTTTCTTTTCCTTAACATGACAAAATAGAATCTTTTTGTCATCTTAAGGAGGGGGGCTTATATAGGGTCTCCCTTGTACTATAGTTTTTATTATTTTATATGCTAAATCTTCTGAAGGTAACACACATAAGTTGCTATATCCCGAGGAGACACACGTTTTAAAAAAAAAATTTCAAACATGCTAAATCTTGGAAGGTAACACACATAAGTTGCTAAATCCTAAAAAGACACGCACCTATATGCTAAATCTTCCAATGGTAATGCACATAAGTTGCTAAATCCTAAGGAGACATGCATTTCATATTCATAGTGATACAAGAAGGTGGATCTATGGGTATTCCAGAAGCTGTCAGAAGACGCATTACAATTGCAAGCATAGTTTATGGGTGAACCTGTTGGGCTCTCCCTCCAGGGTGATTCATGGTAAGGTGGGCATCTTACCGGGTGAGGTAATCACTTTCTCTTTTCTCTCTTTTTACTTTCATGCTAGTAGGACTGGATCATGAAGCTATGTTGTCTATAGTGTTGCTCTTGTCTTTCTTAAGTAATCATTTATGCTGTTATGATAGCTTTCCAAATATGATATTGGTATGAGAAATATTTCTTAGCAAGCTTTCTTATGCTAATTGATTTGGGTTGTTTAGTACTAACCCTTGTTCTTTTGTACACTCTCATGTATGTATGTTGAGTTAGAATCCTTGGTCTGGGGGCTTGTGTCTTTAGCTAAGTGTTATTTTATCTCATTTTGAATTTACTAGGATCTCTTCTCTCTTCTCCTTTACCAAGAGTTTGCATTGATTCCATACTCTTGCTAAAGTGGGGGCTTAATGTATCATCTTAAAATGGAAGCACTTCCATGTTAAGAGAATTTAGACCTCTGAGTAAGTGGTTTAGGGTCATGATTAGCATCTTTTCATTCTCCCTTGTCTTCCACTTCTTCTCTGCACTGGATTTCTGCATTCTAGGTGAAATTAGGGTTAAGTTCTTAAGGACTTTCCTAATTTTCCTCTTTCCATGGTTTCATTTTCTAGGTAGGATTAAAAAATGAGACCTCCCAGTCCTTCATCATATCATTCAGAGGATTTTCTATCTATTCCAGACACTGGGTCCTGATCTGACATCAATTTCCAAGTTTCTAGCATCTCCGGGAATCTTTTCTGCAAATCCTAACAAAGTTAGGGTTTGAGGTCAAAGTCAACCTTGACCCTGACTAGGTTAGGGTTGACCTCGACCTTGACCAGGTCAAGGTCGACCTTGACCTCGACCTCTTCTTGCCATAATTTCAAAGTTCATTTCCAGCTAATTTGGTTTTCAGGAAAGTTATTTCCCGCTTCTGGGTCGGCTGTTTCGGGCTCTGAAATGGTAAATCCTTTAATTATATTTAATCAAAGTATATTTTCTAAAGTTGAGGACCTAATTGGGATTTAATTCTTTAAGGTGGCCCATTTAGAGGAATGTGCCCTAGATCACTATAAAAGGAGGCCTTCCTCTCTCATTTTCACATCTCATCTCAAGCAATTTCATGATCAAGGAGCTCTCAAGAAAGATCAAGCATCCATTCAAGCATTCAAGTCCTCTTCTCCATTCAAGTTCTCCATTGAAGATCAAGGATTCAACCATTCAAACCCTAGATCTAGCCATCATGGTGGTGTGATCTTCCTTCAAGATCCTTTGTCCATCTTCAAGATCTATTCATTCTTCTCACAAGGTGGATTCCAAGCATACAATCATGGAGGTTTGATTTACATTCATTGTTGTGTTCAAGCTTTCATATTAACATACTTGATTACATTTCAAATACAATTGCATATCTATTGAATGTCATAGCTTCATTATTAGATCTACTTCTACTACTTGCTAGCATTCTCCATTTCAATTTCAATATTAAGGTTGATTCCAAACCAGGGTTTGACCAAGGCAAACCCCCCCAAACAAAAAAAAAAAAACCATTTTTCTTGTAGGTATAGGTGTGGAATCTCAGATCTAAGAGTGAATTCGGATACCCTTTTCAGAAATCTTTCAGGATCTACGAACAGAATTGGAATCAGACCTCAGAATAAAAATGTGCTCTTTGACCTTTTAAAAGGTCAAAGTCGACATAATCAAATCTAGAGAAAATATTTCTGGGTTTTGTAGATCTCGTAGTTTTGGTTTAGAGATGCAAAAATTAATAGTTTTTGAGATCATTTGATAGAATTTTTAGCTGATTCTTTTTCAGAGTTAAGTACCTTTATTTCTTAATTTCAATATCAATCATCTATATTTACTTTTTGTATGAATACAATTCAAATGTAATTATAAAATATTGGTTTTGGGTTCTCTTTTATGTGCAAGCCATTGTTCTAGGACCCCATCCATAGTTTATCCTTTACACTCTCCACTCAAAGACCATGCAAGCTTTTATTCTCCTAGTAGCTTTAAAATTCTATATCTTCCACTTAAATAATTAAGATGGCACAATGTTGAAGAATCTCTATTGTGAGTTTAGAAAACAACAACACTATTGCAATGCATGTAGCATAGGAATTCTATTAGTTTTGGCCAGAGGTGTAAGTTGAAATATTATTGAATTTGAATAGAAGCTTTGAATAAATTCCAATAGCTACAACATGAATGGAGTGACTGTGCTAGATTAAACTTATTCCATATTAAGTTTTCCATGTAACGAGAATAGAATTCAAGATTAGAAGTATTAATTTAACAGGGTTCCAGAACATGACTCTTAAGTGCTTCTAAAATCTATTGCAATTTGCAATAGACCTACAACAGATATTTCATATCCTCTCTCAACATGTTCCATAAGGATTCTAATGCATTTGATCACAATCTCATCATGACTCATAATCCACAATGAAGTAATATGTTAAAATTTCACTCCAATCGCTATTCCCATCCCTGTACCCTTTGCCACATCCCATACCTATGGTTCATGAAGAAATATGCTGCTAAACTAAGCACTTGGTGGGAATCAAACCAATGACCACTAGATGGGAAATAAGTAGTTTGGGCCCATAAACACAATTCAAATATATAGCCAAATACAATAAAAGTGCAGGAACTAACTTACCTATTGAACACATGTAGTGGAAAAGTAGACCTCCATGGCCAAAATTCCAACATTATTTGGATGTTAATCCATTTTCTTCTAGTAGGGATAAAGACAAGATAATAATGTGTTTTGGTGATACTATTCCTCTTCATAAGCAAGGAAACAAAGTAGGTGATACAGGTTGGTATGGGCAAGAAGCATACAAGCATGGATTGACTAGGACAATGTTGAACAGTCCTAGAAATGCAGACTTTTGGGATTTGAACTATGTTCAAATAGGTATAGTCAAGTGTCCTATGGAAGGGAAGCTAGTAAACAACCATCTTTAGGTAAAGTGATACCTATGCTAAAACTGAGAAGTTCACCTCTTACCCCTCACTTATAGTTATTCCTTTAAGGGAAGATTGTAGGGTCCAAATGATAGCCTTCAATTATATGTACTAAGTGTTACAATGGAAATGTAGGTCTATAGGAGATTCTCAACATTGAGTAGGGGTTTAATGAGTGGAAAAAAAGATAGAGATGTTCAAGGAAAGTGTATCAAACATGAAACAAGAACAAAGAGAAGATAGAAAACACCGTAACCATCATATTCTTCTAGAGTCAACAACATCAATGATAAAGGGAAAATAAGAGGATAGTGTTTGCATGAACAAAGGCCCTAAATCACCAGATTTAAATGACAATCATGATGTTAAAGGACAACTAAGAGAAATTAATATGACAATCCAAGTGCATATGATATAGACCTTTTATCTAAAGACAAATCAAGTCTAACCGAAGAGATTAGAGAGTGATGATTTTTTATTAATGATAGAGATATAGAAATAAAGTAGTCCTTTCAGAATGATGACTGTGAGGATGAATAATAGTGGGTGTAAGTCATGAAAATATGATGGTGGTGATAGAGATTACTAGAAAGGTTCAATTTTGAATCACAGTAAGGAAAGAATTACAGACACATAGACAATGAAAGGAAGAGTTCTTAGACATAGTTGAGTCAAAGACTATAAAATGGTTGATATGATGATCTCAATTGAAAAGACAAAGAGAAATGACAAAGTAATGTAAAGGGACCTACAAGATAGTCATAAAACACATGAAAACTACTACAGACAAGGTGAAAGGAACATGAATGTGACATTCCTCTAAAGGGTGTATCATGAAAGACATAACCTTTTATACTTCTTAATGTGATAGTTTCAAAAAGGATAGTTCTATTCAGTCACAAGACCTAGTGTTTCATGACAGTCTTCTATAGATAGTGTGATGTCCCCATCTTTAACCTAGTAACATAATAGCAACAAAACTTGTTAGAAACTAAAGATCCCCAAGATAACTAAGAGGGGGGGGGGGGTGAATCAGTTATCTGATAATTTAACCATTCAACTACTTTAAACAATATAATCAATGTAGTAATCAACCATAGAAAGATAACCATACACAATTGCACAATAACACAAGATATGTTGACTAGGGAACCCCTTGAAAAGAGTAAACCCCGGTGGGAATGATGCCCACAAAATGATGCACTAAAATGAAAGTTCCTTGTTAGAGGATGGACCCTGTTAGGAGTCTTATGAAATACATTCAGTACATATAAATCCCTATTAGGAGATTTTGAATCCC
This sequence comes from Chamaecyparis obtusa, assembly GCA_027943335.1. Classification (NCBI taxonomy): domain Eukaryota; kingdom Viridiplantae; phylum Streptophyta; class Pinopsida; order Cupressales; family Cupressaceae; genus Chamaecyparis; species Chamaecyparis obtusa. The sequence goes on along the minus strand of BSBK01002736.1, from coordinate 796,748 downwards.
TGTTAAAAGATTCTAACCCGGTTAAGAGTTTATGGAAGACAGAAGGACCCACTGCCCAAACAGCTTCAAGGCAAGATCTTTGAACCCACTGTCCAAAAGATCTTAGAATTATTCAATAGAATAATATGAAATATATTACCTCCTTCACACTGTGCCAAAACCACACTCTCTGCTACACAAGATCACAATTCTAGATCTCTATACTCACAAGTCTTCCTTCATCACTGAATTAGCTCTTTTCTTCACTTCATGCATATATTCACATCTCAACTTTCACAATTCAATCCTCTCTACTCAATTCTCTTTTTCTCAATTCTCTTTTTTTCTCAATTCTCTTTTTTCTCAATTCTCTTTAAAACAAGGAAAAAATTCCTTCTTATATACCAAACTCAAATAATTACAAATGAGTCGGTCCTCAATTACAAAATAATAATTTCTACACGCTACACACAAAATTCACATAAAACTGTCGGCTTCCAGATACTATAACTTTCTCCAAACATATCCTCAAAGTTTGTGCTATGAACCATGTCATCATTAATGAGTCTCCAACATCCCTTTAATTTTGAAAAATCAGATTCCATCCTAGCTAAGAGATATCCTCCGATTTCTGAAAATCACTACACAGAAACACTGTCTAAACACTGCTTTCACCAAAATGCTCATAACTCTCATGAATGAATGAATTTATTTTTGCACTGTTAACCATAGGTTAATAACACAAAAAAGAACATACCATAAACTATGCAAAATCCAATCTACAATAAAACATGTGTGCAAAACAAAACTGTACCTACTTTCCTGCTGATATCCAAAATATCATTGTGTTGACATCAATGACAATCCAAGTCATGAATGCAACAACAACTGCTACAAAATGACTACCAAAATACTTTTCATTCATTCCTAACAATCTCCCCCATTGGAATTGATGGCAACATAGATGAAAAGCATCCAATGTTCCAAAAATCCAATACTACAACATCACTGCAAAATATCAAATTAAATCTTGCTTCGTTCTCCCATTCAACTGTCTCATACAATCCACAATGTTTTTCATGTATATCTCTCCCCCATTGACATCAATGAAAAAAATTCCATCACTAAGTCAACAACAACTTAATGTCAAAAGACACTATTCATAAAAATACAATAACAAGAGTCCTCATGACTCAGCTCATAAACTCCTCGATAGAGGAAGTTCCAACATCCAATCCAGAAGAAAGATAGGGCTCATATACCATTGGACGGATGCAATCATCTGCATTAATTCTCAAAAATAGGTTGGGGAATAACCCCAAGCATACCTCTCAGATACACAAATGTATCCTTAGGTAAAGGTTTTGTAAATATCTTTACTATCTGTTCCTTTGTGCTTATGTACTCCAGTCTTCCTTCTTTTTTTGCAACTTTCTCTCTTACAATATGATACTTGATCTCAATATGTTTAGTCTTAGAATGTAAAATAGGATTTTTTGACATAATCATTGTACTGGTGTTATCACAATGTATAACAACAGGCTCGTCAAACTTTATTCCAATTTCCTTCAACATCTGCTTCATCCAAATAATCTGATTACAATTGTTTGCTGCTGCAACATATTCTGCTTCTGCTGTACTTTGTGAAATAAAATTTTGCTTCTTACTTAACCAAGAGACCAATTTTCCTCCAAGAAAAAAGGCTCCACCACTGGTTCTTTTCTTGTCATCAACACTGCCTCCCCAATCTGCATCAGTATAGGCACATAAAGTAAAATCATCATAATTCTCATACCATAATCCATAATCCATTGTTCCTTTCAGATATCTCAGTATCCTCTTTACTGCTGCATAATGTGATTCTCTAGGTTCTGCTTGAAATCTTGCTACAATCCCAACTGAATGTGCTATATCAGGTCTTGTATGTGTCAAGTACTACAATCCTCCAATCATAGATGTGTACTTTTTCTGCTCAACTGGTGGTGTCTTAGCTTTGCTAGATAACTTATGTCTAGTTACCATAGGTGTTCCAATAGGTTTAGAATCTTCCATTCCAAATATTTTCAATAAGTCATTCAAATACTTAGTCTAACTTACAAATATACCTTCCTTGCTTTGTGTTATCTTTAATCCCAAAAAATATTTCATTTCTCCAATCATGCTCATTTCAAATTCAGTCTTCATTTCATCTGCAAATTTGTCACTGGCTTCATCTTCTCCTCCAAAGATAATATCATCAACAAATATAACTATAACCAAAAAACCATTCTCAATTTCTTTTGTGTATAAGTTACTATTTTCTATTCCTTTTATAAATCCCAATTTCAATAAATACTTATCCAATCTTGCATACCAGGTTCTAGGTGCTTGTTTTAATCCATATAAAGCTTTCTTTAACTGTCGGCTTCTAGATACTGTAACTTTCTCCAAACATATCCTTGAAGTTTGTGCTATGAACCATGTCATCATTAATGAGTTTCCAACATCCCTTTAACTGTGCAAAATTAGATTGCATCCCAGCTAAGAGATATCCTCTGATTTCCAAAAATCGCTACCCAGAAACACTGTCTAAACACTACTTTCACCAAAATGCTCATAACTCTCATGAATGAATGAATTTCTTTTTGTGCTATTAACCATAGGTTAATAACACACCAAAGAACATACCATCAACTACGCAAAAGCCAATCTACAATACAACATGTGCACAAAACAAAACTATACCTGCTTTCCTGCTGATATCCAGAATATCACTGTGTTGACATCAATGACAATCCAAGTCATGAATGCAACAACAACTGCTATAGAATGACTACCAAAATACTTTGCATTCATTCCTAACAATCTTCTATAGATAGTGTGATGTCCCCATCTTTAACCTAGTAACATAATAGCAACAAAACCCATGTGGTCAAGGGGTGGCAGACCTTGAGCACCTCAAGATAGTTAGGAGATAGTGGCAAATTGTACATAGCAAGTAAGAGTTCAAGTAGATAGTTTTCATATTCTTTCCACAAATAGTCAATAAACATCAAATGTATCAAGAAAAATCATTAATTTTTTCAATAAGATAATTTTCCTATTTAGCATCAAGGAGCACATCAAAGAAATGCAATATGAGAATGTGTTATGATCAAGGATGACAGGTATTAAGTATATCCATCAATCACTACCAAGCTCACATGTTATCAAGAATGACAATCTTGTGGACAACCACCTTATCAACAAGGCATTTGATGATCACCTTGAAAACATGCCGAAGAATCTTTAGGACATAGTTACAAAAGAGCAGGGTATTTTCACAAGGAAAGGCGTAGGGTAATGGTAGAGAGTTTTATTTTTGATGTTTGGAAGTGCATTTACTCATGAGTTAGTCACCTTATACTTTTGAATATCAGTAAGTATTTAGCAGTAAGGAAGACTATTGCAGAAGTGGATAGAGGTATAGGTTTCTTCCAAGTTATTTGATGAAGCGAAGGAGATCTAGTTAAGATATTGGGATAGAGAGAAGGGATGCTTTTGATGGTGCACATGAGAGACCCATGATCAATCTCTTGAACTTGGATGATGTTGTAATCAATTTTTGTCTCATCGCGAAAGCACTTTGATAAGGATGGAGATGGTTATATTTATACTCCTTTGTTCTTGTGTTTTTTCACAACACAATGGCAAATCACTTGGGCATAACATGTCGATGTAGAAAGGTGGAAGCATTGCAGGAAACACCAGAGGAGAAAATACAAAGGGTTTTTAGCAAGGTGAAGGAGAAGGAGCATGTGACCATGGTGTCAATCCTGGGGGGTGACTTCTGGTCTGGTGACCATGTCCATGATGGCATTCTGGTGGCAGAGTTGTTCTAGCCGATCATACAGATTTTTGGGCACCCTCTACATGGTATGGGATATGCCGGTAGAATCATGGTAGATGAAATATACTTAGAGGTGGTGGAGGATTTGGACAACATCTATACCCAACTAACAAGCAATGGTTTGCTAGGTTTCTTTGCATTGGAAGCTGAAGGAAAGAAGACATTGATGAAGAAGGAGTGGTCAAACTTCAAAGCAGGTGTTAGGGAATATAATCAAGTGAAGTTTGGAGCCTTTCTCCAAGAAAAAGAGAAGCTCTTTTCGGAGGAGATAGGAGAAAGATTGGTAGAAATTGGTCAGGGAATACTGTATTTATTCCACTAATCACTTTTGGTTGTAATATGGAGGTTCTTCCTCATATGTAATCTTTATTTTCAATGAATACAAAAAGGGTACCACCCTAGGAAGAACTTACTTTAAAAAAATGACAATCAACACTTTGTTAATATGATTTAGAACAACAGAGAGGGGGGGGGGGGGGGGTGAATAAGTTGTTCTTAGGTCAAGATGTATAAAAAAAACTTTAAAATACTTCAAAAAATTAGATCTAACAACCAACAACTACTCGGTCATTACTGACTACATAATAGAAACATATAACATTGCAGTCCACTACCCAACTGTATCTAACTTGTAAAACATAGAAATGTTCAAACCAAAACATTCACACAAGTATTGACACTAGGATTTATAGTGGAAACCTGATTTGGAAAAAACCACTTTGTAACATACTACTATTATTTTCACTCTTTTGAAGTGGGCTCAGTGAAAAGCCAACCCTGTCAAAGGTTACAAACACACTGTCAGGTGTGACCCGGTTAAAGGATTTCAACTGCTCTGTTAAAAGTGCACCTTGTTATAGGACTTACATACACTCCATTATAATGCAACCTTGTTCAAAGGATTTATACATATGACTGTTAGGTTAACCTCTGTTAAAAGGATTTTGACTATTACAATGGTTAGAAAGTAGCAGTAGTATTGATCTGAAAAACATACAACTCACTTTGAAAATATCAGATCCAATTCCATACACATATGATGGTTTATTAACTTGAAACTTTTCCATCTCCATCACTAATCTGCTCAGAACTTTCCTTCAAGCAATCACAACACTTCTCCTTTAGCCTTCTTTGCTTATATAGTCAGTAACATCTATTGATCTTCCAGCATCCTCTTTCCACTTCAACCTCATGCTTAGGTTTCCTTAATACTTCCTCAATTAGGTTAATACATCTTTTTCCGCTTAATCTCCTTCATAGATCTTAGGGTTAGGTCAGATTCATTGAATCTACCCACTTTATGTTCTTCATCTTCTTTTCTAGAAACATCTCAAATCTCTTAAAGATTTACAATAAATTTTTTTACAGTGCATTAAATGCTTTCATACAATCAATAAATAAAGTCAACACATTTTACATAATCCAAGAATTCAACGATGTCGGTTGGAAATCTGAATTCTCCCTCAAATGTAAAATACTAATGCTCAGTCAATATGTGTTCAACTTCTCGGTCTATACTAGAAAGCTCGGTCAATACTAAAACTGTTTCCTCAGCTAACACTATCTTCCTCGGTAATTAATTGATGTTCGGTCAACACTAAATTTTCTCGGCATAAACTAACTTGGTTGACACTAACATCACTCGGCTTAAACTAGATTTCTTCACTTTTGCTCAATTAAGCCTACCAGTTTAGTCTTCATTATTACTAAGATAAAAAATACATTATCCCATCATTGTGCAACATAATCAAGTACTCATTGAAGTATCAAGATAACTCAACATTTCCTTAGGTGCTATTGTTACCATCCTTTCTTTCCCCTTCACAACAATCAAATAGATATAGTACTTTCCTAAGTAGCAACAATCTTACCAGTTAAGGTTTAACATTAATGGAAATACAACAATTGCTTCAATTGCAGTTTCCAACTATCTCCCTCTTTGGCATTGATGACAACACCATATGATATCACATGAATAACACATGGATTACCAACCAATCCAAAAACTTATCTATCCATCAGAAATATTTGTAATATCCTTAGCTTTATTCTGATTTAGAGTCTATTAGCCTTGTTTCTATGACCATCCAGAAATCTCCAAATCTCCCTCTTTCCTAATCCTTCATCTCTATTCATTTTAGTTCATCTCCCTCAGGTTACTTTCCTTTTCAGTGTTATGTGTTCATGTGTTATTATCATCTTATCATCTCCCTCTTTGACAAAAATTCCAAAGCAACAACTAAAAATTACATCCTCCAGATGTAGATATCATCTTTTCAGTTCAATAACAATATTTCTCCCTCTGTCATCTTTTCTCATGACTAATTTATTGTCTTTTCCATTCTTTTCACAACTCTAGGCTAGTCCTAAAGTGTGATCTTTTGCATCAATCTATCAAATATTCTGTTGTAGCATATTTGATGCAGTGCTTCTAGCTTGACTAGGCAGCCTCAGTTAGGGGAAGGACCCCTAATTGACTTCTCAGATATTCATGTGCTTCTTTAGGTAAAGCTTTAGTGAATATGTCTGCTAATTGTTCTTTTGTATTCACATATTCCATTGAGACTTCTTTATCTTGTACCAGTTCTCTCAAGTAATGATACTTAATTACTATGTGTTTGGTCTTTGTATGCATTACCAGATTCTTATGAATGTTGATAGCACTTGTGTTATCACAGAAGATAACAAATGGTTCAGTGATTTCTTCTTTCATTCCTACCAACAATTTTTATCCACACCAAATTTGAACAATTCACTGGAGTAGCAACATACTCGGCTTCAGCAGTAGATTGGGAAATGAAATTTTGTTTCTTTCTTGTCCAGGAAACTAATCTCTGTCCAAGAAAGAAATCTCCACCACTAGTACTCTTTCTATCATCTACATTTCCTACCCAATCAACATCTGTATATACTCTCAGTTCAAATCTTTCATCCTTCTTGTAATATAGCCCATAGTCAGCAGTTCCTTTCAAGTATCTCATTATCCTTTTCATAGCCATCATGTGTGTTTCCTTAGGATTGGTAGAGAATCTTGCCACAATCCCAACAACTAGTGCAATTTCTGGTCTACTATGTACAACATACTATAGTTTTCCAATCATAGAACTGTACAAAGTCTAGTTTACTTCTGCAGCTTCATCATTCTTAGACAACTTTTGTCTAGTAGCCATAGGAGTGCTCACTGGTCTAGAATCTTCTGTTCCAAAAGGTTTCAGTATCTCATGAACATATTTGGATTGTGTAATGAAAATTTATTCCTCCATCTGATATACTTTTAAACCAACAAAAAATTTGATCTCACCAAACATGCTTATTTCAAATTCAGTTTGCATTTCATTTGAAAATCTCTTACACAAGGCATCTTGTCTTCCAAAAATAATATCATCAACAAAAATCATTGGCAACAAGATTCCTTTACCTTCTTCATCTTTCATGTACAGATTGCTTGTATCATTTGTCCTTGAAAATCCAATCTATATTAAGTATTTATGCAATCTCTCATACCATGCTCTGGGAGCTTGCTTCAATCTGTATATTGCTTTGTTCAGTTTGTAAACCATGTGTCTTCTATTTGGATCAACAAATCATTTTGGCTGTTCAATGTAAACTTCTTCTTCTAATATACCATTTAAAAATATAGACTTAACATCCATTTGATATACCTTGAAATCTTTATAAGCAGCATATGCAAGCATAGTTCTTACTCCTTCCAATCTAGCTATAGGGGAAAAAGTCTCCCCATAATCTATTCCTTCTTCTTGTGCATAGCCTTTGCATACCATCCTAGCTTTGTTTCTTGTGATTTCAACATGTTCATTCAACTTATTTTGGAACACCCACTTTGTTCCAATGACATTTTTATTTTCACGTCTCGGCACCAGAGTCCAAGTATTATTCTTCTCTATTTGGTCTATCTATCGTTCATTGCTTGTATCCACTCTTCATTTTCTAATGCCTCCTTTGTCACAGTAAACATGTTGGATCCTTTGTCTTGCTTCTGGTCAGAACTCCAATATCTTTGTATCCAATTATTTGTTTAGGCTTGTGATGTCTCCTTACATATTTTTCCAAAATAGGTTATGCTCTTCTTTCCTCTAATTCTTCAGGTTCCCCAATAAGATTTTTAGATTCAACTTCTAAATGATCATCAACCTCTTCCTGATACACAATAGCATCTTCCTATCTCTTGGCACGTTCTTCTTCTCTCTTGGCATGTTCTTCTTCTCTCTCGGCACTATTTTCCTAATGCTCGTCATTGCTTACCGAAGACTCAACATCAGGTGCAAGTCTGTCACTTGCCTCTTCTTCCTCTATATACAAAAAAGATCTATAATCTTCTGGTTCTCTTTTACTGCCAGCTTCATTTCTTTCTACATACTCATCAATTTTGACATCCACACTCTCCACAATTTTGTTAGTGTTAGAGTTCAAACACTTATAAGCTTTTCTTTTTGTGGAATTCCCTAGGAATATGCCTTCATCACTTTTACCATCAAAATTTCCATTCCTATTGTCCTTTAGTATGAAGCACTTACTTCCAAAAATTTTAAAATAGTTAACATTCGGTGCATACCCATACCATAACTCATAAGGTGTCAGATTTGTACCTTTCTTGATCTGTACTCTCTTAAGAGTGTAAATAGCTGTACTTACAGCTTCTTTCCAGTATTTTTGTGCCACATTCTTTTCAATCAACAATGTCCTTGCACAATCCAAAATAGATCTATTCCTCCTTTCTTCTATACCATTCTGTGGAGGAGTTCTAGGTGTAGACATATGTCTTTTGATCCCTCTATTATTGCAAAATAGATTGAATTCACTTGATATAAATTCTCCACCTCGGTCAGATCTTAGACACTTCAGGTTTCTACCTGTCTCCTTTTCAACTTAGCCAAATACCACTTGAAGAATTGAAAAGCATCAAATTTTTCTTTTAAAAACATTACATGCATCATCCTGGTATGATCATCAACAAAAAAAATAAAATATCTAGCACCACATTAACTTTTTACACCCATAGGTCCATAAAGGTCAGTATGAACCAAATCTAAAGTATTCTTAGAAGTAAAGGTTTTTCTCTTGAAACTTGACTTTGTCATTTTTCCTAACTGACATTCTTTACAAATCACATTCTCAGGTTTCTTCAATCTAGGTAGACCTCGCACTTTCTTCTTTTTACTAATTTCTACTAGATTATCAAAGTTAACATGACATAGTCGCTTATGCCATAACCAAGTATCATCAAGTTGTGCAACCATACATGTTTCTTCAAATAGGTCAAGATAGAACAAATTACCTCTAGTTTGTTCTCCACTTCCGATCAGTTCACCAGTGGCATCAAATATTTTAGCCTTTCTGTGATGAAATTCCACTGAGTAACCAGTACTATTAAGCTGTGCAACACTCACTATATTATAGTTAAGACCCTCAACCTGATATGCATTTTCATAAGAGATCTTATTAGTCAGCTTAATCAATCCTTTTCCTCTAACATGACATGGTGCATCATTACCAAATTTCACACTTTTACCTTTATAATGATGTAAGGTATCAAACTTACTCTTGTCACTAGTCATGCGATGTGAACAACCACTGTCAATAATCCACTTATCATTCTTGTTCACATAGGAAATCAATGCAGTTTTCTCATCCTCATTAGACTCATCTTTCATTGCAACATAGACTACCTCAATTTCAAAATCATCACTATCAGTGTTAGTCTCTTCTTCAGCAATGTAACAAGATTTCTTACCTTTTCCTTTGTAGTCTTTGTACCTTCGGTAACTTCTATCATCTCTTCTTTCTTTGTGCTTGTTATCTCTTTCTTCATCCTTATCATTCCTATCAGGACATCTAGCAACTATATGACCAACTTTATTACATGAAAAACATATAATAGGGAGTTTACCTTTGTACTTTCCTTTTCCCCTTCTCAGTCTTCTAGCCATAAGAGCTTCTAGATCTTCAAGTTCTTCATCAGATGTGTCACTGTCACTTTCACTTTCACTGATGCATCTCTCTTTTTCCTTCTTTGACTTGTTCATAACCAATTGTGACTCAAAAGCAGATTCAACATTACCAACATTACCAACAGTGAAGTTATCATAGTTAGAGAGTTCAAAAGTAGTAAGCTTGCCAACCAAACTTTCCAAAGTAAGTACATTTGCAGGGTTACATATAGATTCTTGAATAGCTAAAATTTTAATATCATATATAGGACGTAGAGTTCTCAATACTTTTCCAATTATAGACTCATTACCAATAGTTCCATTTTCTCCTCTAATAGCATTCAAAACTTCTTTTATTCTACCATAATATTGTGCAATATTCTCACCTTCTTGCATTCTCATTTCATCAAATTTATCTCTAAGGCTCTTGGCTCTAGCTTTCAGTATATTTGTGTCACTACCATAGATTTTTGCAAGAGTGTCCTGCATCTCCTTAGCACTTGTGCAATCCTTTATGTCCTCAAATTATGGATAGCTTAGGGTAGATGAAATTTCCAACATTTCTTGATTATGTTCTTGCTTAGCTCTCATTTCCTCGGCAGTCAAAGGTGTGACAGGTGAGACATAGTCATTCTCAATATAGTACTTTGTAGAATCACCAATATCGGCTAGATGCAGCTTCATCAAGCTTTGCCATGTAGGGAAGTTCTCCTTATTTAGCTTTGGTACCTCCTTATACATCCTGATCATTTTCTTCAAGTACCTTCAAAATTGTTCTCTGTAAGCACCAACAGTAAGCAACACAACTCTGATACCAATTGTTAATATGATTTAGAACAACAAAGAGGAGGGGCTGAATCAGTTGTTCTCAGGTTGATATGTATAAAACAACCTTTAAAACACTTCAATAAATCAAATCTAACAACCAACAGTTACTTGGTCATTACTGATTGCATAATAGAAACATATAACATTGCAGTCCACTACCCAGCTGTATCTAACTTGTAAAACATAGAAATTTTCAAACCAAAATGTTCACACAAGTATTGACACTAGGATTTATAGTGGAAACCCAATTTGGGAAAAACCACTTTGTAACATGTACTCTTCTGAAGTGAGCTCAGTGAAAAGCCAACCCTATCAAAGGTTACAAACACACTGTCAGGTGTGACCCAGTTAAAGGATTTCAACCACTCTATTAAAAGTGCACCTTGTTATAAGACTTACATACACTCCATTAGAATGCAACCTTGTTCAAAGGATTTATACATATGATTGTTAGGTCAACCTCTGTTAAAAGGATTTTGACTATTACAATGGTTAGAAAGTAGCAGTAGTATTGATCTGAAAAACATACAACTCACTTTGAAAATATTAGATCCAATTCCATACACATATGCTGGTTTATTAACTATGAACCTTTGCCATCTCCATCACTAATCTACTCAAAAATTTCCTTCAAGCAATCACAACACTTCTCCTTCAGCCTTCTTTGCTTATATAGTCAATAACATCTACTGATCTTCCAACATCCTCTTTCCACTTCAACCTCATGCTTAGGTTTCCATAATACTTCCTCAATTAGGTTAATACATCTTTTGCCACCTAATCTCCTTCGTAGATCTTAGGGTTAGGTTAGATTCATTGAATCTACCCACTTTATGTTCATCTTCTTTTCTAGAAACATCTCAAATCTCTTAAAGATTTACAATAAAACATTTTATAGTGCATTAAATGCTTTCATACAATCAATAAATAAAGTCAGCACGTTTTACATAATCCAAGAATTCAATGATGTCGGCTGGAAATCTGAATTCTCCCTCAAATATAAAATACTAATGCTCAATTAATATAGTGTTCAACTTCTCGGTATATACTAGAAAGCTTGGTCAATACGAAAACTATTTTCTCAGCTAACACTGTCTTCCTTGGCAATTAACTGATGTTCGGTCAACTCTGAATTTTCTCGACATACACTAACTCAGTCGACACTAACATCACTCGGCTTAAACTAGATTTCTTCACTTTTTCTCAGTTAAGCCTACCAATTTAGTCTTCATTCTTACTAAGATAAATAATACATTATCTCATCATTGTGCAACATAATCAAGTACTCAATGAAGTATTAAGATAACTCAACCTTTCCTTAGGTGCTATTGTTACCATCCTTGCTTTCCCCTTCACAACAATCAAATAGATATAGTACTTTCCTAAGTAGCAACTATAGATCTCTATAATTTTGTTGACTATTAGTGATTCACACTTAGTCATGTATCTAGGTAATGATGGTCGATCATCATTGTGACTGAGTCATTATGTAAAGGCTGAGTTATGTATTATACACTTACCGAGTAGTAGTACTACCGAGAAAAGTCATGGTCACTATGTGTTTGTATTATGATGAGTATAGTTTTTATTGAGATTATATGCAACGATTACCGAGTGATAGAGAGATCAACAGATGTCGAGTACAACAAATGCCGAGTATTAGGAATAACATTTGCTGAGTTAGCCAGGAATGACATATGAGTTTGTTATGGCACATTGATCAAGGTAAACCATTTTTTGGGGATAATTGTATTTTGTATTTTATTTGTTGAAGTAATTACAGAGGTAATTACGTATTCATCTTGTAATTATTGATCCCTGTGTTATACCAAGAACCAATCAAAAAATTGTAAAGCTTAAGTGGCAAAAGGAATTAATCTGAATCGTAGAGCTTGAATCATGAAAATGTTTTGCTTATTATATAAGGAAAATATCTAAACCCTAATAAAAGACAGAGGAGAGTGAAAGATATTGGGAGATCAAATGAATACTATGGGTATGAAGGAATGAGAAGAAAGGTACATACATAATAGTGAAGTATTCAGACAGAGTTCAGTGACCAAGCTAAGCAATGAAAGGACAAAATAGAAATATAACTGATAGAAGAGATCAACATTGTACAGTAAAGAGGAGATCTGTAATCTACATATTAGTGCAAATTGAAAGATTAGGTACTAAGAAATTCTAACCAGTGTATCAGGGTAAATCTCTTAACCAAGTAGTCCCAACAGAGTTTGTGTAATCTCTTAACTGAGTGCTTACTTTGTTGTAAGTTTTAAATCCTTTAGCAAGGTAGATTGTATAAGTCTTTTAGCTTTTAATAGGGTAGAACCTTCACAGGGTAGATCATGTTTTGATCACATTTTGTAAGCCTTAACATGCAAAACTTATTACTACAGTAGTGAAGATTTGTGGGTGTCATCCCCACCCCAGTTTTACCTTTCAAGGGTTTTTGGGTTACCAAAATTATTATGTTGTGAGTGATTTCATGTATGTTGATTAATATGTTGAGTTACTTAGATTGATCAAGTTTTGTTTATGCCATGCAAAAGTTTTATCAAAATTAAATTGGTTAAACTAGGTGATATCTGATTCACCCCCCCCTCTCAGTATCACATTTCCCATATATATTTCCAACAATTGGTATCAGAGTTGCAAGGTTTCTTATAGAAAGTCTAACCACTTGAAGAAAAAGATCTTGAGATGGAAGCTTATAAATTGGGAAAGATCATAGAAAATCAAAATATTGATGTACAACTAGCATTACAACAACTGGAAGCAGCCAAAGGGGAATTGAAGAAATCCTTGAGCAGAAGGAGAGAGATTGCTATTCAACAAAATGAGCCACAGTACAAAGAAGAAGACATCACTGGACTATTTGATAATGGTAACCTTGCAGAAAGTGACAAAGCTATAAAAGAACTACTAGAGAAAAATACCATACTAAATGATGACATCAAAAATCTAAAGAGAGAATAGGAAATCCAATCTGTCAGACTTTGTGAAGTAGTGGAACAGAAAAAGAAAGCTGAAGATGACAAGGCAATGGCTGAAGAAGATAAAAGACAAATTGAAATAAGACTAGATGAAAGGACAAGTGACATGCAAAGGTTGACTAATAATCAACTAGACATGGTAAATCAACTACTGTTGGTTAATCAAGAGTTGGGTAGGAAAGATATGGAAATCAACCAACTGAGGTCTGAAAATGATCAACTAAAAAATGAACTGAGAACTGAAAAATAAATCAATGAAAGAATGAACAAACCCAATGAAGCTACAAAATATTTTGAAGAGCTGTTAAGGTCACCTAGAAGATCTAGTGATAGATCTGGACTTGGATTGAATGAACTTTCATCATCTACTGAAGAAGGAGAATCATCAAAGAATGGAGCACAAAAGAATGCTAAACCAAAGAACACCAAGCCCACATGTCATCACTATGGAAAGCCAGGACATAAAACCAAAATATGCAAAAGAAAACATGGTAAGTTTGATTCTAAACCCAAGTTCAATGGACATTGTTTTAACTACAAGAAAAATGGACATTAGGCACATGAATGTAGATCTAAGGTTAGTAATCCATCCACCTCACCTAAGTTCCAAGGAAGTTGTTTCAACTATCATAAATATGGGCACAAAGCATTTGAATGTAGATCCAAACCTAGGTGGTTATCAAATGAACAAAATAAGCCAACCATGAAGTATAACTCATACAATTGGGATTACAACACTTGTACAATTGTCATTATTGTGGGAAATATGGACATATTGGAGAAAACTGCATGAAGACTCACTTTAGAGGCAAATCTAAAAGCTAGATGAATGGAAGCATGGTTTGTTACAAGTGCAATAAGGTTAGTCACCTACATAAATATTGTAGATCACCCATGCCGAGCAATGATAAGAACATGAATGAAGATATTCATGAGTAATTGAAGAAATAGATGGACAAGACATGGAAGAAGAAAGAAGAAGAAAGAAGAAACAAAACTAGCACATCTACGGTCACCCAATCCAATGGATTAGGTGATCACACTTCTTCTAACTAAGCATAAAAGGTATGTTCAGAACTGAATCTTACAAAGATTTATTTTACATCAGTTCCTAAAATTGCGTAATAGTCCATATATGCATAGATAAAGATGCATAAGGACATATCTGAGCAAAATAGAGAATTTTATTCTTTGATGTCGAGCATCAGTGTATTGACTAAGTTATCAAATGTATGCCGAAGAACCTATTATGGCCAAGATTCTATATACACTAAGCTGTATCGCAACGGTTATATTGACTGAGCTTGTGATTAACCGAGGTTAACATAAGTTTTTTGAGACAACTATATTCCACTCAAAACCATGTATGGAGCATTTATGAAGCCCTAACTCTACTTTTCAAAATCTATAAAGTAGAAAGTTGTTGTTTATTTCATTTCACCAAGCGATTTGAGATTTTAGTGAGTGATTCAGAGTTTGAGAAACTAGTTTAAGAAAAGCGATTTCAAATTTCCTCAGCGTGCCATCAACAAAATTCATCTACAGGTCATTTACAAGAAAGGTATTTTACAGAGCGAATATTTATTTTCAGAAATTGTTATTTTGAAATGGCATCATCATCATCTGCAGTAGTCAAGAAATAAGGGATGGAAGTTTTCAATGTGCAATTAGTAAGAAATGAAGTTTGCAAGCCGAAGACATTCAAGGCAATATCAGAGAGTGTAATTAAAGAATGTATTAATAATGAACTACATTAGGTCTTGCTACATGTGTAAAATTGGGGAAATTGGTGATTATGAGATTAGGGAAGCCTATGACAGACTATGTGTCAATGGAGTGTTGGAGCCATAACATAAAGTGGTTGCCAAATGAGGGTTAGTGCATGCCCTAGATTTCCCACAAAATTTCAAAGTGGAATGGATAAAAATAGTTTTGAGTCGAGTACAGGACATGCATTTATGGTTAGAAGATGGACCAGTGAAGATTACTAAGGAAATGATCCATCGAGTCACTGGATACCCTACTATTGAAGGAAAAAGAATGATGAAATGTGTAAGTAAAGAAGATATTAAAGAAAACACTCAGACAGTTTGGAACAAATGAGGAATGACAATTTCCACCATTACAGATCTGGAAATTGACTTTGCTATTAGGGTTATTTCACATAAGTTTTATCAATCTAGTCTGTTGGACAATGTCCCCTGTATGGAAATAGACCAGGCATGGAAGCTAATTAAGAAGGGACACACATATGACCTTGCCGAGCCCCAGCTAACTCAACTTACTGAGAATCTGAACTCCATCCGAACTATGAAGAATTCTGTGTAAGTTTGGTTCCTTACTGATCTGTTTGTTCTTTTACATAAAGAAGTATTTTCCTACACATGGAGGTGTGATATGGGATAATAAGAAATCCATAACTATTCAAATTAATGAATTCATAATCCAGATTGGAGATAGCTTTAATGGAGTGATGGAAAATTATTTCGTGGAGTTTAAGAAGAAAATGAGGAAAAGGACTAGAGTCCCTATGTCATTAGTTGAAAAATATAGTAAAGATGTATGTTTTTGGGTAGATACAGATTTCACTTATGCACAGGAAGTCCTACCCAGGGTTTCATGGTTAAGTCCATTACCCTATGAATTAAACATAGATGAAGCTATTGCTAAAATTATAGCCCTCCTAGCCGAGGAGATTGATAGTAAAGCACCTTACTTTGGAACGTATGATGAAGCAAAATCCAAGATCACTAGGGGATTAATGGCTGCCACCACAGAGAGAAAGAGGAAGAAGATAGTGAAGAAGTTGGAGAAATATGTCAAAGAATCTGAAAAGGATGCACAATTGGAGTTGACCCAAGGATTGGGAGAAGATAAACCGAGTGAATCTAGTGATAGTGAAGAAGAAGAAGAGACATGAAATAAACTAGTGATTGTCAAGCCCCTGGCTAAGAAAAGAATTTTGAAACCTAGAGTGTCATCGACACTGGTACTTAGGCCTAGAACAAGGGGAGATGCTACCGAGACTCCTAAGATGCTACCTGCATCTGGTAAGCAAAAACCCACATAGCCTAAGGTAGTACCGAGTAAGGCTATAAAGAGGCCCAGAAGGAAACTTGTTTTAGAACAAGAAGATGATGAAGAAACAGAGAGTGGTGAAGAAGTAAAGAGGAAGGTTACATTGTAGGATGCTCAACCTACTATTGATGAAATGTGTTATAAGATTACTAGCTCTACAGGTGTGGATGAATTGAAAGGATTGAAGTTTGGGAGCATAAGCATTGGAGATAAAGAAAAAGTGGAAGATGCTATTCTTGAAATGTTATGCACTTTCAAGATGTTACCAATTCAGATAGAGATTATAATTCCCAAGGAACTAAACAATAGGGTAGCACAAAAATGGGAGTATGTTGTGCAAATTGAAAAACAAATAAGAGAAAGCACTTTAGCACAAGTTGAGTCAAGTCTCACCCCTGCCAACATCACATAGATAATGGAATAATATAGAGCTAAGTTTGATCCAAATCTTAGAGCTTATCCAATCCTTCAACACAACATTGAGGATGTTGTGCAAGAAAGCCTAAAAATCTAGAAAATACTGTTTGGATTGTTGATTGACAAGGATGAAGAAAAAGGTGCCAGTACTTCTAAAGTTGCTCAACCTGACATAGAACAAAATATAATAGAGATTGAAACTCCTAAGGAAGTGAAAAATCTAGACAAATAGGAGGTACAAATTGTTGACATAACAAAGGAGAGCCCCGTCAAGAAACAAATATTGACTGGGGCTGATTTACAGATTGAGGACGTAAATAATACATCTCTGCTAGGTAGCACCATAGTACTTTTACAGGTCAAGGATTATCCAATGATTGATGACACACATACTGTTGACAAGTTAGTCGATACAAGCCTTATCAAGGAATCTGTTGGTTAGAAATCTCATTTTTTGTTTTTGGCCCTAAATTTATGGATGATCTTGAAAAAATTATAGTCTTTAGGGTTTGCTAGGTCGAATTGCCTTTGAAAAATCACAAAAACCCTAGTTTAGGTCGTTAGCATTCTAATTCTCTGTTACTTTATCAGATGACTTAAGTCTCAAAATTTGCATGTGTGCTTCTCTTTTCCTCTTAGTCGTTGAGTCTCCTTAAGGTTTAGGAATATTCTCGTTTGTCTAGCAAATGCCCGAGAGCCTTTGTCGCCCATTCTTGTGAGTCTCTTGGAATATTCCTTAGTGTTTAACGACTTAGCATTTCACCTTTAGTCTCCAGATCTCACAATGATAGTCTTGAGATCTAGTGACTACTATATTTGATTCATCACTAAGAGACTATAGTTGTGAAATCTCCAAATTGGTTTTTCCTATGGTCAGGAGATCTCACATTGATTTATTTAAGTGACCTTTTATCTAGTGATCATGAGTTTTCTCTTTGGTCGCTGAATCTTGACATGGAACAATGATCTTCCTTGGCGGTTGTCTCCAGATCTCATAATAATATGATGATTTATCTTTTCATTCAGTGATTGTGAGTTTTGTTGGTCACATGATCTCCCGATGTTGATGACTATTTCTCCAGCGGTTAGTTATTCTGTGATGCAATTGTTGCCAGATCTCTGAATGCAGCAGTTAAGTGACAAATGTTTGTTTGATAAATTAAGAACCGTTGATGATTTTTGATCATGTGGATGGTGCTTGATCTCTAGTCTTAACCCAGAGTGAAGAAATGTTCTCGCGACTTGGAGAATGCCTCAGTTGTGTGTTCTTGGGATTAAACCCTAGTTAAGAGAAAGATTGTGAGATTTAGTGAGAAGTCTTTGTCGCCAAGTCTCTAGATTTTCCCGAGGTCAAGTGAGGGTTAATGAAGTGGTTAGGACTTGGTGGTTATGATTATATTTAGTGATATAGCGACTGTGTGGTCATGTGATCTTAGGTTCCTGATAGTTAAGTGACAAGCTTTCAGTGATTCAGAGACACGATTTTCTTGGGGTCACGGAATCAAGCGGTTAGTTATGAAATCTTCTCACGACTTAATATGGACCACTAGATGAATTGAGGGAATAGATCGATGGTGGTCACGTGATCTCAAGAAAGAAGTCAAACAGTCAAAGCTTTGAGAGATTATGAGATTTTTGGTTTGTTGCTAGATCTCTAGGTTGGGTGATCGTTGAAAGTTTTCAAACACAAATATATTACCGCGACTATAGTTTTTGACTATGGTTGCCAGTTCTCAGAATAGAATAAATTAATGTATCACTTTCTTCAGTCACTAGATCTCCGAATGGCCGGGTCGCCTGATCTCAGAATGAAGTTTGAAGAGTCAAAAGTATTTCATGACTATGAGATTTCCTCTTAGTCACCAGATCTCGGAATATCTTTCTAAAGCACCAAATTTGTAAAATGACTGTGTCTTTTTCTTCAGTTGCCAGATCATGAAATGTTCAAATTTAAAATTTCTGAGCTACGGCTAGTAAATTGAAACCCGGTGTGTGCTGAAGTAATGGCGGAAGTGACCTTTTGATGGCTGGAGATGTCGGATGTGGTGGTGCATTCAATGCTGCAGGTTAAAATAAATAGAGGCAGCTCATTTGGGAGTTACGAAGCTTATTGAACAAGTACAGAGTGCTAGGTTTTCTAAGCTTTTTGGACTTGCAGTGTGATCATTGAATTTGCAGAGGAATTTCTAGAGCTACAGTCAGGATGAGTCAGATGATAGCAAGTGGAGCTTCTACTAGCCAGGGGTCAAAGGAGTTTAAAGGAAAAGGGTTGGTATTTGGGGGTTTCTTTCCCACTTTGGCTTACCTCCAAAGAATTGAGCAGATGATGGCTCAATTTGACACACTTGTTGAATCTATGAAGGATCAAATTGATGATGTTAATCAGGGAAAAAAGGCCCATTCAGAATCAGAATGTGATGAGGATAGTGATGGTGGCTACCCCATCTATACTCCTCCCACTATGGAACAACCAATGACCGAAGGGCCTAGAGGGGAGAAAGAAAATGTAGATCTTGCTGAATTGCCCAGTTCTAAGGATATTGCTGAGCCTTAAAAGAAAAAGAAAAAGTTGTTAACTGGTGAACCTTCAAAGAGGAGGAAGAAAGAAAGAGTGAGTGCCCTCTACACAGGGACTAGCTTTCATCACCATGAAATTAGGAAATACGTCAGAGAGGCTAAAAGGAAAAAAAAGTATGAAATAAAAGATGTGGAGTTGCCTCTTGCCTTGGGCCAAGATGAAAGATTGATTGAGCAAGATATCTTTATGAAGGAAGAAAATTTTTTGAATTCTGAGGAATTCAAGAGTTTCTTGTTATGGAATAAGCAACAACAGGTGGCTTCTAGTGTACAAATAACTGAGGAAGGTCAAGTACCGGATGAGGCATTACAACAATTGAAGGAATATGACCCTGAGGAGGAAAATATTACTCCAGATGAGGCCAGGGAATTAGTGAGAAAAAGTAATATGTTGCTTGTGCCTGGGTAGAGTTTGTATAGTGACTTCATAATATATCAAATAAAGAGACATGAAGATGTCATTCTGTCTTCTAAAACCCAAGTAGGGGACATAATAAGAGGATTTGGGTATAGCCCAAAAAGTTAGGTCTTGGACATGTGGAGTCTATATCCAAAAGACAAGAAACCAAAAATTTTGAATGTAAAAGAGCAAATGGAGGGAGATAAAATAGTATGGTCAATTCAGAATACAGGGGACCTGGAAATTTCTCAGGTTTTGACCCAATTTGCAAAATTAAATGAGGATAAAACTAAATGGCTGTCAGAGAGATATGGAAGCCTCTTGGAGGATTACAGTGCCCTGGTGAAGGATAGGGACTTGCAAATAATAAAAGTCATAGTATTAGAGAAGCAGGTGGAGGAACTGCAATTAAAAATTATAAATACCCCTGTAGTAGTCCCCGCACCTCCTGAGTAGCCAGTGGCAATAGAGGCACAAGAAATGATAGATGAGGAGTTGGTAGTTGAATTGAAAAAGATCAATGATGAAAAGAATGAGGTAGTATTGCAAGCCCTATTGAGTGTTTTGCAGCATAGATTGAACACAATCAAGGATAAATTTGACCTAGTTTATAATGCTTATAGCAAATTGCCAGAATTGCAAAAGGAGGTCAACAGTTATGTGTAGATTTTGAGTGAGTTTCATACAGTGTGGTTTGTCAGAGCGCCACTTTTTGAGAGATTGATTTTTGCTCAATCTATGGGGAGTGACATACCGGAGATAGTTGTAGGAGTTGGTGAGGAGATTGATAGAATTAAAGCCATTTTACCTCTTTTCAAGGGTAAAGAAAATTTGATTGAGGCTAAGATAGCCATGCTCAACTCGTGTACCAATAGATTCATCCCCTCAATTTTTGAGTACAGATGGGACAATGAAGAGCCTTGATAATTGGATATTGGATGCTAATCTTCTACTACCTAGGAAAGAGGCATTTTTAGGTGAGAATAATGATGTTGATTTAGAGAGCTTCAATAAGGCCTTAGATGAAGCCATCAAGGTAGAAGTGGACCTCACCAAGTTTGTGTTAGATGTTAAGGCAATTACGGATGGGAGATGGGAGAGACAAAAGGCCCAACTACAACTTGTCCAAGGTTTTAATTGGCCATCAGAGGAATAGGTAACTACATGGGATGAAAATACAAAGCCCAAAAAGGCTATATCTACCGCAGTTGATTTGGATATTTTGGATGAACATTGAAAAGGACATCTGACACACCTAACACCTGATCCAAGGAATACAAGATTGATAAGCTATCATTCAAGAATGGTGCAGGTTAGCATGAAATGGCAGTCACCATGTCTCATTGAAATCAAGGAGCTATCATAAATGTTTGGAGTTGAAGGTGTCAGTTTTTGAGTAGCCAAAGATGTACCATAATCTGAGAAAGTTTTGTCCTTTCACCACCTAAGGGTTGGTTGTATTTTTGTTGTATTTTTATGTTTTAAAAAGGAGTTAGGTTTTCCAACCACCCGAAGCTTGTTGCATTCCCATTAATGAGGGATTTCCAAGGTGGTTGTGAAAAGGTTATATAGAGTTGAAGGCTCATTTTTGTAAAGGTTGTTAGAAAAAGGAGTAGAGATTGAAAGGATGTAGAAAATAGAACCAGATTGCTTAGGAGAAGATCACCAAGCTTTGTGTTTGGTTTTCTGAGTAATGGAATTGTGAATGTAAGTGGCAAAGTGTTTTATAGATTTATACATTAAAGTGATTACAGTCATATGCAAAGTGTTTTATAGATTTATGCATTAAGAAGACTAGAAGCTAGTCAATGTCCACTCATAAGAATACTACAAAGACAGTCATCATCAAAAGGTAATACCTACCTGAGTCTGTGGAGCTCAAAAATGAAGGAGGATCTTTTCCAATCCTCAGAAATTAGGTCTTTCTCTCGTGGGAATCAATCTCAAGGAACACAAGTTCAAGCATCATTTTATGTCCTACAAGAAAAATCCCTAACAAATTGGTGTCTCTGCTGGGGAAGTCAGTATATTATTGAATAATTTAGATCTCTGGTCATACTACACAAAGCATTTATTTTGTTTTCTTTCTCCAAACCCCAAAAGGATTTTTGGGTGATGACTCTAATCAAATCTCTAAACCAATGTTTTGAAATTTAGATCACTGTTTTACAATGACTCACAGAAATACTAGATCTTGGAGAAAGGAACATCCAAAAGATAACCTAGAGGGAGAACTCCCGTCCCCATCAAGACAAGGTCATATGAGAAAAGATAGAAATAAAAATGACATGTCTTTTACATGGAAGTAGAAAGGAAATGCAAGAAGAGAAGAGCCTGTCCAGGCAAATCAAGAGGAAAATGCTTCTGAATATGAGGAAGTAATTGATTTGGGCTTAAATCAATATGAAGATTACTACTCACCCTTTGAAAAGGATGGAAGAAGAGCACAGTCCCATAGGAGAGGAATCCTTGGAAATAACAAGAGATCTAAGGGCCAAACTAGGAGCAAACCAGCTTTTGTTCCCTCTTCTCCTCATGTTTCTCCTTTACAAGACCATCAAATATCAGGTGACCACCAAGAAGAAATCCCTACCCAAGAATCCTCATCAGAAACAACCATTCCTAATTCTGAGGAAATCTTTGAAGAAGTGTTTGAATTGGAAAGAAGGATCTAGGAGCAAATTCAAATAAGTCAAAAGAGAGAAAAGGAAAAAGAGGAAAAGATTAGACATGCTATGATCAGGGCAGAACAATTGAAGAAGCAATTACTAGACTTTAAAGGCATAAATCATGTTCTAATAACTGAACAAATAGAGGATTGACCTATTGTCCATAAGATCTATGAGATAAGAAATCCTAAGGACAAAGGTAAGCAAAAGGCTGTAGGGATCTCAATAAATGAAACAAATACTACCAAGAAACCCCTAGATCAAGCAACAAGATTAGATGCTGACTTGGAAAAGGCCAAGAGGGAACAAGAAATATTGGCCAAAGAATTGGAAAAGGCGGAGTTGGAAGCCACTATAGCTGAAATAAAAAGAAAGATTGATTTCCTTAAGCAGTCTTTTGGACCCACCAATATGCTTTCCACTTCTCAAGCACAAGGTGTAAATATGTTGAACACTGCTAGAACTTTAGGTATGCCCAAAACTTCTAATATCTCAAATGTTCAAGTATCCACATCTTTGGGTGTAGGCCCATCTCAAAAAAGATCCATACATGAAAGACATAAGCAATTGGTTTTTAATGGGATCCTTGGTTACCCAAATCCTATCCCTGATGAAATTAGGAAAAAGCTTCCAAAATTCACTGGAAGCAATGCAATTACTTGTGAAGAACATTTGAAAAGTTTCACTGATGTGTTAGATGATTACAACATTGAGCCTGATGATGTGATCATGAAGCTTTTTGTTCAGTCTCTGACAGAAGATGCTAGAGATTGGTTTAGAAATTTGCCTCATGCTAGCATATGCTCTTGGGAACAGTTCAAATGTTTTTTTAAAGAAAAATATGGTGACAAAAATAATGAAGGTTTCATGCTTAATGAATTCAATAATATCAATAAAAATCCAAATGAGGGTGTTGTTGAATTCAATGTCAGATTTCAAAAGGTGATGCATAAATTGTTAAAAGTAATTAGACTACATGACAAGATTTGTTTGGTCACCTATCTAAATGCTTTTGATTCCAAAATGGGGTATCTTTTAAGAGATAAGAACCCTAGAAATCTTGCAGAAGCTTACAAACTAGCCACTAATATAGAGAGCAATAGAAGAATATCAGGGAAGTTGGGAAGGAGAGAGGATTATAGGCCTTGAGTCTCAAACAGAAAAGAGCCAGGGAAACCTAAGACAAAACCAAAAGATGATGATAGTTTGAAGCAAATCTTGAAAGAAATAAAATATTTGAAACCTAATGAGGCAAGAAATAATAGAATACAGGGAAATGATAGGCCATCCTTCAACAACTTCAACAATAAATTACCAAGAATGCATAACTATCCCTATAACACCCAATGGAAAGATGGGAAGCCAGTGCCTCCTGAAACAAAAGATAGGCCAACTGATAAGACTCCAGATCCCCTACATAGGAATACAGTAAACATGAATGATGATGTTCCATGGTGTATTTTTTTTCAATTGCCTCGTGATCCTTACTACTGTGCAATAGCTCAAAGTGTTTCTGCAGATGATGAGCAGGACAATAACCATGAGGAATCCTATGATGATCAAGGTTGTGGTATGACTTCCTCATACATATGTGATGAAATAGATTCTAGTGAAGAAGATGAAAATCAAGATGCTGGCAATTCCCAAGTTAAAATTGAGACTTATCATCAGTAGGTGCTTTTTGATGAAGAGGACAGTCATTTGGATGGAGTCCAGTGCAACAACTTAAAAAATGATGAAACAGTAGTGTTGAGGAGACCTTCTGATGAAGAGATTGCACAAATCATAGTAGATATGGTCACCCAAGCTAGAAGTAACTACAATTTGAGAAATAGGGTGGTGGGTGATTCAAGTAAAAAATCAACTGGCATATTTATCAAAAGAACAGGTTAAGATGTGAAACAAACTCAAGACAAAAGTAAGGTTGCTAATGTTGTTGGCAGGACTAGGATCAAGAAGAATGTAACATTTGTTCCCCCTAATGTAACTTATAAGGTAAAGCAAAAACCTCTCTAGGAGACTGTTGTCTCTGCCCAAAAGGAAGGCAAAATCATGAACAAGGACCGGCAAGGCCTTATGGAGCGTGGAAACAATAAGGAAGCTACTGTCATTAAGCAAGATGTAGTTGAGCCCAAGTATGTCCCAGTTGATATGGAAAAACTATTGTCACAAATCACTATCAAAGTCCCTTTATTGGAGATGATGAGAATAGAAGAACATAAAGAGAAAGCTTTGAATTGGGTTCAAGGGATTCTTCCCTTTGATACCCAAAAATCCACTAAGGATAGTAAAGTGACTGTTGTAGCAGATGATCCAACTAAAAATCAATGTGGAGAGATCATCTCTGAGATCCCCCAGATGTATTTGGATACTAATGTTATAAATACCACAATAGGGACTGTTGATCCTTTCTTTTTGTCCCTAATAGTGAATGGAAAGTTGTTGAAAAATTGTATGATTGATTCAGGAGCCTCTAATACTGTTATGCCTGCAGAAATAATGAAATCTTTGGGATTGAAAGTAGATACACCTTATGGAAGATGTTAGGCTATGGATTCAAGAGAGTTCCTTGTTATTGGTACTATAAGAGCTTTCCCTTATAGGTTAGAAACTTTTCCTGATAAGTTGTTGACAATGAGTATCTTAGTGGTTGATATCCCACCTCACTATGGGATGTTATTGTCTAGAAAATGGAGTGCTTCAATGGGAGGTAGTATCCAGTGTGATTTGTCCTTTTTAAATTTCAGTATTGATGTTGAGAATGTGAAAGTATCCAGAGAAAGCAGAACCCCACACATGATAGAGTTGAATAATATGGATGAGTTGAATTGTTATGTGGATGTTGACATGGAAAACTTTAGAGTGGAAAAAGCCATTTCACAAAGGGAGGATTCAGATCCTTTGACCCAGGAACTGAGGGAACAAAAAGATGGATTGTGGCAGATGTATTTTGATGGAGCATGCTCAAAGGAAGGTTCAGGAGTCAGAGTTCTATTCATATCTCCATCAGTTACCACCTTTAAGTATTCATTTTCATTGACTTTCCAATGCACAAATAATACTGCTGAATATGAGGCACTGTCATTAGGATTGAATATTGCTATCAAACATGGGATTAAATGTTTAAAGGTTTTTGGTGATTCTGAGCTTGTGGTGGCACAAGTTCGATCTAAATATGCTGTTAAAAATGATAGATTGAAATTGTATAAGCATGTAGTCTGGGACTAGATTGAAATGTTTGATGCTTTTAATATATGTTGGGTGGAAACATCCAAAAACATAATGGCTGATTTTTTGGTCAATGTTGCTTTGAAAAGAGATGATTCAACTTTGACTGGAGTTTCAATAGTTGAAATAAAAAGTAGGCCAGTTGTGTCAGACAACATTTACAATTGGAAAGTTTTTGAGGATGATCATGACATTTTGAAATTTATTCAGTGCCTTGACATATATGAAGATCAGCTTATAGAATGCAATACATTGGTTGAGGAAGTTGATGGTAAGGACATGGTTATGGAAAATGAGGTAATCCAATTGAATTCAAATAGTATCCCTAAGGGCCTAACTAAGTTAAAAGCACTATATAATAGCCAAAATGATCATATGTTAAAAATAAGTAATGCTAAGACAGAAGATTTGGAACAAATAAATTTGGGATCACATAATGCACCTCAAATGGTTTATATTGGAAAGGGATTGGCTCCTCAACTGAGATATAATTTGATAAAATTGTTAAGAAGGTATAAGCATGTTTTTGCATGGTCATATGATGACCTAAAAGCTTATAGAGAGGATTTTTTCCAACATGAAATCCCATTGAAGGATGAGGTCAAACCTTTTATGAAAAAAAAGAGGCCCATCAACCCATTGTTAGCTCCTAAGATGCAACAGGAGCTAGTCAAGTTGAGTGATGTAGGAATAATCCAACCTATATAGCATTCAACTTGGGTGTCTAACTTAGTCCCAGTCAGAAAGAAGAATGGGGATATCAAATTATGTGTAGATTTTAGAAATTTGAATGTTGCATCATTGAAAGACAACTATTCACTGCCCAACATGGAGGCAATGTTGCACAAAGTCACTGGATGTGAATTATTGTCTATGATGGATGGTTTTTCTAGATATAACCAGGTGTTAGTAAAAGAATCTGAGTAGTTCAAAATAGTATTCACTACACCTTGGGGAACCTATGTTTATGTCAGAATGCCATTTGGTCTTAGAAATGCTGGAGCAACTTTTCAGAGAGCCATGGATGTTTCTTTTAAGGAGTATATTGAATTATTCATGGTTGTCTACCAAGATGACCTAACTGCCTACTCAAAATTGGTTGTTGACCACCTAGAAAAGATTTTTGTCAAAGCACTGGAGTATGGTGTGTCTTTAAATCCAAAGAAGTGCAATTTTGCAGTCAAGGAAGGAAAGTTGCTGGGACACATTGTATGAAAGGAAGGAATAAGAATTGACCCAGAGAGAGTTGAGGCTATTAAGAGAGTTATAGCACCAAAAAATATCAAGGGAGTGCAGTCCTTTTTAGGAAAGATCAACTTTGTCAGAAGATTCATTGCCAATTTTGTTGAAATTGTTAAGCTCATAGTGAAACTGCTCAAGAAAGATGTGAAGTTTCAATGGACTACTGAAGCTCAAGGTGAATTTGATAAAATTAAAGAAGTAGTTCAATAGGCACCTATGCTTAGGTCCCCTGATTATACTAAGCCATTTTTGCTCTTTTCCTTTGCATCATTTCACACAATTGCTGCTGTACTACTGTAGAAGGATAATCAAGGTTTTGACCATCCAATTGCATTCTTTAGTAAGTCTTTACAAGCTAAAGAGTTAAATTATGAGATGATGGAGAAGCAGGCATATGCCCTAGTAAAAGCAGTGAAATCTTTCAGACCTTATCTAGTTTGTGCTAAGGTCATTGCATATGTCCCTCATGCTGCAGTTAAGGATGTCCTCAGTCTGAAGTTACTGGTAAGAGATGTAAGTGGATTTCCAGGATTCAAGAGTTCAATTTAGAAATCCATATTACCAAGCTTGTGAGAGGACAAGGCCTAGCAAAATTGATGACTGAAGAGAACATGGATCTAGTTCAGGTTAACAATGCAGGAATCCCTGATAAGACAATAACAAGTATTGAGTTGCAATCAGAATATGTTGGTATTGTCTATTTCATAAAAAATGCTAAATGTCTAGGATATATGACAGACAACCAGAAGAGGTCTCTAAAATTGGGAGCTTAGAAATATGCATTGATACAAGGAGACTTATATTGGAAGAATATAGATGGAATTTTGCTCTTTTGCCTTGATAGATATCAAGAAGAGAAGGTTTTGAGTGAGATGCACGCTGGTGTTTGTGGAGGCCATTATTCAGCAAAGACTACCACTCATAAGATCTTGAGGGCTGGTTATTTTTGGCCTACACTGTTTAAAGACTCATTTCAGTTTGTGAAGAAGTGTGAAGCCTATCAGAAATTTGCTTCCAAATTAAAATATTTAGGAGCACTATTGTTGAACCCAATAATTGCTGAGGCACCATTTGCTATGTGGGGATTGGATTTCATAGGGGAATTTTCTAAGAAATCTAGTGGAGGACACAGTTGGCTGCTTGTTGCAACTGACTATTTCACAAAATGGATAGAGGCCCTTCCCACAAAGAATGCAACTAGTAAAGTGGTGATTCATTTTTTTCTTGACAATATTTTGACCAGATTTGGTGTTCCCATAACACTGATCACAGATAATGCAATGTGTTTTAGATCAGATGAATTCAAGGAATTCTATAGAGACAATGGAATCATGAAATCTTATTCATCTCCTTATCATCCTCAAGTGAATGGACAAGCTGAGTCTAGCAACAAAAGTATCCTGACAATCTTGAAGAAAACACTTGAGAAAAATAAAAGAGCCTGGCATTCAAAGTTGAAATTGGCCTTATGGGCAGATAGGATCATAGTAAAGAGAGCCACTGGGAAGTCCCTTTTGAGCTTGTATATGGCTTATAGTCAAGATTGCCTATAAATAATTTGCTTCCTATTTATAATTTTATTCAGGATGAATAATTGGATGTATTAGAACTAATGTAGGACAGGATCATGCAATTGACTGAGCTAGATGAAATGAGAAGGGAAATTCAAAAAAGTAGCATCAAATTGCAACAGAAAATGAAATACCTATTTGACAAGAGGGCTACTACCAGAAAATTCACAACAGATGATTTAGTACTTCAATGGAATGTGAGAGCAGAAGACAAAGAGAAACATAAAAAATTTGAGTCATTATGGCTTGGTCCCTTTGAGATTCATGAAAGTTTTGGAAAAGACTCTTATTTGTTGAAGAGTATGGATGATGAAATTTTTGAGTTGCCAGTGCATGGGAAATTCTTAAAGCCTTTCTTCATTTGAATCTTTCTGCATGCATATGTAATTATCTTGTAAATATTGTATATGTGTGTTTCTTTTAGTCTGTGTGCTTCCTTTCCAGTTTTAGGTCAGTGCATTTTTTGGTCTTCGTCCCAGAGATCCATGGTTCTTATTCAAACTCGCATTTTAACATCCTCAGATAGAGCCACTATTGGTTAGAAATATCATTTTTTGTTTTTTTCCCTAAATTTATGGATGATCTTGAAAAAATTACAGTCTTTAGGGTTTGCTAGGTCTAATTGCCTTTGAAAAATCATAAAAACCCTAGTTTAGGTCATCAACGTTCTAATTCTCTATTACTTTATCGGATGACTTAAGTCTCAAAATTTGCATGTGGACTTCTATTTTCCTCTTAGTCGTTGAGTCTCCTTAAGGTTTAGGAATATTCCCATTTGTCTAGCGAATGCCTGAGAGCCTTTGTCGCCCATTCTCATGAGTCTCTTGGAATATTCCTTAGTGTTTAACGACTTAGCATTTCACCTTTAGTCTTTAGATCTCACAATGATATTCTTGAGATCTAGTGACTGTTGTATTTGATTCATCACTAAGAGACTATTGTCATGAAATCTTTGAATTGGTTTTTCCTACGGTCAGGAGATCTCACAATGATTTATTTAAGTGACCTTTTATCCAACGATCATGAGTTTTCTCTTTGGTCGCTAAATCTCAAGATGGAACATCAGTCTTCCTTGGTGGTTGTCTCTAGATCTCATAATAATATGATGATTTGTCTTTTCGTTCAATGATTGTGAGTTCTATTGGTCATGTGATCTCTTGATGTTGATGGCTATTTCTCTAGCGGTTAGTTATTCTACGACGCAATTGTCACCATATCTCTAAATGCAGTGGTTAAGTGACAAATGTTTGTTTGATCAATTAAGAACCGTTGATGAATTTTGATCATGTGGATGGTGCTTGATCTCCAGTCTTAACCCAGAGTGAAGAAATGTTCTCATGACTTGGAGAATGCCTCTGTCATGTGTTCTCAGGATTAAACCCTAGTTAAGTGAAAGATTGTGAGATTTAGTGAGAAATCTTTGTCGCCAAGTCTCCAGATTTGCCCGAGGTCAAGTGAGGGTTAATGAAGTGGTTAGGACTTGGTGGTTATGATTGTATTTAGTGATATAGCAATTGTGTGGTCATGTGATCTCAGGTTCCTGATAGTTAAGTGACAAGCTTTCAGCGATTCAGCGACATGATTTTCTCAAGGTCGCGGGATCAGGTGGTTAGTTGTGAAATCTTCTCACGACTTAATATGGACCACTGGATGAATTGAGGGACTAGATCGATGGTGGTCACGTGATCTCAAGAAAGAAGTCAAATAGTCAAAGCTTTGAGAGATTATGATATTTCTAGTTTGTCGCTAGATCTCTAGGTTGGGTGATCGTTGAAAGTTTTCAAAGACAAATATATTGTCGCGACTATAGTTTTTGACTATGGTCGCTAGTTCTCAGAATAGAATAAATTAATGTATCACTTTCTTCAGTTGCTAGATCTCCAAATGGCTAGGTCACCTAATCTGAGAATGAAGTTTGAAGAGTCAAAAGTATTTTGCGACTACAAGATTTCCTCTTAGTCGCCAGATCTCAGAATACCTTTCTAAAGCTCCAAATTTGTAAAATGACTGTCTTTTTCTTCAGTTGCTAGATCGAGGAATGTTCAAATTTAAAATTTTTGAGCTACGGCTAGTAAATTGAAACCATGTGTGTGCCAAAGTAATGGCAGAAGTGACCTTTTGATGGTTGGAGATGTTAGATGTGGTGGCACATTCAATGCTACAGGTTAAAATAGTTAGATGCGGCTCATTTGGGAGTTACGAAGCTTATTGAAGAAGTACAGAGCACTAGTTTTTTTGAGCTTTCTGGACTTGCAGTGTGATCAAAAAATTTGGAGAGGAATTTGCAGAGCTATAGTCAGGATGAGTTAGACAACAGCAAGTGGAGCTTCTACCAGCTAGGGGTCGAAGGAGTTTAAATGAAAAGGGTTGGTATTTGGGGGTTTCTTTCCCACTTTGCCTTACCTCCAAAGACTTGAGCAGATGATATCTCAATTTTTCACACTTGTTGAATCTATGAAGGATCAAATTGATGATGCTAATCAGGGAAAAAAGGCCCATTCAAAATCAGAATGTGATGAGGATAGTGATGGTGGCTACCCCATATATAGTCCACCCACTATGGAACAACCAATGACCGAAGGGCCTAGAGGGGAGAAAGAAAATGTAGATCTTGTTGAATTGCCTAGTTTTGAGGATACTAATGAGCCTAAAAAGAAAAAGAAAAAGTTGTTAACTAGTGAACCTTCAAAGAGGAGGAAGAAAGACAGAATGAGTGCCCTCTACACAGGGACTAGCTTTCATCACCATGAAATTAGGAAAGCAGTCAGAGAGGCTAAAAGGCAACAAAAGTATGAAACAAAAGATGTGGAGTTGCCTCTGGCCGTGGGCCAAGATGAAAGATTGATTGAGCAAGATGCCTTTATGAAGGAAGAAAATTTTGTGAATTCTGAGGAATTCAAGAGTTTCTTGTTATGGAATAAGCAGCAACAGGTGGCTTCTAGTGTACAAATAACTGAGGAAGGTCAAGTACCAGATGAGGCATTGCAACAATTGAAGGAATATGACCCTAAGGGGGAAAATATTACTCCAGATGAGGCTAGGGAATTAGTGAGAAAAAGTAATATGTTGCTTGTGCTTGGGTGGAGTTTATATACTGACTTCATAATAGATCAAATAAAGAGATAAGAAGATGTCACTCTATCTTCTGAAACCCAAGTAGGGGACATAATAAGAAGATTTGGTTATAGCCCAAAAAGTTAGGCCTTGGCCATGTGGAGTCTATATCCAAAAGACAAGAAACCACAAATTTTGAATGTAAAAGAAAAAATGGAGGGAGATAAAATAGTATGGTCAAGCCAAAATACAGGGGACCTGGAAATTTCTCAGGTTTTGACCCAATTTGCAAAATTAAATGAGGATAAAACTAAATGGCTATCAGAGAGATATGGCAACCTCTTGGAGGATTACAGTGCCCTGGTGAAGGATAGGGACTTGCAGATAATAAAAGTCATAGCATTAGAGAAGCAGGCAGAGGAACTGTAATTGCAAATTATAAATACCCCTGTAGTAGCCCTTGCACCTCCTGAGTAGCCAGTGGCAATAAAGGCACAAGGAATGACAGATGAGGAGGTGGTAGCTGAATTGAAAAAGATCAATGATGAAAAGAATGAGGCAGTATTGCAAGCCCTATTGAGTGTTTTGCAGCACAGATTGAACACAATCAAGGATACATTTGACCTAGTTTATAATGCTTATAGCAAATTGCCAGAATTGCAAAAGGAGGTCAATAGTTATGTGTAGATTTTGAGTGAGTTTCATACAGTGTGGTTTGTCAAAGTGCCACTTTTTGAGAGATTGATTTTTTCTCAATCTATGGGGAGTGACATACCAGAGATAGTTGTAGGAGTTGGTGAGGAGATTGACAAAATTAAAGCCATTTTACCTCTTTTCAAGGGTAAAGAAAATTTGATTGAGGCTAAGATAGCCATTCTCAGCTCGTGTACCATTAGATTCATCCCCTCAATTTTGAGTACAGATGGGACAATGAAGAACCTTGATAATTGGAGATCGAATGCTGATCTTCTACTGCCTAGGAAAGAGGCATTTTTAGGTGAGATTAATGATGTTGATTTAGAGAGCTTCAATAAGGCCTTAGATGAAGCCATCAAGGCAGAAGTGGACCTCACCAAGTTTGTGTCAGATGTTAAGGCAATTACGGATGGGAGATGGGAGAGACAAAAGGCCCAACTACAACTTGTCCAAGGTTTTAATTGGCCATCAGAGGAATAGGTAACTACATGGGATGAAAATACAAAGCCCAAGAAGGCTAGATCTACCACAGTTGATTTGGATATTTTGGATGAAGATTGAAAAGGACATCTGACACACCTGACACCTGATCCAAGGAATACAAGATTGATAAGCTATCATTCAAGAATGGTGTAGGTTAGCCTAAAATTGTGGTCACCATGTCTCATTGAAATCAGGAGCTATCATAAATGTTTGTAGTTGAAGGTGTCAATTTTTGAGTAGCCAAAGATGTACCATAATCTGAGAAAGTTTTGTCCTTTCACCACCTGAGGGTTGGTTGTATTTTTGTTGTATTTTTATGTTTTAAAAAGGAGTTAGGTTTTCCAACCACCTGAAGCTTGTTGCATTCCCATTAA
Organism: Chamaecyparis obtusa; assembly: GCA_027943335.1. NCBI lineage: Eukaryota > Viridiplantae > Streptophyta > Pinopsida > Cupressales > Cupressaceae > Chamaecyparis > Chamaecyparis obtusa. The sequence continues at coordinate 763,340 of BSBK01002736.1, read as the reverse complement.
TGAGTGAATTCCAAGGTGGTTATGAAAAGGCTATATAGAGTTGAAGGCTCATTTTTGTAAAGGTTGGTAGAAAAAGAAGTAGAGATTGAAAGGATATAGAAAATAGAACTGGATTGCTTAGGAGAAAATCACCAAGCTTTTTGTCTGGTCTTCTGAGTAATGGAATTGTGAATGTAAGTGGCAAGTTGATTTTAATACAAATACACTACAACTTCTACCATATATTGTTATTGTCTCTTTGCTTATGTATTTTACTCTTGTATGTTTTTCATGTTAGGCATTTGAAATATACCAGTTGTAAGGCAACCTGCTTGACTATTTTATGAGCTTCTTTCAAGGAAAGAATTAAATGTGCTTATATGTCATCTTGGAGTAAATATATTTGTATGGATCTTTGATGATAACAATATTTGGCTAACAGAATAGGTTGTAAGGAAACCTATTTGGAGTTGTAGTTAGTGTGTAAGGCATACTGTTGTGTTTCTTTTAGGGTTTACTTTTTGATTTGCATTGTGACTCTGTTGCCCTTAGGATTAGGCACTGGTTTGGTATCTTTTTCTCATAGTTGTATCTTTCATCGATCTCAGAGAAGAAGTTGAAACATTCACATTATTTATCAATACCTTTTTATTTTTATGTGTATTGCACTTGATAGAATGGACTGTGCCCATGGCATTTAGTTCATATTTCCTGATTTTGTAAAGAGAGAATCATATTAGGTTGTCCTTCCTTAAAAGGAAGAAGGATGAGAATCCTTAAAGCACTGATTATTGCTTCGCTTACAATCAGACTTTGTCTGGTTAAAGTTTTCATTAAAGTGATTACAGTCATATGCAAAGTGTTTTATAGATTTAGGCATTAAGAAGACTAGAAGCTAGTTAGTGTCCACTCATAAGAATACTACAAAGACAGTCATCATCAAAAGGTAATACCTACCTGAGTCTGTGGAGCTCAAAAATGAAGGAGGATCTTTTCCAATCCTTAGCAATTAGGTCTTGCTCTTGTGGGAATCAATCTTAGGGAACACAAGTTCAAGCATCATTTTATGTCCTACAAGAAAAATCCATAACATAACCCGCCAAGTTGGTACCAGTAACTAAATCCACGTGTACCAAGGAAGTGCAAAAGGACAAAGTGAAAAATCTTGGAAGAAAAGTTCAAAGTCCTCCTATGGAAGATAGAACAGAAGCACAAGGAGAGAAGTTTGATGGAAAAGTTATCAGTCCTCATGCTGAGGATAAGGGTAAAGGAGAATAAGAAATAAAAGGAAAATCTATTGAGGTGCAAGAGCCTAAGGAACAAGAGGCAATCCAAGCTCTTGTATAGATGCCAAGTGGAAGCACTCCATGGAGAACACAAAAGGAGAAAGTAGAGGTAACAATTGATGAAGACATTGTTATTCCTAAATGGGATATCGCTAACCTCTCTTATGAGAAAATGTAGATATTGAAAGATTTGCTGACAAGAAAAAGTAGACAAGAGGAACTCAGAAGGGAACATCAACAGAAATAGGTTCTGTATGAAATAAAAGATATATTTAATGAGGTTTATGATTTGTCATATGTAAATAGTTTCACCCCCATATTGGAACAACTAGTACATATTGTTCAAAAAGTTAATAATGATGCTAGCAGTGCAAGTGACAAGCTATTTGAGTGGTCAGAATGAAAGTTTGAGATCAAAATGCTAGAGAAAGTATCTACCAAGATAGCAATGAAACAGGTTGGACTATCCACCTTGGTAAAAGAGACCGAAGAAGTAGTTGTGAATGTACAGTCTATGTTGGCCTTTTGTAATGAAGAATTATTCACTGAAGAAAATCAACGACTGGTTGATAAACTAAAGAAAGAATTTAAGTCCACCAGTCAGTCTTTAAAATTGGATGTAGAAACAAGTGCTGCACATTATACTAAAATTCTGCATACCCAAGGTAAGTTAGCCGAGCTGATGGCTAATGATGGAAAGATTCAATCTCGACTACTTTCTATGCAAACTATTTTGACACCTCATCTAGAGGCCATTCAGTGAATGTTAGTGATGGCTAAGGAATTAACTCAGAGAGACCCAAATCTATCTATAGCCGAGAGCCTCATCAATCTAGCTGCTGAGCTAGAAGTGCAGATAGAAGTTCTAAATAGTGCCTCAACTAGATGGGAAATTGCACTACACATGGTCATGATGTTGCATAAGCCATTTCTAGAGAAATTTTTGGAACTCCCTACTATTGAAGAAATTCATCATGTCAAAAACAAGGGGGAATCATCATGACATGATGAAGGATAGGTAACAAAATTTTGAATGTATATATATCTTAGGGGGAGTATTAGGCTAATACAACATACTTTTTGTAATTACAAGTATAATGTCATGAAAAAGTGTTTTTGCTACTAATGTCAAAGGGGGAGATTGTAGATCTCTATAATTTTGTTGACTATTAGTGATTCACACTTAGTCATATATCCAGGCAATGATGGTCGGTCATCACTGTGACCGAGTCATTATGTAAAGGCTGAGTTATGTATTGTACACTTACCGAGAAGTAGTACTGCCAAGTAAAGTCATGGTCAGTATGTGTTTGTATTATGCCGAGTATAGTTTTTACTGAGATTATATGCAATGATTACCAAGTGACAAAGAGATCAACAGATGCCGAGTACAACAAATGCTAAGTATCAAGAATAACATTTGTCGAGTTAGCCATGAATGACATATGAGTTTGTTATGGAAAAATTGATCGAGGTAAACCATTTTTTGGTGACAGCTGTATTTTGTATTTTATTTGTTGAGGTAATTACAGAGGTATTTATGTATTCATCTTGTAATTATTGATCCGTATGTTATACCAAGAACCAATCAAAAAATTGTAGAGCTTAAGCGGCAAAAGGAATCAATCTGAACCATAGATCTTGAATCATGAAAATGTTTTTCTTATTATATAAGGAAAAGATCTAAACCCTAATAAAAGAGAGAGGAGAGTGAAAGATATTGGGAGATCAAATGAATACTATGGGTATTAAGGAATGAGAAGAAAGGTACATAGAGAATAGTGAAGTATTCAGACAGAGTTCAGTGACCGAGCTAAGCAGTGAAAGGACATAATAGAGATAGAACTGATAGAAGAGATCAACATTATACAGTAAAGAGGAGATTTTTAATCTTCATATTAGTGCAAACCAAAAGATAAGGTATTGAGACATTCTAACTAGTGTATCAGGGTAAATCTCTTAACCGAGTAGTCCTAATAGACTTTGTGTAATCTCTTAACTGAGTGCTTACCTTGTTGTAAGTTTTAAATCCTTTAGCAAGGTAGACTGTATAAGTCTTTTAGCTTTTAATAGGGTAGACCCTTCACAAGGTAGACCATGTTTTGATCACATTTTGTAAGCCTTAATAGGAAAAACTTATTACTGCAGTAGTGAAGATTTGTGGGTGTCATCCCCACCCCAATTTTACCTCTCAAGGGTTTCTGGGTTACCAAAATTATTGTGTTGTGAGTGATTTCATGTATGTTGCTTAATATGTTGAGTTACTTAGATTGATCAAGTTTTGTTTATGCCATGCCAAAGTTTTATTAGAATTAAATTGGTTAAACTAGGTGATATCTGATTCACCCCCCCTCTCAGTATCACATTTCCCATTTATATTTCCAATAGCAACGGTCTTACCAGTTAAGGTTTGACATCAATGACAATACAAAAATTTCTTCAATTGTAGTTTCCAACACACTTACCAAATAGAACTGGAAAGTCCCATGATCACTAGGCAAGTAGTTCAAACCCTATTCTGGCCTGAGAAATTTTCAAAATTCAAACCCTATTCTACCCAGTTTTATAAATATTACCTTGCAATAAGTATGCGCATGCAGGTAGAAATTTTTATGGCATGCAATAGGTATGGCCCTGGGAGACATGTATGCAAAATATGGAACCATGGCCAAGGCCCACATAATGCTTTCAAACAAATGTAGTTGGCAGGTGTAAATCCAAATGCCACAATCCTATGCATAAACGTGTAGAACATTTAAGGAAGCCCTTGTTCAATACATAGCAAAGAAAAGAAGAATGCAAAAATTAATAATCATCTACCATATACCTTATGTAAAGATTGAGCTCAAGCTCCTGCTGCTATCCCATGATGTCAAGTAGATTCACGTGCGTGTTGCTCATCTTTTTTTTGCAAATGAAATAATGAAATGAGAAATGAAATTCCCTTTTTTTTTTATAAGTTATGCCCATGTTTGTCAAAATTTTGACCACCATGGAATTTGTCGCTATTTCGACAGACACAAGCATAAATTAACAAGAAATTTTTTTTTCCTTCTATAATCCGACCAAGCAAAACTTTCTTATTTTTTGGTTGAAAATTTTGGTAGAAAAACTAGGCCAAATGTACTAGTGATATATCATCAAAACATAAGAAGTATAAATAGTGTCTATAAAAACTCATAAAATACTCAAGTTTTAGCTAGAAAATCATAAAATAAATAGCCATAAACTGGGCTCATCATTGCCCCCTAGCTTGACCTTTTGTTGGTCCCACAAAAAACATAAAGTTTTTGAGCATTGCTATCATTCGGTAATCTATGACTAATTTTTGTCCACTGCCTCCCTTCGTATAGCTCCAATAAAATCCCTTGGTCTCTTTGTGCTTCTCCCACCTATTCACTTCCCCCTCCATATCATAATCTTCTAAGCTTTCTGAGTTTTCCAACAAAGGCAAAAGGAGTAAAGGCGGCTGAAATGTAAGAGGGATCCAAAAACTCTACCTTACTCTTACCAAGGAAATATACCATGGAGCTTGCCTATTTTCCATACTAAAATTCAGGGGTGAATGCAACTCCTTATTCCTTAATTCCTTAGTCATGCTAATCCACCTATATTGAATTGAGTTTAGAGCTTCACGCAACTCAACTTCAGCCATTTGAACATATTCATCAAAAGCTGTCTCCCTAAGAGGATAAATGAGTTGACTCCTTGATTCTGAAGGAGCAATCTTTAACTAGTCATAGTAATAGGTTTTAGGGTCTTTGGCCTCTGGTCTCAAATAGAGAGGAATTTATTCCTCCAACTCTCTATACACCTTTTCTTGGGATTCTCAACTAATTTCATTTTGAATCCATGACATAAGGGCTCTCAGTTGGATATCCCCAACATACAATAAGGGATTCCAAACTCTATCATTAGGGACTACAAGGTTGTGGAGAAAAAGTTCACACAAAAAAAATTTAATGGTTGTAGGAGAGCTATGAAAGACTGGGGAAACTCAAGGGGTTCACTCAACAATGGAGACCTATCTCTCATTATGAAAGTCATTTGGTAATTCAAAAACTACTCCTTAAGAAATATGGCATAATCAGGAGATGGAGATCTACAACTCATTAGCTCAGGTATAAGGGATGTTACCTTAGTGAGCTTCACACGTGGTTGCTCCACTTCTTCTTTCTTGAGGTTTTCTTGATAATGTTGATCAATGACTCTATTCAATTCTTTCTTTTGTTGTTTCTATTGTTCCCTCTCTGTAACTAATTGTTTAGACAACTGGAAAATAATAGAAAACAAAGACACTTAGCAAGAATCACCTGACATGGTATTGACACAAGGGTTTTTTGCCAAATGTGAAACATGAGATTCACCATGATTCAAATTCATTTCTTTTGTGGGGTCTGTCTAAACCACCATAGATCTCTCTGAATTACTACACTATTGTGTGATAGAAGATAATGCATCCAAACCCTAGCTCACTATATGTTCCACCATTTTATTGACCAGATTCATGTTAACATCAGGATTCTCTTTGAACCAATTCTCCTCTGCTACTGTAGAAGGTGATTCTAGCATATCTTCTTCTGCTGCAAAAAATTCCCCTGACATGATATCATTTTTTGAATCATTGAAGTTGTCAACTATTTGAGGACGTCTAGAAGATGAACCTCTCTGTTGGAACCTAAAATCCTGCTCGTTGGAACTAGAGTCATCTCCAATTATTATACATTCTTTATTCATTTTCCCTACATGAAATTATTCTTCTTCATCTTCAAGAAACTTCCTAGGAAAATCTTGTTGACTACCTCTAGGTTCCTCTTTCCTTGGTTCATAGACTTCAGTTTCAATAATTGTACTTGAAGGTGGTATATCTCTGGATACATTGTGCCTCCTACTATTCCTCCTCAATGGGGTTTCTGCTTCTTTTTCAAAAATTTTCTACTTTTTAGGGGTGGTTGAAGCTATAGGAGGTCACTCTTTTGTCTCCTGAGAAGAACTGGGGACAATATTTCCTCTTTTATTTATTTTCCTCTAGGAAACCCTATTTGACAAGGGAGTACTCTTTTCTATAGATGTTTTATCCTCTTCCTCATCCTGAGCTCACACAGAAGTGGATGATTGAGGGGAACTTTTAGGGGTCTTGAACTTAGACTTTCTCCTTAAAGAAGACTTTGGCTCAAGTTCCACAATGATTTTCTTAACCCCATGTTCAGTTTGAACCCTTTTTCCTACTCTTTGCCTTATAGTTCCTAGGATTTGTTCCTTAAATCCTTCTAACAAAAAATCTTCTCGTGACATCTTCGACTGTTCTCTCAAATATTTTTCAACAATTAGCTTAATTAAACAATGATGAGAGACAATGTCAAGCTTACCTTCCTCCACTATAGAAGCTCTCTTCTTCAAAATATTGAACATGAAATTGGGCACATTAATAGGTCTATTATCATGTCATAGGCCGCTAAAGAATTTAAAATGAACATAATACAAGAACATCTGTCATCCCTCACAAGTAAAGTATTTGATAATGTGGACTGCACACTGCCTAAAGGGGTCTAGAAGAGATATCAAGTGTGTACCTTGATTTCTATCAACATCCAATGGAGGATTTGTGTAGAGTAAACTACACCCTAGATGTTGTTGGATCTAAGTTTTTCGAGAACTCTTCTCCTTCCTTTGGTAGACCCATAAAATCACCCATGATTGACTGCGTAAAATATACCCTTAGTCCTTTAACCATGGCCAATCCTTCCTTTAGCATGCTTAGAAAATGCAATGCAATCGCACCATCCTAGTTGGTGAGTCTCTTAATATAATCAAGCAACTGTCTAGTTTGGAAATATGGTGTACAAGCCTGATCATTTAATAGAATATCATGTAATGTGGGCTCACATCGGATGAGGTCTCCTCCCATCTCTTATATTTTTAGACTACTCAAAATAATGTTGTAGAGAATCCAAACAAACTTCAACAAGGATTGAGCAAGCAAGCTATAGGCAAGCTACAAGAAAATTCAAATACATAAAGTTCTGGAATTTTGAAAATGTAAGAACTTAAGGAAATATGAGTGCAAATCTGACATATATCTTGAACTAACTATTCATAATTACTCTACAGACTTTATACTATCCACCTTTTCATGATATGCATGAAATAATAACTTTCTTCAAGGTTGTCACATCACTCAAAGTGAAAATTGGCAAGAAGTGTGTAAAAGTACAGGTAATGTTTAAAAGAATTTTAAAAGAATCGAATATAATGATTTTATGAACACAATTAAAACAAAAAATAATATATCTTCCCCCCCAACTTAAGTGGGCAATTGGTCCCACAACTTCATATGTGACGAGGTGTTGGCACCTGCAAAATTTCATGGCCCTCCCATTTTTCTTCTGATCTCTGTAGCTTGTTTTTCCCTATTTTCTGGCTAAAACCCTTGTTTGAAATTCAAAATCTAGCCATTGCATATAAGAACCCTAATGACCCTTGGCCCTGTTCTAATTTCATATTACTTTTTAGGCCACTTAAAATTTCATAAAGGCATGTTTGTTAAATTTTATTCCCTAGCGGCCTTTATTTTCCTAAGTTTTCATGCGCCCGGTGAAATAAGTTCCTAAGTCTTTCGGTGTTAATTTTTCCTAAGTTCCCCGTAGTAATATTTTCCTATGTTTCACCCTTTAAAATATGTGGTTTTCATTAATTCATGAGATTGTTTGGTGTTAGAGGTCTCTGACATGCGAATTCATGATTGCGTGTCATCTGTCCCAGTGGGCCCTGTCTTCCTTCCCCGTTGACTTGGTTAACGAGTGAGTAGAATCAATGATCATCGCTATACCGCTGAGGGAAGATGCATGGGTTTTAACATAATGCTTTAATGATGACTATCTGATGTGATGGTAGATAGATTGTGGGTCCATAATGACACATATGCAGAAATGGCAAGCTGTGATTGGTCCATGTATTAATGAGGTGGAGGTTGTCAGTGGGACCTAGTTTTTGGCTTGTCAAAGGGTCCTGACCTTGTCAGAGAATCGAAAAATGGTGTAAGTTCTTATCAAATTTGTCAGAGGCTTCAGATTATGTGATGACCGTTGATCTTCTTGATGTGGGCCCAGTAAATTTCTCATCCTTTTGGCAGTTCTGACAAAAGTATGCTTTGTTCGCAGGTTCACGTGATATTTTGGCGAAATGTCTAAAGACTTGGCGGTTTGGTGAACAATGTTTACGGAATCGTTAAATTCTCTAGCAGTGCTCTCAAAGTTCTCACGAATGGGTAGGGGTTTCTTTGGTCACATGTTCACCAAATGGATAGAAGGGTAAAGGTTTGCCAAAAATAGTGGGACCGCATGATGATTCATCACTGAGGTGTTAGTTTCTGATTGACTGAGCTGGAGGATGATGAGGAATACCATTGGGTGGGGCTGTTGTCAGAAGAGTTTGTGATGGGGACAAAATCATGTAAGTTCTCATGGGTTGTGTCAGAGCCATGAGATCTTATGCCCACTGTCCATTTTCAAAGGCTTTGGTGGGTGGGTCCTGTGTCAGAGATGACTAGGTAGTTTCAGTGAATGATGTAGTGACAAATGGCACAAAGTGAGCCTAGGTGGGGTCTAAGGTCTTTGCAGTTCGGAAAAAAGTGTTTAGCGGCTCAACAAATTTTTCAAAGGCCTCGCTCATTCATGCAATAAAGTGGTGATATTCTAAATTGAGTGGAAATTCAATGAGTATGTATTTGTGTAATCGCTAAAATATCTGGTGGTAGTATGAAGTATTTCATGAATGGCCGATTCCCTTCAGTCACTGGTTCGCTAAATGAGGGACTGAGATTAGAAGCTTTCCTTTGTTCGCCAAGTCATAGTGTTAAAGATGGGTTAGTGTTTTCATTTTGTGAATTGGAAACACTTTGTCGCATGTTCACTAAAGGGGACCTAGGGTATCTGATTGAGTTAAAGATGAAAAGCCTGTGAAAAGGAGAGATCTGATGGTCATGATATAAAGTGGATCTAATTTCAAATATTGATCACTGATTTTTTGCTAGAGCCATAAAGTAACCGTTGAAATTCCAATTCAAATTTTCTGAGGGTTTCTAGTTTCAAAAAGGACTAGAATTTATGGTTTTAGCAGCAGGATTTGATGAGGTTGTTATGTCGACTGCTGTAGGGTGGTCCAGAGAGTTTGATGATTGATTGCAGATGCCTGTACCATCATAAAATGGACATAGGTAAAGCTCAAGGCATGTTTTAGGTGTACAAATAGACTGAAAATGTATGGTGTTTGCATGATCTTTGGTACAAATTAGAGGATTTTCATTGATGAAGATCAGTTTTGGGTCTATTTGTCCAGGCTGCTTGGTTTTCTCCCCTGGAATTTATTGCTGATTGATATTGGTTGATTTAGTGGGTGAAACCCTAACGCTAGCTATCTGAAGCTTGTTGCATCCTAACATGTTTGGGATTCCAAGATAGCTAGTGGTATAAGTAGTAAAAGTCCTAAATTTGTAAAGGTTCCAAAACTTTTTGGGTCTCCTAGCTTCTGGTTTTCCAATCCTTTTGGTTCCTAGTTCCAGTCTTTGGCAATCCAAGGGATTCTATTCTCTGGTTCCATATTCTTGACGGTTGAATGCTGGTAATACAAACTTTGCAGAGCAGATTGTTGATCCTATGATTTTGAGTAAAGAGTTTACTTGTATGTGTTGATACACTTCCATGAAATACAATACAATTTCTACCTTGGTTCTGTTATTGTCTCTTTGCTTTCTATTTATTCTTGTATGTCTCTATTTGTAAGGCATTTGGAACATACTAGTTGTAAGATAGCTATCTAATTGTTGCATGAGTTTCTTTCAAGGAAAGAATTAAATCCTTATGTGCAATTTCAAAGAATGAATACATCAGTGGAAGATTTTGATGGTAGCAAACCGAGATTGAGAAGATAGTTTGTAAGGCATTCTATCCAAATTGTATGTGGTTTGTAAGGCATTCTATCCAAATTGTATGTGGTTTGTAAGGCATATCACTGTATTTCCTAGAAATTCTTCTATTGATTTATGGTAGACTCTTTGCCCAAAGGATTAGGTACTGATCTAATTTCTATCATCCAAACACCTTTTAGTCATCAAACACAAAATTCATCACTATCAATACCATTTCATTTCATGTTCATATACCTAAAAAATAGGACTATACCTGATGTTTTACAGTCCATAGTTGCTGATTCCTTGAAGAGTGAATCAAAGGTTAGCCTTCCTTGAGTTTTACTCATAAAAAGAAGGACTCATCACCCTTATGCCATTGTTCATGTTATCATACTAGGAGTTTCATTAGTCATATCCTATAACAGGTTGTTCTCAGTTGTCTTTAGGATTATCTTCCATAAAAGTAACTCTATGAAACTCAATAGCATGACAATGAAGACCTAATCCACCATTCCATAGTTTACTTGAAAGATAGTAACCTATTTGTAGGCAATACCCGCCTGAGTCTTGTGGAGCTCAAAGCAGAAGGAGGATCTTATCCAATCCTCATTAATTAAGCTTTTCTTGCAAACATGGAAACCTATTTATTGAGAATCAAGCCAATGTCCTTGCCAAGTTTGACCCATAAGAAAAATCCCTAAGAGACTGGTGACTTTGTTGGGGAGTTGTAAGAGATGTTTTGCTAAGTTGTAGGGTTTAGTTGAGCTAGGGCTCCTACCCTATACAAACCACCTGGTTACCATTGGAACCTACATTTTAAAGAAGAATTCCCAATTTTTAGGTGGTGACTCTAACAATATTTGCAGCAGTACTGGTTAGAAAATCATTCACAAGATGAGTTACAGAGGTACTAGATCTCAGAGAAATAAGCTTCTTGAGGATAGATTGGGAGAAAGTATTCCAAGTACTTCTAGGCCTAATCAAACAAAGAGAGGAAGAAGAAATAGAAATATGTTTCATGCTCAAAAACATAGAGAAGATACTAGGCAAGAGGAACAAATCTAGTCTATTCAAATGAATCAAGAAGGAAATACCTCTGAATATGAGGAGGCTGTTGATTTGGGTTTGAACCAATATGAAGATGAGGTTCAAGTAGGAGATGCTAAGTCTAAGACTACTCTCCCTAAGTCAGAAATTTTTTTTGAAGAGGTCTATGAGTTGGAGAGGAGAGTCCAAGTATAGATCCATCTGAGACAGAAAAGAGACAAGGAAAAAGAGGAAAAGATCAGACATGCTATGATTAGAGCTGAGCAATTGAAGAGACAATTGTTGGATCTTGAGGCCATGAATCAGGATCATGTGATAGAACAAGTAGAAGATCAACTTGTTGTCCATAAGATCTATGAGACAAGAGATCCTAGGGATAAAGGTAAACAAAAGGCTATAGGAGTTTCAATAAATGAGCCAAATCATGCAAAGAAGTCCATGGATCAGGCAGCAAGATTAGAGGCCAACTTGGAAGAAGCAAAAATAAAACAAGAATTGTTGGCAAAGGAGTTAGAAAAGGCAGAGCTTGAAGCCACTGCTACTGAAATGAAGAGAAAGATTGACTTCCTTAGGCAATCTTCTGGACATGCTAATACCCTTTCCACTTCTCAAGCACAAGGAGAAAATGTGTTGAATACTGCTACAACTTCAAGTATGCCTAAGACTCCTAATGTTTCTAATACTCAAACATCTGCATCTTTAGGTGGTGGCCCATCTCAAGTAGGTCCCATTCATGAGAGACATATTCAATTGGTTTTTATTGGGATTCCTGGTTATCCAAATCCCATTCTTGATAAAATTAGGAAGAAGCTCCAAAAATTCACTGGAAGTAATGTAGTTAATTGTGAAGAGCATTTGAAAAGTTTTAGTGATGTGATAGATGACTACAATATTGAGCCTGATGATGTGATCATGAAGCTTTTTGTTTAGTCTCTAACTGAAGATGCTAGAGATTGGTTTAGAAATTTACCTCATGCGAGCATATGTTCATGGAATCAGTTTAGGTAGTCTTTTAAGGAATAGTATGGTGATAAAACCAATGAAGGCTTCATGCTTAATGAGTTTAACAACATCAAGAAAAATTCAAATGAGGGTGTTGTTGAATTCAATGTTAGATTTCAGAAAGCTATGCATAAGTTGTTGCAGGTTATCAGATTGGATGATAGAGTATGTCTTGTCACATACTTGAAATCTTTTGATTCAAAGATGGGATATCTTTTGAGGGATAAGAATCCTAGGAATCTTACAGAGGCTTATAAATTGGCTATTAATATAAAGAGAAATAGAAGGATATCAAGGAAATTGGGAAGGAGAGAAGATTGTCAGCCATCAGTCTCAAATAGAAGAGAGCCAGGGAAACTTGATGCAAAGCCAAAGGATGATGATAGTTTGAAATAAATATTGAAAGCAATATAGGATTTAAAGCCTGGTGAAGCAAGAAATAATAGAGTACAAGGAAATGATAGGCCATCTTTCAATAATTTTAATAAGTTACCAAGAATGCATAACTATCCCTATAATACTCAATGGAAGGATGGGAAGCCAGTGCTTCCCAAAAGAAAGGATAAATGAAATGACAAGACTGCAAACCCTTTGCACAGAAATACAGTGAATATGAATGATGATGTTACATGGTGTATTATTTTCCAATCACCTCATGATCCCTATTACTATGCTATTGCTCAAAATGTTTCTGCAGATGGTGATCAAGGCAACAACAATGATGATACTTATGATGATCAAGGGTGTGGTATGACTTATTCATACATATATGATGAGTTAGATTCTGCAGATGAAGATGAAAACCAAGATGATGGCAGTTCCCAAATCAGAAATGAGGTTTACCATCAGCAAGTGTTTTCTGATGAAGAAGATAATCACCTTGATGTAGTTCAATGCAATACTCTAAGGAGCGATGGGTCAGTAATGTTGAGAAGACCTTCTAATGAGGAAATTGCACAAATCATAGCAGACATGGTGTCTCAGGTTAAAAGAAACTATAATTTGAGAAATAGGGTGGTAGGTTGTCCAAGTGGCAGGCCTGCTGGAATTTTCATTAAGAAAATAGAAAGGGATGAAAAACAAGCCCAAAATAAGAAAAAGGTTACTGAGATTGCTGACAGGACCAAGTTGAAGAAAAATGTCAACTTCACAAAGCCAATTGTATCTTACAAAGTAAGAACTAAACCTCTTGTGGATGTTGTTTCTCCTTTGCAAGAGAAAGAAAAGGGTTAGAGCAAAGATTGTTCTAATGTGGTTACACATGAAGAAGATAAAGAGGTCACTGCCATTGGGCAAGATGTAGTTGACCCCAAGTATGTTCCCATTGACATGAGAAAATTGTTGTCACAAATCACTATTAAGGTCCCCTTATTAGAAATGATGAGGATAGAGGAGCATAAAGTTAAGGCTTTGAGTTGGGTAAAAGGAGCCTTTTCTTTTGATACCCAAAGTTCTACCAAGGTTGATGGAAAGGCTACTGCAGCAAGTGATTCAATTGAGAACCAGTGTGGGGAGATCATCTTTGAGATCCCTCAGATTTATTTTGATGCTAATGCTGCAAATGTTGTGTCAGGAATAGTTGATCCTTTCTTTTTGTCCTTAATAGTAAATAGAAAGTTGTTAAGAAATTGCATGATTGATTTAGGAGCCTCTAATACTATTATGCCTACAGAAATAATGAGATCCTTGGGCCTAAAAGTAGATACACCTCATGGAAGATGTCAGGCTATGGATTCAAGAGAGGTCCCTATTCTTGGTACTATAAAAGCACTTCCTTATAGGTTGACAACTTTCCCTGACAATTTGCTAACAATGAGTGTTCTAGTGGTAGATATTCCCCCTCATTATGGGATGTTGTTGTCAAGGAAGTGGAGTGCTTAGATGGGAGGTAGTATCCAGTGTGATCTGTCCTTTGCAACTTTCAATATTGATGGTGACAATGTGAAAGTATCCAGAGAAGGTAGAACTCCACATATGATTGAAATAAATGATGATTATTTGAATTGTTGTGTGGATGTTGACATGGAGAATTTCAAATTAGAAGAAACTGTCCCACCAGTGGAAGAGATAGATCCACTAGTTGTAGAATTAAAGGAACATAAAGATGGATTGTGGCAGATGTATTTTGATGGAGCATGCTCAAAAGAAGGCTCAGGAGCTGGAGTCTTATTCATATCTCCATCAGGTACTACTTTTAAGTATTCATTCTCATTGACTTTTCAATGCACAAATAATACTACTGAATATGAAGCACTATCTTTGGGATTGAATATTGCTATCAAACATGGGATAAAATGTTTGAAGGTTTTTGGTGATTCTGAGCTTGTGGTGGCACAAGTTTGATCTAAATATGCTGTCAAGAATGATAGATTGAAATTGTATAAACATGTAATATGGGATCAGATTGAAATGTTTGATGCTTTCAATATATGTTGGGTAGAAAGATCAAGCAACATAATGGCTGATTTTTTGGCCAATGTTTCTCTAAAAGGGGATGATTCAACTTTGTTTGGAGTGTCAATTCTTGAAGTAAAAAGTAGACTAGTTGTTGCAGACAACATTTACAATTGGCAGGTCTTTGAGGATGATCACGACATCATGAGGTTTATTCATTTTCTTGATATATATGAGGATCAACCTATAGACTGCAACACTTTGGTTGAAGAAATTGAAGGCAAGGACATGATCATGGGAAGTGAGGTGATTCAGTTGAATTAAAATAGTATTCCTAAAGGCTGAACTAAGTTAAAAGCATTGTATAGCAGCCAAAATGATCATATGTCAAAAATAAGTAATGCTAATGTAGAAGATCTGGAGGAAGTGAATTTGGGATCACATGGTGCTCCTCAAATGGTCTATATTGGGAAAGGGTTAACCCCTCAATTGAAAGATAATTTTATAAAGTTGTTGAGGAGGTACAAGCATGTGTTTGCATGGTCTTATGATGACCTAAAAGCCTATAGAGAGGACCTTTTCTAACATGAGATCCCATTAAAGCAAGATGTCAAACCATTCAGACAAAAGCAAAGGCCCATTAACCCATTGTTGGATCCTAAGATGCATTAGGAGCTAGTCAAGTTGAGTGATGTAGGAATAATTCAACCTATAAGGCATTCAACTTGGGTGTCTAATTTAGTCCCAGTTAGAAAGAAGAATGGTGACATTAGGTTGTGTGTAGACTTCAAGAATTTGAATGTTGCATCATTGAAAGATAATTATTCACTGCCTAACATGGAGGCAATGTTGCACAAGGTCACTGGTTGTGAGTTATTGTCTATGATGGATGGCTTCTCTGGAAATAACCAGGTGCTGGTGAAAGAGTCTAAATAATTCAAAATTGCATTCACAACACCTTGGGGAACATATGTGTATGTCAGAATGCCATTTGGTCTTAGAAATGTTGGAGAAACTTTCCAAAGAGCCATGGATGTTGCTTTCAAAGAGTACATTGACCTGTTTATGTTTGTATATCAAGATGACCTAACTACCTATTCCAAGAGGGCTCATGATCATTTTTTGCACCTAGAGAAGATTTTTGTCAAAGCTCTGGAGTATGGTGTGTCGCTGAATCCTAAAAAATGTAATTTTGCAGTCAAAGAGGGAAAGCTTCTAGGACACATTGTATCAAAAGATGGAATAAGAATTGATCCAAAAAGATTTGAAGCAATTAGGAAAGTGTCTGCACCAAAAAATCTCAAAGGGGTGCAGTCCTTTCTAGGGAAGATCAATTTTGTTAGGAGATTCATTGCAAATTTTGCTGAAATTGTCAAGCCTATAGTAAAGTTGTTGAAAAAGGATGTGAAGTTTCAATGGACTGTAGAGGCTTAGGTTGCATTTGAGAAAATTAAAGATGTGGTCCAACAAGCACCTATGCTTAGGTCTCCTAACTATACTAAGCCTTTTCCATTGTTTTCTTTTTCATCATTTCACACCATTGTTGTTGTTTTATTATAGAAGGACAATGAGGGTTTTGAACATCCAATTGCATTTTTTAGCAAATCCTTGTAGGCTGCTAAGTTGAATTATGAGATGATGGAGAAGCAGGCATATGCATTGGTAAAAGTAGTCAAATCTTTTAGGCCTTATTTGGTGTGTGCAAAGGTTGTTGCATATGTCCCACATTTAGCAGTAAAGGATGTTCTTACTCAATCTGAAGTCACTAGTAAGAGATGCAAGTGGATTACTAGAATTCAAGAATTCAATTTAGAAATCCATATCACCAAGTTGGTAAGAGGACAAGGCCTGGCAAAATTGATGACTGAAGATAATATGGACTTAGTCCAAGTAAATAATGAAGGAACTCCAGATATGATAATCAAAAGTATTGAATTGCAACCAGAATATGCTGATATTGTCTATTTCATAAAGAATGCTAGATGCCCAGACTATATGATAGATAATCAAAAGAGGTCCTTGAAATTGCAAGCTCAGAAGTATACATTGCTACAAGGAGACTTGTATTGGAAAGATAGAGATGGAGTCTTGTTTTTTTGTCTTGACAGATATCAGGCAGAGAAGGTTTTAAATGAAATGCATGCTGGGGTTTGTGGAGGTCATTTTTCAGCAAGGACTACTGCTCACAAGGTTTTAAGGGAAGGTTATTATTGGCCTACATTGTTTAAAGATTCATTTCAGTATGTTAGGAAATGTGAAGCTTGTTAGAGGTTTGCTTCAAAATTAAAGTACTTAGGAGCACTGTCATTAAACCCAATAGTTGCTGAAGCACCATTTGCCATGTGGGGCTTGGATTTCATAGGTGAGTTTGCTGAGAAATCTAGTGGAGGACATAGTTATATACTTGTTGCAACTGACTATTTCAAAAAATGGATAGAGGCTATTCCTACAAAAGGGGCAACAAGTAAGGTGGTGGTTGATTTCTTACTTGAAAATATTTTGACTAGATTTGGTGTCCCTATGAAGTTGATTACAGATAATGCAATGTGTTTTAGATCAGATGAGTTTAAGGAGTTTTGCAAAGATAATGGAATCATAACTTCCTATTCATCTCCTTATCATCCTCAAGCAAATGGACAGGTTGAGTCTAGCAATAAAAGCATCCTGACAATCTTGAAGAAGACACTTGAAAAGAATAAGAGAGCTTGGCATTCCAAGTTGAGATTGGCTTTATGGGAAGACAAGATTATAGTGAAAAGAGCCACTAGGAAGTCTCCCTTTGAGCTTGTGTATGGTTTACAATCAAGGCTACCTATAAATAATCTAATTCCAGTTTATCAGTTTATTTAGGAGGAGGATTTGGATGTCATAGAGCTAATGCAGAATAGAATTATGCAGCTGACTGAGTTAGATGAATAGAGAAAAGAGAGTCAAAAGAGTAATATCAAGTTGCAATAGAAGATGAAGTACTTATTTGACAAAAGAGAAACTACCAAAAAATTCAAGGTTGACGATTTGGTACTTCAATGGAATGTGAGGGTAGAAGATAAAGGGAAGCATAAGAAATTTGAATCACTATGGCTTGGTCCTTTTGTGATTCATGATAGTTTTGGGAAGGATTCCTACTTGTTGAAGAACATGGATGGTGAAGTTTTTGAATTGCCAATGCATGGGCAATTCTTGAAGCCCTTCTTTAGTTAAGTTTTTTATTATCATGCATGTGTAAATACTTTGTAAATTTCTATACAGGTTGGTTTCCTTTCAGGTTGTGTGTTTCTTTCCCTATTTTAGGTTAGCAGTTTTTGGTCTACGTCCCAGAGTCCTAAGGTTCTTGTTAAAACTTGTGTTTCAACATCCTCAGATAGAGCCACTATTTGCACCTACAAAATTTCATGGCCCTCCCATTTTTCTTCCGATCTCTACAGCTTGTTTTTCCCTATTTTTTGGCTAAAACCCTTGTTTGAAATTCAAAATTTAGCCATTGCATATAAGAACCCTAATTACCCTTGGCCCTATTCTAATTTCATGTTACTTTTTGGGCCACTTAAAATTTCATAAAGGCATGTGCATTAAATTTTATTCCCTAGTGGCCTTTATTTTCCTAAGTTTTCATGCACCCAGCGAAATAAGTTCCTAAGTCTTTCGGCGTTAATTTTTCCTAAGTTCCCCGTAGTAATATTTTCCTATCTTTCACCCTTTAAAATATGTGGTTGTCATTAATTTGTGAGACTGTTTGGTGTCAGAGGTCTCTAACATGCGAATTCGTGACTACATGCCATCTATCTCAGTGGGCCCTATCTTCCTTCCCTGTTGACTTGGTTAACAAGTGAGTAGAATCAACGATCATCGCTATACCGCTGAGGGAAGATGCACGGGTTTTAACATAACACTTTAATGATGACCATCTGATGCAATGGTAGATAGACTGTGGGTCCATAATGACACATATGCACAAATGGAAAGCTATGATTGATCCATGTATTAATGAGGTGGAGGTTGTCAGTGGGACCTGGTTTTTGGCTTATCAGAGGGTCCTGACCTTGTCAGAGAATCGATGAATGGTGTAAGTTCTTATCGAATTTGTTAGAGGCTTGAGATTATGTGACGACCATTGATCTTCTTGATGTGAGCCCACTAAATTTCTCATCTTTTTGGTGGTTTCGACAAAAGTATGCTTTGTTCGCTGGTTCACATGATATTTTGGCGAAATGTCTAAAGACTTGGCAGTTTGGTGAACAATGTTCACGAAATTGCTAAATTTTCTAGCAGTGCTCTCAAAGTTCTTGTGAATGGGTGGGGGTTTCTTTGGTTGCGTGTTTTCCAAATGGATAGAAGGGTAAAGTTTTGCCAAAAATAGTGGGATTGCATGATGATTCATCACCGAGGTGTCAGTTTTTGATTGACTAAGCTGGAGGATGATGAGGAATACCACTGGGTGGGGCCATTGTCAAAAGATTCAGTGACAGGGATAAAATCTATGGTTGGTGTAAGTTCTCATGGGTTGTGTCAGAGCCATGAGATCTTATGCTCGTCATCCATTTTCAAAGGCTTTGGCGGGTGGGTCCTATGTCAGAGATGACTGGGCACTTTCAGTGAATGATGTAGTGACAAATGGCACAAAGTAGGCCCAGGTGGGGTCTAAGGTCTTTGCAGTCTGAACAAAAATGTTTAGCAGCCTGAAATTTTTTTCAAAGGCCTCGCTCATTCATGTAATAAAGTGGTGATATTCTAAATTGACTGGCGATTCGGTGAGTATGTATTCATGTAACCACTAAAATATCTAGCGATAGTATGAAGTATTCTAGGGTGTTAGGGTTTAGGGTAGCCTATCCTCTCCCAGGTTATAAAACACAACCTTTTAGGCTCTGATACCAACTTTTGGGAAGGGCTGGTTATGGTAACTAGGGCTTACCAAAACCACACTGGTAAAAACTTTCTACAGTTGTCTAAGTTCTAAGAGTGGAAACAAACTTGTAAAGACACACTGTTATTGAAGTAGTTCTGATTTCTGATGTTTCAAATGAAACAGAGCATACTCTCTATTTCTTGCATAACATAAAGAGACGAGAATTTTTGAAACAAATTAGCCATTCTATTCATGCAAAATGCTTAGCTCAAAACATACTAAGTAATTTTCTGCGTGCCTTCCTTCTAGCCTAAGTCCATCTTTTATAGGAAAAGAGGAGTGTCAATTGTTCTAGATTTAGGACAAGTGGTAGAAATCAGATGAACCAACTTTACAAGAGTGGGAGACAACTCAACCACCTTCTTATCTACAAGAGAATCTTTTAAAGATAAGGATGTACAAATGGTCCCATGTCTAGTGGGCCACACTATTGTCCTTTTTTCCAAGTGGGGGAAAATATCCACTGTGAATGACAAACCCATTCACTAGTCTGTATAGTAGCCTGTCTCATCTGCTGCGTCAGGATTGTCAGTGTTGATATAACTACTACTTCCTGGGGGCCACTCTATTAAGTCTGGTTGGATGACAGTTGGAGGATTCCTCTGATTTTCATGTGGTGGTAGATGATCATGCCATGTCAAATTTTTGTGAATTTGATGAGTCCACATGTTTCTACCAAGTTCGTCAATATCTATATGATGGAATGTATGTTGAGTATACACCCATGTGGGTACTTGGTTTCTAACTACGAAGGGAATTCTTTCATATAATGTAAGAGTTAGATAGATTCCTTGAGGTCTATACTGATCTATCAACCATCGGTTTCCTTCACTATTGTTTGTGTTTTCAAATCTTAATCTGAAGATTTGACCATGGAGATGAGCTTTGAAAGGAGATTCTGCTTCTCCTAGTTGATCAACTTGTGGTACTGCAAATGTATTTATCAGCCACGTAGGTATGTTTTCATGGTATGTAGAAGTTCGAAGGAATGACACTTCCCATGGTGTGGTAACATATTCATCTGGGTCACAGAAACAACCCCAACCAAGTTGATCCACACGTGGTGTTTGGAAGTTGGCTCTGACAAGTGCAGGGGGAGTCATGGTAAGAAATTGATGTTCCATGAGTTCTCATTTACAATTGAGGTAAACAGTGCAGAGCCTTTCTCTAATTGCAAAGACTTCTTCAAAATGGATTTCTTCTTCCCTGTATCTTACAATGCTGCGAAGCATGTTAGATTGATTATGTTCTCTGGAAATAAAATCAGCAAACACATTTTTATCTCCCTTAAAATGTTCAATTTGATAAGAAAATTGAGAGAGATACTCAACCCATCTAAGTAGATGATTCTATGCAACTTTCTTTTTTGTTTTGGCCTTGAGGAAGGCTTGAAGATTTTTTAAATCTGAGCGAACAAGGAATTCCTGATCATGAATGAAGAGCTCAAATTTCTCAAAGGCCTTTACCACTACAAGTATTTCTTTATGAGTTGAGTGGTAATTTATTTTAGCATTCTGGAATGTACCAGAAGCGTATCTGATGGGTATTTCCTTTCCATCAGCATTTCTTTCCTTTAAAATTGCTCCCCAGTAGGTTTCTGAGGCATCTATTTCTACAATCTTGAACCCAGCTCCTGGGAGGCTTAGAGGTGGCAGATTTTCATAGGTATCCTTTATAATCTAGATATCTTTTTGGGTTTCTTCTGTCCATGCAGGTGAATCTTTTTGGAGAAGCCGATTAAGATTTTTCCGTGTTTGTGCCATCTTTGGATAATGTCCTGCAATATAGTTAATCAAACCAAGAAATATTTGGAGATATTTATTATTTCTTATAACAATATTATGGATCTTTTTAAGAATATGATCTTGAATCTGTATTTCTCCACTCGGTAACAATATGGTACCTAGGAAAATTATTTCTGAGAGAAAGAAATGGGATTTTTCAGGATTTACAACCAACCCGTGTTGGAGACAAACATTTTTGAAGGTCTAAAGAGACTTCAGATGTTCAACAGGAGATTTGGTATATAAAAGCAAGTCATCTACATAGGGTATCATGGTTTGGAAGTATGGATGAAATATTTTGTCCATATGATCTTGAAAGATAGATGGAGCAGTCTTGATCCCGAATGGGAGTACTATCCATTAATAGAGCCCTTGTGGGACTGATAAGGCAATTTTATACTGATCTTCTGGCCGTATCTTTATTTGCTAGAATCCTTTTGTCAGATCAAACTTAGAATATACATTGGCTCCTTGAATGAGGTTCCAAAGGAAATCTTTAGAAGGAAGAGGGTACTGGTTTGACTCTAGGATTTTGTTCAAGGGTTTATAATTTAAAACTAACCTTTTTTCTTTGAGAACATTTCCATTCTCATCTGATTTTGGTACATACATTGCATGACATTAGAATGGAGATTTGGATTCAACAATTAATCCTAGCTTAAGAATTTTTTCAATTTCTTCAGCACACTGGATTTTTTCTTCCTTATTTATTAGGAAGTAATTGGCCTTAAAGGAGGGTTCAAGTTCTTTACCTTTTTCATCCTTCTTCAAGGGTAGAGAGCATCAGAGATCTTGACTGAGGTGATTCAAATCTTTGGACATGATTGTGTTCTTGATTTCTTCCTAGAGTTGTTGGATGTCAGCCTCAATGGCTTTGACTTTCTTTCCAGTCCAATTGGTTCGATCTTTCTTTTGTGCCTTCTGAAACTGAGTGGGCACTAGAACATTCTTCTTTAAAGAAGATTTACAATCAAAAGAATAGAACCTATTAAAAGCAAAGGTTCTCAGGATTATATATTCATCTTTAAATGTATAAGGTTCCCAAGCTCTTGCTTTCTTCTTTCCTTCTTGGCATTCTGTCATTCAAGCTCATCTTGAAGTCCTTTAATGAATTCTTCAAGTTTGGCTAATTCTCTATGGTATTTTTTTTGCATGAGAATACCTTTTGAGAATTTTTCCATTTTAAGAAGAAGTTCCTTGAGTTCTGTGCATGCCTGGAAAAGTTGTTCTTCTAAGATTTTCCCTAGTGTACGGCCTCGTGCCATGTTGCAAGTGAAGACTACTTTTGAGTCATTAAAATCTAGGATTTCTTCTCCAGAAGAACCACTCTATTCCTCAGAGTCTGAGCTGTGGAAATGGATTGCAGATTCATCTGATTCTGACACTTTTTCAATGAAGATGAATACTTCTTCATTATCTTCAGTGATTCCAAGAAGGGCTGCCTGATTGGATTTTCTTAATCCCTTCTGGCTTCCTTTGTTGGGATATTTATTAGAATAGTGTGGTCCCTTAAAAATGTAGCAGGTTGGTGCAATCTTATTGCCAACCTTCTTAAAAGTTGCTCTTTCTTTTGAAGAAGCCTTTTCTTGGTTTAGACTTCTTGGCCCAATCTGGACAGGGAAGATTCTTCTGCTTCTTGAAGTTGGTCTTCTTAAGAATCTTCTTCTTCTTTTATCCTGATCTTCTATTTGAAAGATCATAGCCAAATCCTTTCTTGGGTGCTAGGACTTTGAATCAGCTATCTTTAAGAAGGGGTCTGATGGTTTGCATCAATTTTTGATCTTCTTCCTCTTTTAGAATGTCTTTATTGACTTTTCATATGAATTCAAACATTTCTATCATAGTTACTGCGGCCCATGCCTTATTAGTTTCTCGCAAGGATTCCAAGAACTTAGTATAATATACATCTCCTACATCTTCAATGCTCTTTAGGAATATAGAGCCTAACTCCTCAGTCATGGATGCTCCAGAGTTTCCAAAATTTTGGAACTAGGAATCAAAATATTTTTCTGAATACTTAAGATCACAAAACTTTGTTTTCTTAAAGTTTTCAAATGTAGTGGTCTCCATGGCATCTAATTTTCCTACAAACTGGCGTAAGAGTTCTACAATTATAGCAGGCATACCTTGTTGTATGAGTTGCTACCGGAGTCCTTGGTCTAGGTTGTTTCATATTTTTGTAGCAAGGCTTGTGAGTCCATTGAGAACCATTTCTATGATATCTTCAGATGGCGTGTTTGGAAACTTGATGATCTGATTTTCAACCTAGGATTGCATAGCTTCGATGCACATCTTGTTCTTCTATGGGTTGTAGCTCTCCATTGTAGACCACGGTGGCAAGAGTGTTCCTTGAGACTTTGTAGTTGCTAGGAATGGATCAGGTCCTTGCTGGCTACTTCCACTGGTCTGTCCAGTATTAACCTTGGAGGCTAAGTTACTGGTTTTAGGGACAAACATTCCTAATCCTGAATCCCATTTCTAGTTGGGATTTGGTAGGATGAACTTATGCTTCCTAGCTTCTCATTCCATCCTTTCTGTTGGAGTTTCTCCGAGTGGGTGCATTCTGGTTCTTTGAATTGGAGCAGTCCCTTCTGCAAAAGGACTTTGCAGAACTACTTCTACCTTTGTTTCTACTTCTTGCACTTGGGAATTGGAATCAAGTGCATTATCTGAGACATGTGCAACTTGTTCCTTAAGGCTATCAACTTTTGTGACTATATAGCCAGTCTAGAATTGGATGTCTTGGACTGTGCTAGCTATGTTGACTAAAACCTTGGTGATTTTATCAGCAACCACCTTGGCTTCTTCTGCTACCTTTAGAGCTCTTTAAAATGGTAGTCTAGTGTTCTCCCCACTATTTCTTAGCTCTTAGGCTGAAAGCTTTGAATTCTACTCTGAAATCTTTAATTTCTCCTTTGAGATAGTTATCAAATTTTTCTCGATCTTCTTTGATCTGGGAGAGCAAAACTTCTTTCTGCTACTAATTGGTTGCTCAGTGGAGCATGAATTCATTCTTTACTTCTACAGTTGTGCAGAGTGATTTGAGGTTGATTAGTGACTGGTAACAAAGGTAGAGATTCATCCAATTCATCATCCGCATTTTAGTTGTGGATTCCATGCCAACTGGATTCACCTTTTGTGGCCAGGCCTGCATCCAATTCTTTCCATCTTTGTTGTACATGACAAAGTATATGAAATTAGGTAGTGTACCAAGCTTATAGCTTTTCCCACTAGGTACTACCAGTTCTCCTTTGGTGTCTTCTCCTAGCTATCCATCAGGCTTGTCAAATTGTACAACAGATAGCATGTTAGATGTCCAGACATAAATTTTTTGTTTAAAGCAATCTGGGCATTTGATGGGGCCCAGTGGATCTTCTTGAAGATTTCTATGATTACATTTTGGGATAATGTGGGATGTGTTACCAAGCATTGAAGTTTTTTTAGGTTGCCCGCGAAACTCAAATTGATAGTTTAAGCATCTTACTGTTCCAAATGAGTCGACCTCTTGGCATCTAGCATGCTGACAATGAGGTACTTTGAACATCATAGAGCACCTTGAACAGAATGTTGTTCCTAATTGATGGTCTACTGCTGCACCATCATGATTGCAAGATTATTTTTGAACAGAGGCCCGTTTAGAAAAAACCACTCTTTTGGAGATCAAGGGCCATCACCCACTAATTTCTCCAGACTCATTAGTGTGAAAAGACTCTGTACTGGTTGACCTAAATGATGTGTTTCTAGACATTAAGGGAGTTATTACATGAGAGGAATTTTGAGACATCTTACCCATTCGAGGGTCATAGACTTTCTCAGTGTCTTCAGAGAAATGTAAAATGGCTTGATTGTCTGATTCTTGGACATAGGCTACTTTTACTAGTTCTTGTCCTTGTTTGGTAGTGAATAAATCCATTTCCCATTGTTTTAGCAATTTCAGATCTCTCCAATGCATGGCTTGTGGAGCAGTTATCTTAGCACTAATGCTATTGGTTTTCCAGACTATACTATGTCCTTTTCCTAAAGGGGTTCCATCTATCTCTAGGTTTTTCATATAAGGAGAAGTGGTGTTGAACAGACAATAATGGATTACAAAATGCAGGGCATGAGATATTGATCCTTGGTCAAGATCAAGATAATCAGTCATAAATTTGAAGGACAAGACTTTTTTGAGATTCTTATCTTTTAAGGAAACAACGTAATTAGGAAAGCAGTCAAACATACATGCACCTTGACACATTGATTTCATGACTCCTCCTAACAATGCATCAACTATTCATTTATGCCTATTGTCAAGTAAAGCATAAAAAGTTGTGACTGGAGGACCGTCATGATATCATTTTTCTATGCCTATTCTTACAGTAGATATATGCATGTGTTGGAAAGCAGAGGGACTAGAATTAGCCATTAATGTTAACCTATTGATTTCATTATCACTAAGAACACTGATCACATCAGATTTCATTCCTTCTATAGGAATCTAGAATTCAACAATTTTACAGAGGCGTTTGCTTCTAAAAGTAAATTTACTTGCAAGATCTAGATATAAGTCAATAAATTTAATTGGTGGTACCTTGAATCGATCTTGTTGACTTTCAGAGATCTTTGGATCTTCTCGCATCTTCATTGTGACATCTTGCTGGCAGAGATAGTCTTGGAGAGTAACTTCCTCATTCCTAGCATTAGTGATGTCAACGAAGTTTTTGGCCTAGCTTTCTACATCAATTCTTATTGTTTCCATTTCATTCAGAGGGAGCTTTACTTAGATGTTGAGGATATCAGGGTTTTAGATCATACAAAGGGGGTGAGAAAGACTAGGCTTATAGCAACGTCCACTTGTAGAAAGAAATTGGTCTGTCCGAAAGTGAGGGCTTACTTAACGGAAAAAAATGCCTATGATTGCCTCTTGATAGACAAGTATAATGGTTTCTAGAAGCTTTTATGGCTATAATTTTTCATTTTCTCAGACAAACATGTGCAAACTATCATCCCAATATGTCAAAGGACTGATAAAACTGAACATGAGCAAAACACAACTTCAAGGGAAGACACAGAGAGAGAAAGAAATTTTGACTCCAGGGTGTTAGGGTTTAGGGTAGCCTTGTTAGGAATGAATTAAAAATTATTTTGGCAGTCATTCTATAGTAGTTGTTGTTGCATTCATGACTTGGATTGTCATTGATGTCAACACAGTGATATTCTGGATATTAGTAGGAAAGTAGGTACAATTTTGTTTTGCACACATGTTGTATTGCAGATTGGCTTTTGTGTAGTTGATGGTATGTTCTTTGGTGTGTTATTAACCTATGGTTAATAGCAAAAAAACAAATTCATTCATTCATAAGAGTTATGAGCATTTTGGTGAAAGCAGTGTTTAGACAGTGTTTCTGTGAAGCAATTTTTGGAAATCGGAGGATATCTCTTAGCTGGGATGGAATCTAATTTTACGTAGTTAAAGGGATGTTGGAGACTCATTAATGATGACATGGATCATAGTGCAAACTTCGAAGATATGTTTGGAGAAAGTTACAGTATCTGGAAGCCGACAGTTTTATGTGAAATTTTGTGTGTAGCGTGTAGAATTTATTATTTTGTAATTGAGGACCAACTCATTTGTAATTATTTGAGTTTGGTATATAAAAAGGAATGTTTTCCTTGTTTTAATATGTATTGTGAAGGTTGAGATGCAAATATATGCATGAAGTGAAGAAAAGAGCTAATTCAGTGATGAAAGAAGACTTGTGAGTATAGAGATCTGGAATTGTGATCTTGTGTAGTAGAGAGTGCGGTTTTGGCACAATGTGAAGGAGGTAATACATTTCATATTATTTTATTGAATAATTGTAAGATCTTTTGGACAGTGGGTTCAGAGATCTTGCCTTGAAGCTGTTTGGGTAGTGGGTCCTTCTGTCTTCCATAAACTCTTAACCAGGTTAGAATCTTTTAACAAGGATTCAAAATCTCCTAACAGGGATTTATATGTACTGAATGTATTTCATAAGACTCCTAACAGGGTCCATCCTCTAACAAGGAACTTTAATATTAGTGCATCATTTTGTGGGAATCATTCCCACCAGAGTTTACTCTTTTCAAGAGGTTCCCTAGTCAACATATCTTGTGTTATTATGCAATTGTGTATGGTTATCTTTCTATGGTTGATTATCACATTAATTATATTGTTTAAAGAAATTGAATGGTTAAATTATCAGATAACTGATTCACCCCCCCCTCTCAGTTATCTTGGGGATCTTTATTTTCTAATAATTGGTATCAGAGCGGCAGGTCCTTGAAAGAAAAGTTTAACAACTTAAGGAGATCCATGGAAAATTTCAGAAAAGAAAGGCCTAAGTTTGATGGAGTAAATTTTGATAGCTGGAAAGAAAAGATGAAGACTCATCTATTGTGTTTAGGACCAAGTTATTGGTTGATTACAAAGAATGAGAGACTATCATTAAGGAAGACAATCTAGAGGTAGGAACTAAAGATGAACTAGATCTATTCATGTGTAACATACTTGCAAGAGAAGCACTTTTGTCAGCACTACCGGAGAATGAATATAGTTAGGTAAGATGTTTGAAAACATCTCATGCAATTTGGAAAGCTTTACATTCTAGTTTTGAAGGTGATGAACATGCAAAGAAGGCTAGATTACATAATTGGATTTGTGCATTTGAAGATATCAGAATGATGAAAGATGAATCTATTAGAAGCTATATTGGTAGGATGTCCGAGATTGTACCAGGAATAAAGTCTTGTGGAGGTGATAAGATAGAGAATGAAGTGATATGGAAAATTCTGAGAACTTTGACACCAGTATTCAAGTAGACAACACAGATGATTGAATAAGTGATACCTTGTACATTGAACTTTTCAAGAGAGACTCTTCTTGGAAGATTAGAAACAACAAAGATGAACTTGAGATTATTAGGAGAGCTACCTAGAATGGAAACAAAATTCAATGCTCTTAACATTAGACCTACAAGAAGTACTAGTATGAATGGAGATTATGCCAGCAGTAGCAAATCTAAATCTAGGAAGATAAGAAGATTGAAGAAGGTATTGCATTACTTGTAAAAAGAGAACCAGATGGTAAGAAAACCTTTAAATGTTGGACTTGTCAAGAATATGGTCATTTTGCATCTAAATGTCCTAAAAGAGTTAAGAAGTATAGAAGCAACTTTAAACTTAGGAGATCTAAAGAATGTTATTATGCAAATGATGAAGATCTTGAAGCAGAAATTGAAAGACATTTAAGTGACAGTGATAATGATAACTTTGAAGAAATAGGATTTGTAGCAATTAAAGAAGAAAGTTTTGAATCTGATAAAAGGGAAGAAAAAGCATTAGTTTCTCAAGTTGAAAAGAAATCTGATTGGATTATAGATAGTGGTTGTTCACATCATATGACTGGAGATAAAATAAAGTTGGTTAAGTTAGATAATTATGATGGAGGAATTGTTAGAGTTGGTAATAATGCACCTTGTTTGATTAAGGGTATAGGATCTATTACTCTTGATGGAAAGACTAACACTGATGATGTTTAATTTGTTGATGGATTGAGACATAATCTACTAAGCATTGGACAATTGGCTGATAAGGGTTATCAAGTTTGGTTTACTGAGAAAACTTGTGTGATAAAAGATAAAGATGGAAATCTAATTGGAAAAGGATCCAGAACCAGAGGTAATGTATTTCAGTTGAATCCTTCTAAGATGACATGTTTGAAAGCTAAGATTGATGACAGTTGGTTATGGCATAAAAGGTTTTGTCATATAAACTTTGATAATATTGTCAAGGAGAGCACTACACTTGCGGTAAGAGATTTACCTCGAATTATGAAACCTACTAACATGATTTGCAAAGAATGTATGATGGCAAAGTAGAAAAGGAGTTCATTTCCTAGCAAGAAGTTCACAATGATAGAGAAGCTGGAGATTGTTCATACAGACTTGAGTGGTCCTACTAGGACTAGAGGATTCTATGCAGAAAGGTATTTTATGATTCTTGTTGATGAATTTACAAGGATGATGTGGATTGCATTTTTGAAAGAAAAATCTGAAGCATTTGATAAGTTTAAGATCATGAAAAGAAAAATTGAGAATGAATCTGGAATGAAGATTAAGTGTTTAAGATCTGATAGAGGTGGTGAATTTACATCTAGAGAGTTTAATACTTTTTGTGAAATGAATGGTATTAAGAGACAACTTTTAGTCCTTAGAACACCAGAACAAAATAGTATTGCAGAAAGAAGGAACAGGTCAATAACTAAAGCAGCAAGAGCTATGTTGTTTGAAAATGATTTGGCTAAGATTTTTTGGAGAGAAGCAGTGAACATAGCAGTATACAATATGAACAGAGTACAAATCAGAGTAGATACAAACAAGACACCTTATGAATTATGGTTTGGACATGCACCCTCAGTTAAGTATTTTAGAATTTTTGGAAGTAAATGTTATATTAAGAGAGATGATGATATAGGAAAGTTTGATCCTAGAAGTGATGAAGGAATATTTCTTGGATATTCTTTAAAAAGAAAAGCATATAGATGTTATAACAAAAGAACTAAGATTATTATTGAAAGTGCAAATGTAAAAGTTGATGAGAAGTTTAAAATTCAAGAAAGAATGCTTGATTATGAATCTGATGGAGAAGCACAACCTCAGCCTAACATTGAAAATGCAAAATTATTTTTTGAAACTAATAGTGATTTGATAAATGAAAGTCATACTGAAGAAAATAGAGAAGAAAATAGAGAAGAAAACAGAGAAGAAAATAGAGAAGAATCTACAGTTGGAACAAGATCAGTAACTATGACACCTAATAGGTATATTTCAAGACATCACCCTATTGAGCAAGTTATTGGAAGTTTAGACAGAGGAGTTTTGACTCAAAATAAGGTACATTTATGTTTGATTTCTCAAATTGAACCTAAGACTACTAATGAAGCTTGTGAAGATGAACATTGGATTAATGTTATGAAAGAAGAACTGGAGCAGATTAAAAAAAATAAGACATGGGAATTGGTCCCTAGACCTGAAGACAAGAATGTGATTGAACAAAGTGGGTATTCAGAAACAAGATGAATGAATAAGGAGAAGTGATAAGAAACAAAGCAAGATTGGTATGTAAAGGATATTCAAAACAAGAAGGAATTGACTATGAAGAAACTTTTGCACCTATGGCTAGACTTGAAGCAGTGAGAATGTTTCTAGCATATGCAGCTTACAAGAAATTCAAAGTGTATCAGATGGATGTGAAATCAACATTTTTGAATGGTGAATTGGAAGAAGAAGTCTACATTGAGCAAACTGAAGGTTTTCCTTTGACACAAGAAGGAGATATGGTATGTAAGTTAAAAAATCTTTATATGGATTAAAATAAGCACCTAGAACCTGGTATGCAAGATTGGATAAGTATTTATTGAAATTGGGATTTATAAAAGGAACAGTAGATAGTAACTTATACACAAAAGAAATTGAGAATGGTTTGTTGGTTATAGTTATATTTGTTGATGATATTATCTTTGGAGGAGAAGATGAGGGTAGTGACAAATTTGCAGATGAAATGAAGACTGAATTTGAGATGAGCATGATTGGAGAAATGAAATATTTTTTGGGATTATAGATAACACAAAGCAAGGAAGGTATATTTGTAAGTCAGACTAAGTATTTTAATGACTTATTGGAAAGATTTGGAATGAAAGATTCTAAACCTATTGGAACACCTATGGTAACCGGACATAAGTTATCTAGCAAAGATGAAACACCAGCTGTTGAGCAGAAAAAATAGAGATCTATGATTGGAGGATTGTATTACTTGACACATACAAGGCCTGATATAGCACACTTAGTTGGGATTGAAGCAAGATTTCAAGTAGAACCTAGAGAATCACATTATGCAGCAGTAAAGAGGATACTGAGATATCTGAAAGGAACAATGGATTATGGATTATGGTATGAGAATTCTAATGATTTTACTTTATGTGCCTATACTAATGCAGATTGGGGAGGCAGCATTGATGACAAGAAAAACACCAGTGGTGGAGCCTTTTTTCTTGGAAGAAAATTGGTCTCTTGGTTAAGTAAGAAGAAGAATTGTACTTCACAAAGTACAGCAAAAGAAGAATATGTTGCAGCAACAAATAATTGTAATCATATTATTTGGATGAAGCAGATGTTGAAGGATATTGGAATAAAGTTTGACGAGCCTATTGTTATACATTGTGATAACACCAGTACAGTGAGTATGTCAAAAAATCCTATTTTACATTCTAAGACTAAACATATTGAGATCAAGTATCATGTTGTAAGAGAGAAAGTTGCAGAAAAAGAAGTAAGATTGGAGTACATAAGCACAAAGGAATAGATAGCAGATATATTTACAAAACCTTTACCTAAGCATACATTTGTGTATCTGAGAGGTATGCTTGGGGTTGTGCCCCAACCTATTTTTGAGAATTGATGCAGATGATTGCATCCGTCCAGTGGTATATGAGCCCTATCTTTCTTCTAGATTGGATGTTGGAACTTCCTCTATGGGGGAGTTTATGAGCTGAGTCATGAGGACTCTTGTTATTGTATTTTTTTGAAAAGTGTCTTTTGACATTAACTTGTTGTTGACTTAGTGATGGAATTTATGTCATTGATGTCAATGGGGGAGAGATATACATGAAAAACATTGTGGATTGTATGAGAGATTTGAATAGGAAAATGAAGCAAGATTTAATTTGATATTTTGCAGTGATGTTACAGTATTGGATTTTTGGAACATTGGATATTTTTCATCTATGTTGCCATCAATGCCAATAGGGGAGATTGTTAGAAATGAATGCAAAATTATTTTGGTAGTCATTCTGTAGTAGTTTTTGTTGCATTCATGACTTGGATTGTCATTGATGTCAACATAGTGATATTCTGGATATTAGCAGGAAAGTAGGTACAATTTTGTTTTGCGCACATGTTGTATTGTAGATTGGCTTTTGTGTATTTGATGGTATGTTCTTTGGTGTGTTATTAACCTATGGTTAATAGTGCAAAAAGAAATTCATTCATTCATAAGATTTATGAGCATTTTGGTGAAAGCAGTGTTTAGACAGTGTTTCTGTAAAGTGATTTTTGGAAATCGGAGGATATCTCTTAGCTGGGACAGAATCTAATTTTGTGCAGTTAAAGGGATGTTGGAGACTCATTAATGATGACATGGTTCATAGTGCAAACTTCGAAGATATGTTTGGAGAAATTTACAGTAACTGGAAGCCGACAGTTTTATGTGAAATTTTGTGTGTAACGTGTAGAATTTATTATTTTGTAATTGAGGACATTATCATTTGTAATTATTTGACTTTGGTATATAAGAAGGAATGTTTTCCTTGTTGTAATATGTATTGTGAAGGTTGAGATGCGAATATATGCATGAAGTGAAGAAAAGAGCTAATTCAGTGATGAAGGAAGACTTGTGAGTACAGAGATCTGGAATTGTGATCTTGTGTAGCAGAGAGTGCGGTTTTGGCACAGTGTGAAGGAGGTAATATATTTCATATTATTCTATTGAATAATTGTAAGATATTTTGGACAGTGGGTTTAGAGATCTTGCCTTGAAGTTGTTTGGGTAGTGGGTCCTTCTGTCTTCCATAAACTCTTAACCGGGTTAGAATCTTTTAACAGGGATTCAAAATCTCCTAACAGGGATTTATATGTACTGAATGTATTTCATAAGACTCCTAATAGGGTCCATCCTCTAACAAGGAACTTTAATATTAGTGCATCATTTTGTGGGCATCATTCCCACCGGGGTTTACTCTTTTCAAGAGGTTCCCTAGTCAACATATCTTGTGTTATTGTGCAATTGTGTATGGTTATCTTTCTATGGTTGATTAGCACATTAATTATATTGTTTAAAGTAGTTGAATGGTTAAATTATCAGATAACTGATTCACCCCCCCCCTCTCAGTTATCTTGGGGATCTTTACTTTCTAACAAGCCTATCCTCTCCCGAGTTATAAAACATAACCTTTTAGGCTCTAATACCAACTTTTGGGAAGGGCCGGTTACAAATGGTCGATTCCCTTCAGTCGTTAGTTCACTAAATGAGGGACCGAGGTTAGAAGCTTTCCTTTGTTCACCAATTCATAGAGTTAAAGATGGGTTAGTGTTTCATTTCCCGAATTGGAAACACTTTGTCGCATGTTTGCTAAAGGGAACCCAGGGTATTTGATTGAGTTAAAGACGAAAAGCCTGCCAAAAGGAGAGATCTGAAAGTCACGATATAAAGTGGATCTGATTTCAAATATTGATCACTGATTTTCTGCTAGAGCCATAAAGTAGCTATTGAAATTCAAATTCAAATTTTTTGAGGGTTTCTAGCAATAGAAAGGACCTGAATTTATGGTTTTAGCAGCAGGATTTGATGAGGTTGTTGTGCCGATTGCTGCAGGGTGGTCCAGAGAGTTTGATGATTGATTGTAGATGCCTGTACCATCATAAAATGGACATAGGTGAAGCTTGAGGCATGTTGCAAGTGTACAAATAGACTAAAAAGGCATGGTGTTTGCGTGATCTTCAGTACAAATCAGAGGATTTTCATTGATGAAGATTAGTTTTGGGTTTGTTTGTCTAGGCTCCTTGGTCTTCTCCCTTAGAATTTATTACTAATTGATATTGGTTGATTTAGTGGGTGAAACCCTAACCCTAACTATCTGAAGCTTGTTGCATCCTAACCTGTTTGGGATTCCAAGATAGCTAGTGGTATAAGTAGTAAAAGTCCTGATTTTGTAAAGGTTCTGAAACTTTTTGGGTCTCCTAGCTTTTGGTTTTCCAATCCTTTTGGTTCCTAGTTCCAGTCTTTGGAAATCCAAGGGATTCTATTATCTGGTTCCATATTCTTGACGGTTGAATGCTGGTAATACAAACTTTGCAGAGCAGATTTTTGATCCTATGATTTTGAGTAAAGAGTTTACTTGTATGTGTTGATACACTTCTATGAAATACAATACAATTTCTACCTTGGTTCTATTATTGTCTCTTTGCTTTGTGTTTATTCTTGTATGTCTCTATTTGTAAGGTAGCTATCTAATTGTTGCATGAGTTTATTTCAAGGAAAGAATTAAATCCTTATGTGCAATTTTAGAGAATGAGTACATCAGTGGAAGATTTTGATGGTAGAAAACCTAGATTGAGAAGATAGTTTGTAAGGCATTCTATCCAAATTGTATGTGGTTTGTAAGGCATATCACTGTATTTCCTAGAAATTTCTCTATTGATTTATGTTAGACTCTTTGCCCAAAGGAATAGGCACTGCTCTGATTTCTATCATCCAAACACCTTTCAGTCATCAAACACAAAATTCATCACTATCAATACCATTTCATTTCATGTTCATATACCTAAAAAATAGGACTGTCCCTGATGTTTTACAGTCCATAGTTGTTGATTCCTTGAAGAGTGAATCAAAGGTTAGCCTTCCTTGAGTTTTACTCATAAAAAGATGGACTCATCACCCTTATGCCATTGTTCATGTTATCATACTAGGAGTTTTGTTAGTCATATCCTATAATAGGTTGTTCTCAGCTGTCTTTAGGATTATCTTCCATGAAAGTACCTCTATGAAACTCAATAGCATGACAATGAAGACCTAATTCACCATTCCATAGTTTACTTGAAAGATAGTAACCTATTTGTAGGCAATACCCACCTGAGTCCTATAGAGCTCAAAGCAGAAGGAGGATCTTATCCAATCCTCATCAATTAGGCTTTTCTTGCAAACTTGGAAACCTATTTACTAAGAATCAAGCCAATGTCCTTGCCAAGTTTGACCCACAAGAAAAATCCCTTACACGAGGCATGAATAGAATTTTGAAAAATAAATTAGTAAATAAATATCTTGGATAGTGTATGAACCTGAGAAATTGCCAAGGGTAACACCTATCATCATCCACTGGTGGAGAATGATGAGGTGGATGGGTGAAAAGACTAGAAGTGATGAGGTGGATTTTATTATGGAGAATGTACTTTCATGAAGAAAGTGTTTATTATGAGGCAAAGATAACTTTTAAAGAGAAGAACTAAAATGAGCAGAAGGCTCATTTCCAAAGGCTACAGGAGAAATGTCACCATCGATGGAAGATAACTACTGCAGGAACTCTACTTTTCTCTACGGCTTGTGGTATAATTTCAGCCTTTGCCCATTTACCATTAACTTGAAGCATATAGGATCAATAGTGGATAATTGAACAAGTCCATTTGGAAATACATCAATAATCTCATACGGTCCCAACCAGCGTGTTTGAAACTTCCCTCAATTGTGTTGATACCTGGAATCATAAAGAAGTGCCTAGTCACCAACAACAAAGATTTTATCTTTGATAAACTTATCATGCCACTGCTTTCATTACTGTTGAACCAGTTCTGTATTGTTCAATGCAGATTTGTGTCATTCATCAAGTCCATTCAAACTCATAATACGTTCATGTGTGTGCTAAAATGTGACTAAGCTAAACACACTTCAATGAATCATTGCTTGATCTACTTTGAGCAAAATGAAAACAAGTAAGACTATTCAAAACGAGATCAAATCAATCCATTGCCTCCTAGTAGATTCATGTTTGGGATGCTATCAGATTCATCACATTCCAGTGACATGAAAACAAATATAAATGAAGGATTTAACATGCATGTAGAATGAGGTACAAATTTATCTAATTATCAATTAATGTTCATCCAATTAAGAAAATTGAGTGTTTCTATGTGATTTATATGCAATAATAATGAAGATACTCATCTATGATGAAACCATGATCAATCCATATTGAGCATGAAATAAGATGTTCCTATCAAATGTATGTAATTTAAGCTAAAACTATTAACTTCAATACAAGAATAGCTTAGATGATTGGAAAATAAACTGACAACATTACTCTAGCAAAAAATTGGATCCTTTGTGATGAGAATGAAGATTTCTTATATAGAATTGAATTAGAAATGGATGGCTAGGATTGATTGAGAATGAGTGGTGAAGATTGACTCAAAGATTCAGTCTCGATGGAAACTTTCTAAATCAACTGAAGAGTTCAGCAGATGAATTTTGAAAACTTTAAAAGATCGTTGAGCCAACTCGATTGATTTTTTAGTTAGTTGTTTTGTTTCCATTTTATAAGATTGAGTTGATCAAAAGTTTCCAAAAAGACTGACTTTTGATGACATCAATATGCATTTTAAGGTTTTTAATAATAGATTTAATGCATATTCATCAAAAGTGAGAATATAATTAATTTAAATTCCTTTTATAATTTGTTGACAATTATCTTATTTATTTAATCAATATTTAGAATATCCATTAAATAAATAGTTTGGAAATTTGATTTTATTACTTTATTTAATCAACATTTGGAACATTAATTAAATAAATAGTGAGACTTTGATATAATTGCCAATAAATGCTTTCAAGATTTAGGAATTAAATAATTATTGTTGATCTAATGCAGAGATCAAAATATAGTATTAATCAGGTTGATTTGATGAAATCAGGCATCCTTGGGTTAGGACTTAGGATAATTGATCAAAATGAAGAAAAATTTGAGATCAAGGGTCTATGGTTTTGGGTGACCATTTTTGAGTGATTACATTTTCCCCTCTTTGAATTGATATGCGATCAGTGCATTGATTCAAAGAATAGATAGTCATGAGATTGAAAATGATGACTAACCAACTTGATGTGAAGCGATGAAGTTAATTATTGCTGCAAAAATTCTTAAACCATTGGTTTGGTTTGAATGGTTAATCAATTTGATGTGAAGTGATGAAATTGATTATCATTAGGATATTCATAATGTCATTGACTTGATTTGGTGTGATGAAGTCAAATGGAAAACAATTAAGGACAAAAACCAATTTGATATGAAGCGATGAAACTGATATGCGCCTTGAGATTTGATGATGAGAAATCTCAACTTGATGTGATTCGGTGAAGCTGAGATGCCCTTGGTATTTTATTCTGATTGCTTTGATTACAGATTCATGGTGTTTTGATTTTTGTGATCACTAAGTTGTGGATATTATGATCATGCCCCCTCGGGGGTGAAATCGAAAGATGACAAGGTGTCCTAGAGTGTGATCGAATCCTATGAGGTTTAGGGTATATTCTGCACTAAATTCAAGGTTAGTTGACCAAGGTTGACCAAAACTTGGGTGTGGGTTGACCAAGATTTGGGAGTGGTGAAGATGATGAATAGGAAGAAATAGTATAGATTGAAAGAAGAAAGAGTTGGCTAGACGAGCGATCAATGGTAATTAAGGCTCAAAAGTAAAAAAATGATTTTGACTAAGTTAAAGATGTTGGATTTTTATTTTGATCCTGAAAATGAGATTAGAGTAGGCTAATTAGGTAAGGGTGCAAATTTCAAGTCAATCGGAGCAAGTTGAAAAATGGGTCAAAAACCTATATAAAGGCCAAACATGTCATTTTCCATTCATTTTGACTTCTTTGAGTTTGTGGATTTCAAAAACCCTCTTAGAACTTGAAATAGAAATCCCCATGGCAACTCACCAATTTGAGTGACAATGAGTGCACAACTGGCCTAGACACTACGATCCAGCGGTAAGTTCTCAAAAACCAAGCTCTGTGTTAATCTATTTTGTGCTTTCTAGTTCTTTTTTTGTGTTTTAAAACTTTGTGGGTACATTTAATCGTACGAGCCTGTGAGAAGACTCGTATGAGTAAACTCATATTGGGCTCAACTCATATTGGCCACTTAGGATTCTCGTATGAGGCCCGCCCTCGACTCGTATGAGGATTCAACATTGTGCCCCTCTGCTCGTGTCCTTTTGTATGTCTGCTTGTATTTTGAGGTTTACTCATACGAGGCTACCCTTTACTCATACGAGAAAACTTGTCTATCTTTTTTTACTCATATGCATAACAATGTGCATTTTTAGAAGTATACATGTCAATTTTTTAACTTGCTGATCCTCGCAATGTAATCTAGGATATGTTTTTAAGTCTACGAATAAAGTTTGATGCCCCGACACTAATGATTCCTTGGTTTATGCATGCAAGAGGTGCTTCTTGATATACAGCTCAGGATCATAGATCTGCTGACATCGAGATTGTTGGCATAGTTGTCAGAGCATCGATGAGGGTGGTATCTTGGCTGAGTACGGGTTTGGTTGGCTTGGTGGGATTTCAGATATCTGTGTGAACCATGGATTGTTGATTGCCTTGGTGGAGCGATTCCATAGTGAACACAATAATTTTCACTTACCCACATTTGAGATTACCATGACCCTAGAGGATGTTTATCGCATCCTTTATGTTCCATTTTCTGGTCCATTAGTATAGTATGAGACATCGGAGATGCTTGGGGTATTATCCATCTGTAGGATTTTCTAGGATGAGGAAATCCTAGAGAGGTGGATAGGGTGGGACATGATGATGTCCAGGTATAACTAGGTATCTCCTTTAGCATGTGTGATGGCAAGGTATATAGGATGTTTTCTCATGCCAAATAGGGGTTAGCAGGGATTTCATAGTGGTTGGGGTCCCATATTAGAGATTTTACTGAGTAGGCTAGTAAATATGGGATGGGGATCATGCATGCTAGCACACATGTATAGGGGAGCGAGGACATTAGCCGCAAGAGTTTTGATTCTTCAAATCTGGGCTTGGGATCACTTACCCATATGTCACCTTGTGCGGATGTGGTAACACTAATAGGACAACCTTTTATTTATAGATATACAGGTTATGTGGTACAACCCCACTTGGGGAAGACTGCCTATTAGAGGTGATAGATTGATGACATGATAGTTGTCACATGGTGACCTTATCTCGGGACAGAGCCATGGG
The DNA here is from genome assembly GCA_027943335.1 of Chamaecyparis obtusa. Classification (NCBI taxonomy): domain Eukaryota; kingdom Viridiplantae; phylum Streptophyta; class Pinopsida; order Cupressales; family Cupressaceae; genus Chamaecyparis; species Chamaecyparis obtusa. The sequence continues at coordinate 724,199 of BSBK01002736.1, read as the reverse complement.
GTGATTGGTAATCTTAGCAGAGATATATGTTCATGACACAACCACTGATTGGTCGTACTAATTCCATGTTGGAGCCTTTTGTTGTATCTTGAGTATTACGTTAGTATGGTCACTAGTAGGTGATGTCGGAGGAGTTCACAACATATGCCCAATTTGCAGATGAGACAAGATCAAGATGGGGGCTAAGACTGGTACGGAATACCTCATTACAGGATTTAACATTGGTTAGGTGAGGTAGATGGGATTATCTAGAGGTAGTGGTAGATGTAGGGATGGCACCAAATTATAGGGAGCACTTCATTAGACATCCCTTTCCATAGTTTATAGACCTAGGAGCCCAATCCCATCGTATTGATGATGAGGGAGATGTACCACCACTGCCACCGCCACATCAAGGCCATAGGGATACAGGTCATAGACCATCAGGTGGAGATCTGGGAGTAGGCTCTAGTAGAGGGGGAACATAGGAACAACAAAGAGATGGTGAGGTTGGTGGGTAGATGCAAAGGCTAGAGATGTAGGGTGGTGAGGGTCAAAGAGAGCCACTCAGTGGAGGAGGTGAGCAATAGGTGAGGCAGAGAGTTGTGGATGACATGGGAGATGAGGAGGAGATGGTGTGATAGAGGATTCCTCAGGAGGTGATTTGATCCTTACAAGAGAGGGTGCAGGGATTGCAGATGGAGATTGCTATAGCACAGACTAGGCTATTTGAGAAAGATAAGAGGATAGCAGAGCTCATAGCCAAGTGGGACCAGAGGATTGCTGCAATCAAAGTTGAGAGAGATCATCATTAGTTGGTAGCGACTCATCAGATGAGTCGTGCATCGTATTATGTGGCAGCTTGTACTGTAGTTGTACTAGTTGCATAGTAGGTCATGCCTTTTTCATAGTTCATGGATAGATTAGAGGGTGCATAGATGCCTCATGCTGATGAGGTGATACCACCTCCACTAACTCCAGATGCCGAGGATGTAGCAGATAGTTATCTTTAGGATCATACCATTTTTGTACCTCTATTATATATGATGACTTGACCTGATTGACTTGAGATATTGATGTAGTACAGTGATTCTTGAGATATATATAGAGATATATGATTTGATGTCATTGTACCTATGTATCAGTGTCTATTTATGAGATGTGTTTTATTCTCTTTTGATGTTTATTGAATGCAGTATATGTGGACGTATGTATGACTTATGCAACTTTGATTTATTTATGGATAGATTAGATGAATATGCAATGGTTATTAAGTTGATTTTGATATGCAATGAATGTATGATGTAGTTATTATGAATGATGGTTATATGGATAAGCAAATGGATATGTGTTGTTGACATCTTGTTTTGAATGAAATATTTATTGAATACATAGGTACTTGATCATATCTCTAATGATGCAATTGACCGCATGAGAGGAAGATGAGAAGCTGAATAGGAGACTTCATATCTCATGGAGAATAGGATTGTTGTTGCAAAATTAATGTTGCCAAACTACCATGAAATGCATCCTAAAAGTTTGTCACTAGTCTGCTTTGAAAGTTTTCATCATAGAGTATTTATGGGACATCGTAGTGGATACAATTTTCACTAGTGCAACCATGAGAACATGAATATGGCTTTAATCAGAGAAATGTGGGAAACTGACACAAGCACCAAAGCATAATAATTGAGATGACCTGATCATTGTTTCAAGTTAATGTTGCAAGGAACCATAAGCATCAAGGCACAAAAGTCCAGGATGACCTGAATGGTTCTTGCATAAACAAATATAATAATAAACAAGGAGATTGTTCCAAACTCACCTTAGTATTTAGATAAAGAAGGTTGAGGTATGCATGGCATTCCAATCAAGATGGAGGCACTTATCATAGACACCCAATTTATCAAATATTTTAGGATCATTGAAACCACATGAACAAGCAGAAGACAAGAAAAAGTGATTATGCCCCAGCCATAGGTGACTCTAGCCATCATTTTAGACATCGCCAAGTTACTTATATGAAAAGGGATAATCCTTAAAGTGAATGATAACAGACATCATAAAAATAAAATTCATGAGTTTCATTGTACTCTTAGTCTTGGTAGATGTCATTAAATGGCAATGAAAATATGATCATGCATAGTTCAGAGAGGTGTTTAGTTATTCTTTTTCATGCTGTGTTCTAGCTTGTGAAAGTGCAGAGTGTTGAGAAACACCATTCTTTGTCTAAATTTTACATTTGTTTTAGTAGTGGATGAAGCGTATTTCGGTAGTGTTAAGAAACATTGTTTAACGATGTTTCCATAAGGTGGGTATTAAGAAAAACTAATGTTTGTCAGTGAATAACCTATCAGTGGTTGTTTGAAAACTAACTCGATGTTGGCTGAAATTGTCGAAGAAGATGTTGCTTGAATGTCCTAGGGCTCATATTCAGGATGATTCCAATCTATGGTAGTATAACATGGCACAACAGAATTTGTCATGAAAGTGAATGAAGGTCATGCACAGTTTGGAGCTAGAAAAGGACGTCAGTACATGTGTTGATAGGAGCGCATAATTAAAAAGAGGCATCTGTTTGCTAGGTTTTCACCATCTTGGATGGATATTTCTTTTTTTTCTACCTAGGCACCTATTTACCAATTTTTCACCAAGGCACTTCTTGTTTTTGTTTTTCTCAATTTATTTTTTTGTTCTTTTTTTTCAATTTTTCAATTTTTTTTGTATTTTTCTTCTTTTCAATATTTTTTTTTGGATTGATGCATCAAAGCGCATGTTTACCAGGTTTTCACTATGATGATCATTTTTTTTAGGACCTTTTTCTGATTTTTAGGATTTCTTCAAGACATTTTTTGATTTTTTACTATTTCTTCAAGACATTTTCTATATGTACGTGCTTCTAGATATAGAGAATGAATAGACGTAGAACTTCTTGAGATGGAATGTGTTGATAGTCTCTTAGAGTTGTTCCCCTTCTAGTGTAGAGAGTTGATATGTACTAGAACTAAATGTTGTAGTGATAATGTAAGGCTCCAACTGGTTAGGCTCAAATTTCCCCTTTTATTCTCTGTGTGACTAGTTACAAGGGTTTTCTCTCAACACGAGGTCACCCACTTGAAGTTCTCATAGTTTTATCTTTTTATTGTAACCTCTTGACATCCTCCTCTGATAAGCTTTGAGGTGATCGAATGCCACTTGTTGAAGTTCATCCAGTAATTTTAACTCTTGGATTCTAGAAATTTTGTAATCCTCATCAGGTATGAGTCAGTGCAATGAAACTATCAAAGATGGGAGTTCCACCTCTATGGGTAGGATTGCCTTTGTACCATAGACTAGAGAAAATGGTGTGGCTCCAGTAGGTGTTCTGATACTAGTACGATAAGCCCATAGTGTTGGATTGAGCCGCAGGTGCCAATCTCTTCCTGACTTGCTGATAGTACGATGCAAGATTTTGAGTAGATTTTTGTTAGAGGCTTTGGTATAGTCTTTTCCTTGAGCTTAATAGATTGAAGAATAGTGTTGAGTAATCTTGAATTTTGTGCAAAGTTCTGATATATCACTATTCTTGAACTGTCATCCATTATCAGTAATGATAAAGGATGGAATACACCAATGATAGATGATGTAATTCAAAATGAACAAAGCCACCTATTTTCCTATTGCTGTAGTGAGTGGGACTGATTCAAACCACTTGGTGAAATGTTCTATGGCTTTTATGATGAACTTATGTCTGTTGGAGGAAGACAGGTGAATATGTTCGATGAGATCAAATTCCCACTGTTGGAAAGGCCAGTGTGTAACAAAGGGAATGAGCTCCTTTGCTGGGGCATGAATGAGATTCCATGTGTTTGACACTTTTTACAAGTCCTTGCATATCTAGTGGCCTCTTTTTCCATATCTGGCCAATAGAATCCAGCTCCTAAGATTTTATGAGCTAGGGTCAGACCATTAGAATGAGATCCACATATGCCAGCATGGACATCAACTAATGCATGTCTAGACTCCTCTTTTTATAAACACCTAAGTAAGGTTATGTCTAAACCTCTCCTATATAGATCATTTGCAATGATGACATACCATGAGGAATTTTGGATAAGGTGTCTGCATTCATTTTTAGTTAGGTTATCAGGGATGATTTGGTCATGGAGATAGGAATAGATATGGCTATATCAGGAAGAGGCTGGAATGATAATGGTATGAATCATCTAGGATTATGGGGAATCATAGGCGGGGTGATGAAGTTCTTCCACTAGGAACTCATAGAAAAAATCTTCTTGTTGAGGTAATGAACCCAACGTAGCAAAAGTATTAGCAACTCTGTTCTCTATTCTTGGAATCTATTGGAATGTGACGAAAGTGAAATATTTTTTGAAATCATCCACCATACGCTTGTAGGGTATGAGCTTCTCATTCTATGTTTGATCGATACCATTCACCTGAATAAACATAAGCTGAGAGTCACCATAACTATGTAATTCAGAAATGTTCCATTCCATAGCCAACTTTATCCCATTTACTAGGGCCTCATATTTAATAATATTATTTGTACAGGGAAAAAAGAGCATGTATATCTTTGGAATGGAATAACTTTGTGGAGTAATGAATAACAAACCTGCACCTATGCCTTGCTGAGTGAAGGATCCATTGAGGAACATTTTCCAGGAGCAGTGAGTAATATGCATAATGGATCCATCTAGAAATTCCACATTAATGGGTTGTTCTCCTTGTAATGGGGCATCAACCAACTGATCTATGATTGTTTATCCCTTTATGGATTTCCATTCAACATACTCAATGTTGAACTCACTCAATATCATGACCCACTTAGCTAACCGACCAGTCAAGGTTTCTTTACTCAACAAATATTTGAGTGGGTCTATCTTTGCTATGAGTTGTACATGATGTGATAACATATAATGCCTGAGCTTTTAAGATGAAAATACCATGACCAGACAAGATTTCTCAATCACAGAGTAATTAATCTCATTAGAGACCAAAGTAAAACTAATATAGTAGATGGCACGCTCCTTTTTATGTTCATCTTGCTGAGCGAGTAATGCCCCCGATGATGTATGAGTAGCTGAAATATATAAGATGAGGGGCTTACCTTGGATTGGAGACATTAGGACCAATGGGTTTTCTAGATATTATTTAATTTTATCATGTTGAGCATAAGCCTCATCCCATTGATACGGTACTCCTTTACGAAGTGGCTTGGTAAATGGTTGTGCTTTATCTGCTAGTTGTGAGATAAACCGTCTAATAGATTGAATCCATCCTTGCAAGGTTCTCATTTGGATGATGTTTTTAGGTGGTGGCATTTCCATAATAGCTTGTACCTTAGCCGGATCCACCTTGATTCCTTTGTCTGAAATAATATATCCTAAGAGTTTACCAGAAGTTACTCTAAATGCACACTTTTTAGGGTTCAATCTCAACCTGAATTGTTCCATTTTGTCTAGAATTTGTCCCAGGTCCTGTAGATGTGTAGATCTCTTTTCAGTTTTGACAATAGTATCATCTACATAATCTTCCATGTTCTTGTGGATCATGTCATGGAAGATGGTGGTTACTACACATTGATAGGTTACACCTGCATTCTTCAAACAAAATAGCATGACGTTCCAACAAAAATGTTCCCCAAGCGCATGTGAAAGCTATCTTTTCCTTGTCTTCCAGAGCAATTTTGATCGGATTGTATCTAGAAAAACCATCCATTAAAGAATACATCACATATCTGGCTATCATGTCTACAATCATGTCAATTTTAGGTAGTGGGAAATCATCCTTTGGAAAGGCTCGATTGAGATATCTAAAATTAGTACATACTCTAATGGATTTATTTGATTTAGTTACTCATACAATATTGGAAATCCATCCAGCATATGCTATTGCTCTGATGAACCTGACTTTAAGTAATTTCTCTAATTCATCTTTGACTAAGAGAGCCACATCTGGATGCATCTTGCACAATTTTTGTTTTACTGGTTTGACTCTTGGTGCAATGGATAGATGATGCATTATTAGATTTGGATCCAACCCTAGCATATCTGAATAAGTCCATGCAAAATTAATCTTTTTGTCTTTGACTAACTGAGTAAATGTTGAAAGTTCTTCAATTGATAATGACTGTGCTGTTAGGAATGAATGCAAAGTGTTTTGGCAGTCATTCTGTAGCAGTTGTTGTTGCATTCATGACTTGGATTGTCATTGATGTCAACACAGTGATATTCTGGATATTAGCAGGAAAGTAGGTACAGTTTTGTTTTGCGCACATGTTGTATTGTAGATTGGCTTTTGCATAGTTTATGGTATGTTCTTTGGTGTGTTATTAACCTATGGTTAATAGCACAAAAAGAAATTCATTCATTTGTAAGAGTTATGAGCATTTTGGTGAAAGCAGTGTTCAGACAGTGTTTCTGTGTAGCGATGTTCAGAAATCAGAGGATATCTCTTAGCTGGGATGGAATCTGATTTTGCACAGTTAAAGGGATGTTGGAGACTCATTAATGATGATGTGGTTCATAGAAAAAAATTTGAGGACATGTTTGGAGAAAGTTACAGTAACTGGAAGCTGACAGTTTTATGTGAATTTTGTGTGTAGCGTGTAGAATTTATTATTTTGTAATTGAGGACCAACTCATTTGTAATTATTTGAGTTTGGTATATAAGAAGGAATGTTTTCCTTATTGTAATATGTATTGAAAAAGAGTGTGATGTGAATATATGCATGAAGAGAAGAAAAGAGCTAATTCAGTGATGAAGGAAGACTTGTGAGTACAGAGATCTGGATTTGTGATCTTGTGTAGCAGAGAGTGCAATTTTGGCATAGTGTGAAGGAGGTAATATATTTCATATTATTCTATTGAATAATTCTAAGATCTTTTGGACAGTGGGTTCAGAGATCTTGCCTTGAAGCTGTTTGGGCAGTGGGTCCTTCTGTCTTCCATAAACTCTTAACCGGGTTAGAATCTTTTAATAGGGATTCAAAATATCCTAATAGGGATTTATATGTACTAAATGTATTTCATAAGACTCCTAACAGGGTCCATCCTCTAACAAGGGACTTTCATATTAGTGCATCATTTTGTGGGCATCATTCCCACCGGGGTTTACTCTTTTCAAGAGGTTCCCTAGTTAACATATCTTGTGTTATTGTGCAATTGTGTATGATTATCTTTCTATGGTTGATCAGTACATTGATTATATTATTTAGAGCTGTTGAATGGATAAATTATCAGATAAAAGATTCACCCCCCCCCCTCTCAGTTATCTTGGGGATCTTTACTTTCTAACAATTGGTATCAGAGCAGCAGTTCCTTGAAAGAAAAGTTTAACAACTTAAGGAGATCCATGGAAAATTTTAGAAAAGAAAGCCCTAAGTTTGATGGAGTAAATTTTGATAGCTGGAAAGGAAAGATGAAGACACATCTATTGTGTTTAGGACCAAGTTATTGGTTGATTACAAAGAATGAGAAGACTATCATTGAGGAAGACAATCTAGAGGTAGGAACTAAAGATGAACTAGATCTATTCATGTGTAACATACTTGAAAGAGAAGCACTTTTGTCAGCACTACCGGAGAATGAATATAGTCAGGTAAGATGTTTGAAAACATCTCATGCAATTTGGAAAGCTTTACATTCTAGTTTTGAAGGTGATGAACATGCAAAGAAGGCTAGATTACATAATTGGATTTTTGCATTTGAAGATATCAGAATGATGGAAGATGAATCTATTAGAAGTTATATTGGTAGGATGTCTAAGATTGTGATAGGAATAAAGTCTTATGGAGGTGATAAGACAAAGAATGAAGAGATATGGAAAATTTTGAGAACTTTGACACCAGTATTCAAGAAGACAACGCAGATGATTGAACAAGTGATACCTTGTACATCTAACTTTTCAAGAGAGACTCTTCTTGGAAGATTAGAAATAACAGAGATGAACTTGAGATTATCAGGAGAGCTACCTAGAATGGAAACAACATTCAGTGCTCTTAGCATCAGACCTACAAGAAATACTAGCATGAATGGAGATTATGCCAGCAGTAGTAGATCTGAGGAAGATAAGAAGATTGAAGAGGGTATTGCATTACTTGCAAAAAGAGAACCAGATGGTAAGAAAATCTTTAAATGTTGGACTTGTCAAGAATATAGTCATTTTGCATCTAAATGTCCTAAAAGAGTTAAGAAGTATAGAAGCAACTTTAAACCTAGGAGATCTAAAGAATGTTATTATGCAAATGATGAAGATTTTGAAGAAGGAATTGAAAAACATTTAAGTGACAGTGATAATGATAACTTTGAGGAGATAGGATTTGTAGCAATTAAAGAAGAAAGTTCTGAATTTGATAAAAGGGAAGAAAAAGCATTAGTTTCTCAAGTTGAAAAGAAATCTGATTGGATTATAGATAGTGGTTGTTCACATCATATGACTGGAGATAAAAGAAAGTTTGTTAAGTTAGATAATTATGATGGAGGAATTGTTAGAGTTGGTAACAATGAACCTTGTTTGATTAAGGGTATAGGATCTATTACTCTTGATGGAAAGATTAACATTGATGATGTTTACTTTGTTGATGGACTAAGACATAATCTACTAAGCATTGGACAATTGGCTGATAAGGGTTATCAAGTTTGGTTTACTGAGAAAACTTGTGTGATAAAAGATAAAGATGGAAATCTAATTGGAAAAGGATCTAGAACTAGAGGTAATGTATTTCAGTTGAATCCTACTGAGATGACATGTTTGATAACTAGGATTGATGACAGTCGGTTATGGCATAAAAGGTTTTGTCATATAAACTTTGATAATATTGTCAAGGTGAGCACTACACATGCGGTAAGAGATTTACCTAGAATTTTGAAACTTACTAACATGATTTGCAAAGAATGTATGATGGCAAAGTAGAAAAGGAGTTCATTTCCCAATAAGAAGTTCACTTCAACAGAGAAGTTGGAGATTTTTCATACAGACTTGAGTGGTCCTACTAGAACTAGAGGATTCTCTGGTGAAAGGTATTTTATGATTCTTGTTGATGATTTTACAAGAATGATGTGGATTGTATTTTTGAAAGAAAAATCTAAAGCATTTGATACATTTAAGATCATGAAAAGAAAAATTGAGGATGAATCTGGAATGAAGATTAAGTGTCTAAGATCTGATAGAGGTGGTGAATTTACATCTAGAGAGTTTAACACTTTTTGTGAAATGAATGGTATTAAGAGACAACTTTCAGCCCCTAGAACACCAAAACAAAATGGTATTGCAGAAAGAAGGAATAGGTCAATAACTGAAGCAGCAAGAGCTATGTTGTTTGAAAATGATTTTGCTAAAACTTTTTGGAGAGAAGCAGTGAACACAGTAGTATACACTATGAACATACACCCTCAGTTAAGTATTTTAGAATTTTTGGAAGTAAATGTTATATTAAGAGAGATGATGATATAGGAAAGTTTGATCCTAGAAGTGATGAACGTATATTTCTTGGATATTCTTTAAAAAGAAAAGCATATAGATGTTATAACAAAAGAACTAAGACTATTGTTGAAAGTGCAAATGTAAAATTTGACGAGAAGTTTAAAATTCAGGAAAGAATGCTTGATTATGAATCTGATGGAGAAGCACAACCTCAGCCTAACATTGAAAATTCAAAATTATTTTTTGAAACTAATAGTGATTTGCTGAATGAAAGTCATACTGAAGAAGACAAACAAGAAAACAAAGAAGAAAATAGAGAAGAAAATAGAGAAGAAAACAAAGAAGAAAGCAGAGAAGAGTCTATAGTTGGAACAAGATCAGTAACTATGACACCTAATAGGTATACTTCAAGACATCACCCTATTGAACACGTTATTGGAAGTTTAGATAGAGGAGTTTTGACTCGGAATAAGGTACATTTATGTTTGATTTCTCAAATTGAACCTAAGACTACTAATGAAGCTTGTGAAGATGAACATTGGATTAATGCTATGAAAGAAGAACTAGAGTAGATTGAAAGAAACAAGACATGGGAATTGGTCCCTAGACCTGAAAACAAGAATATGATTGGAACAAAGTGGGTATTCAGAAACAAGATGAATGAACAAGGAGAAGTGATAAGAAACAAAGCAATATTGGTATGTAAAGGATATCCAAAACAAGAAGGAATTGACTATGAAGAAACTTTTGCACCTGTGGCCAGAATTGAAGCAGTGAGAATGTTTCTAGCATATGCAATTTACAAGAAATTCAAAGTGTATCAGATGGATGTGAAGTCAGCATTTTTGAATGGTGAATTGGAAGAAGAAGTCTACATTGAGCAGCCTGAAGGTTTTCCTTTGACACAAGAAGGAGATATGGTATGTAAGTTAAAGAAAGCTTTATATGGATTAAAACAAGCACCTAGAACTTGGTATGCAAGATTGGATAAGTATTTATTGAAATTAGGATTTATAAAAGGAACAGTAGATAGTAACTTATACACAAAAGAAATTGAGAATGGTTTGTTGGTTATAGTTATATTTGTTGATGATATTATCTTTGGAGGAGAAGATGAAGGTAGTGACAAATTTGTAGATGAAATGAAGACTGAATTTGAGATGAGCATGATTAGAGAAATGAAATATTTTTTGGGATTACAGATAACACAAAGCAAGGAAGGTATATTTGTAAGTCAGACTAAGTATTTGAATGACTTATTGAAAAGATTTGGAATGGAAGATTCTAAACCTGTTGGAACACCTATGGTAACTAGACATAAGTTATCTAGCAAAGATGAGACACCAACAGTTGAGAAGAAAAAGTACAGATCTATGATTGGAGGATTGTAGTACTTGACACATTAAAGAGAAACACATTATGCAGCAGTAAAGAGGATACTGAGATATCTGAAAGGAACAATGGATTATGGATTATGGTATGAGAATTCTGATGATTTTACCTTATGTGCCTATACTGATGCAGATTGGGGAGGTAGCGTTAATGAAAAGAAAAGCACCAGTGGTGGAGCCTTTTTTCTTGGAGGAAAATTGGTCTCTTGGCTAAGTAAGAAGCAGAATTGTACTTCACAAAGTACAGCAGAAGCAGAATATGTTGCAGCAGCAAATAATTGTAATCAGATTATTTGGATGAAGCAAATGTTGAAAGATATTGGAATAAATTTTGATGAGCCTTTATTATACATTGTGACAACACCAGTACAGTGAGTATGTCAAAAAATCATGTTTTACATTCTAAGACTAAACATATTGAGATCAAGTATCATGTTGTAAGAGAGAAAGTTGCAGAAAAAGAAGTAAGATTGGAGTACATAAGTACAAAGGAGCAGATAGCAGATATATTTACAAAGCCTTTACCTAAGGATACATTTGTGTATCTAAGAGGTATGCTTGGGGTTATGCCCCAACCTATTTTTGAAAATTGATGCAGATGGTTGCATCTGTCCAGTGGTATATGAGCCCTATCTTTCTTCTGGATTTGATGTTGGAACTTCCTCTATGGGGGAGTTTATGAGCTGAGTCATGAGGACTCTTGCTATTGTATTTTTCTGAAAAGTGTCTTTTGACATTAACTTGTTGTTGACTTAGTGATAGAATTTATGTCATTGATGTCAATGGGGGAGAGATATACATGAAAAACATTATGGATTGTATGAGAGAGCTAAATAGGAAGATGAAGCAAGATTTGATTTGATATTTTGCAGTGATGTTGCAGTATTGGATTTTTAAAACATTGGATGTTTTTCATCTATGTTGCCATCAATGCCAATGGGGGAGATTTTTAGGAATGAATGCAAAGTGTTTTGGCAGTCATTCTGTAGCAGTTGTTGTTGCATTCATGACTTGGATTGTCATTGATGTAAACACAGTGATATTCTGGATATTAGCAAGAAAGAAGGTACATTTTTGTTTTGCGCACATGTTGTATTATAGATTGGATTTTGCATAGTTGATGGTATATTTTTTGGTGTGTTATTAACTTATGGTTAATAGCACAAAAATAAATTCATTCATTTGTAAGAGTTATGAGCATTTTGGTGAAAGCAGTGTTTAGACAGTGTTTCTGTGTAGCGATGTTCAGAAATCGGAGGATATCTCATAGCTGGGATGGAATATAATTTTGTGTAGTTAAAGGGATGTTGGAGACTCATTAATGATGATGTGGTTCATAGTGCAAACTTTGAGGACATGTTTGGAGAAAGTTACAGTAACTGGAAGCCGACAGTTTTATGTGAATTCTGTGTGTAGCGTGTAGAATTTATTATTTTGTAATTGAGGACCGACTCATTTGTAATTATTTGAGTTTGGTATATAAGAAGGAATGTTTTCCTTATTTTAATATGTACTAAAAAAGAGTTTGATGTGAATATATGCATGAAGAGAAGAAAAGAGCTAATTCAGTGATGAAGGAAGACTTGTGAGTACAGAGATCTGGATTTGTGATCTTGTGTAGCAAAGAGTGTAGTTTTGGCATAGTGGGAAGGAGGTAATATATTTCATATTATTCTATTGAATAATTCTAATATCTTTTGGATAGTGGGTTCAGAGATCTTGCCTTGAAGCTGTTTGGGCAGTGGGTCCTTCTGTCTTCCATAAACTCTTAACCGGGTTAGAATCTTTTAACAAGGATTCAAAATCTCCTAACAAGGATTTATATGTACTGAATGTATTTCATAAGACTCCTAACAAGGTCCATCCTCTAACAAGGAACTTTCATATTAGTGCATCATTTTGTGGGCATCATTCCCACCGGGGTTTACTCTTTTCAAGACGTTCCCTAGTCAACATATCTTGTGTTATTGTGCAATTGTGTATGATTATCTTTCTATGGTTGATCAGTACATTGATTATATTATTTAAAGCTGTTGAATAGATAAATTATTAGATAACTGATTCACCACCCCCCTGTCAGTTATCTTGGGGATCTTTACTTTCTAACATGTGCCAAGTGGATTATCTATGGATTTCCTTCAGTTCCAATGTTGATTGCATGTGTTGGTTCTATAAGTACTAATGGCCATTCCTAGAAGTGACTAAGAAAGATATCAAGTACCCCATCATCTAGCACCTCAAGGAGGTTTTCACCATCAGATACTTCTTTTATTTTTTAATATTTTATGTTCTGAGACCACCACAATGTGGTTTTCGCCCTCAAAAATTTTGTTTCTTTTAATTTTATGACTGAGATAATTGATATATGCTTCAGTCATATTCACGTAAGATTCACTGGTGGAAGAAGTCACAAGTTCAATAGCATTAACATGGAAAGCCATGGAAAAGTCATTGGAGAAGGTGGGGAGGTCAATCAGGTCATGTTGTTGCATCCATTCTATAAGAATAGGATGTATGGGGGGTAGATTGTCAACTGGTTCAAGGGTGTTTACAATATGTTCATCATAGCTTACAACTGGTAAGTCAAGATCTATGATGTCATCTTGAAATATCATGTTCAAAGTGAAAGGAGTGTTAGTGAAATATGTGCTATCTACATGAGAATCTAATCCATTTGATCTAACTCTAGAATGTGGACCTCTCTCGCACCTCATTCTAGTATCTATGACACCTTCCTATTGAAGCCATGTTTTAACTAGAATTAATTCAATCCTAGATCTTCCTGGAAGTGCTCTAGTGTTTGTGCCTCCTATTCCTCTACCAGTGGAAGACTCTATTGGAATGTTGTTGCTTGTTTCATATGAATCTTAGATAATTAGGTCAAAAAACTACCTGGTGATTTTTTCTACAAGATCTAGAGGTTGACTTGTCAAATCAGAGAATTCTTGGATCATCTGTAGTATGGGATGTGAGGTATTACTTTCCTATGGGGGATTCTGATTTAGTGTACTCCTCATATTGAATCCTCCACCTAGATTCCATGTGGTTGTAGTAGGATGAGGTCTAATATATATGTGATGTGCACAACTAGCCACATTGGCTTGTTGATTATGAGTGAGTAATCTAGGTGCTAGGGGAATAATCTCTACTGGAGGATGAGAGAGATCTTCATCATTCATGTTCTCTTTGGAGTTTGAACTTTCCCTTCTTTCCATGCTTGGATCAGTGGTATATGTATGTATCACATCAATTTCAATATCCACTATTTCATTAGAGAGTGTGTCTCATTCATACTTGTGTGAGTCAGTCTGTCTATCCATAGGCCGAGCTAGATGTTGTGCAATAGTTATAGGAGGTTCTACCTCCTCCTCTTGAGTGTGAATTCCTTGATGTGATTCTTCTTTAGGTGGTACATACAATTCATTAGGATCCATGAAATGAGGAAGATCTAACATATGTGAGATAGTAACTAATTGCCCCCAATTAGGATGCCTGTCAAAGATCTCTTGATTGGTTTCTCCTTGGATAACATCCTCTGTTAGGTAATTAAATTCATCCAGGTCTCTCCACCATTGTTGCAAACTTGGTTCAGCTGAATAGGTAGGATCTTCTATGCCAATGTGTAACAATCTCTCAAAGGGTAAGGTATCATTTTTGGGTTCTTCATCACCATCAAAATAAAAAATGGGACCACCTCTGTCAATGGTTGGTTGAAATATAGCTTCTCTGAAACCAATGCTAGTCTTATCCCTAGGATTATGAAATTCTGCATGAAGTGGTTCAACCAGCCCTATGTTATTTAATCCTAGGGGTCCCTTCCCTTTGTAACCTATCTGTTTAGCTAGATCATATCCCTTGGTGTATTTTTCTTGGGATATTTCACAATGTTTGGCTTCAATATCATCAGGTTCTTTGTAGAGCCATGCCAAGATGGCTTTTTCCTCATGTTAGAAAGTAAAGTCCACCAAGATAACTGAGAGGGGGGGGGGGGGTGAATCAATTATCAGATAATTATAGCTTTTAACATCTTCAACAACATTTAACCATGTAAGCAATGCAATTACTAACCATACAAAGTTATTCATACACAATGACATAATAACACAAGATATGTTGACTAGGGAACCTCTTGATCAAAGAGTAAACCCTGGTGGGAATGATGCCCACAAAAGATGCACTAATATGAATATTCCTTATGAGAGGATGGAATCTATTAGGAGTCTTATGAAATACATTCAGTACATATAAATCCCTATTAGGAGATTTTGAATCCCTGTTAAAAGATTCTAACCCTGTTAAGAGTTATGGAAGACAAAAGGACCCACTGCCCAAACAGCTTCGGGGTAAGATCACTGAACACATTGTCCAAATAACCTTAATATTATTTAGTAGAATAATATGGAATATGTTACCTTCTTACTATGCCAAACCACACTCACTGCTACACCAGATCTCAATTCTAGATCTCTGTACTTCGCATGTCTTCCTTCACAATTTTGCTCTCACAATCTCTTAGGCTCTTTTCTTCACTTCATGCTTACATTCGCATGCAACCAAACCATGCTCACACTTCTTTCCCATTTCAACTACATAAAATAAAGAAAAACATTCCTTCATTTATACCACACTCAAATAATTACAAATGAGTTGGCACATAATTACAAAATAAAAGTTTCCATATGCTACATCAAAATTACACAAAATTATCAGCTTCCCAATGTAATATCTCTTCACTCATGTGACCTCAAAGTTTGTGCTATGAACCACATCACCATCAATGTGTCTCAAACTTCCCTTTAACTACACAAAACTAGATTCCATCCCGATTAGGAGATTTCATCTGATTTCCACAAACTGCTACTCAGGAACAATGCCTGAATACTGCTTTTACCAAACTGCTCATAACTTTCATGAATCAATGAATTACTATCTGCACTCTTAACCATAGAAATATAACATATCAAAGAGTATAACCTCAACATCACATAGCTCCAACTATAATATCCCACGTGCGCTAATCAAAACACTATCTGCTTCTCTGCTAGTCTCCAGAAGATCACTGTGTTGACATCAATGACAATCATAGTCATGAATGCAACAACAACTGCTACAGAATGACTACCAACATCTAGCATTCTTTCCTAACAATCTCCCCCATTAGCATTGATGGCAACATAGATGAAAAATATCCAATGTTCCAAAAATCCAATACTGCAACACTGCTACACTGATGCTCTAAAAATTATTCAAATCCTCTTCATCAATAAAATCTTGCTTCATTTTCCTATACAGTTCTCTCCAATAGATGGTACACAGGATTTTTCATGTACACTTCTCCCCCATTGACATCAATGACAAAAATTTCATCACTATGTCAACAACAACTCAATGTCAAAAGACACTGCTTCAGAAAATACTTTCACAAGAGTCCTCATGACTTAGCTTAGATACACATACTCCCCCATAGAGGAAGTACCAACATCCAATGCAGAAAAAAATAGAGCTCATATACCACTGGACGAATGCAATCAACTACATCATTACTCAAAAGTAGGCTGGGGCATAACCCCAAGCATACCTCTCAGATACTCAAATGTATCCTTAGGCAAAGGCTTTGTAAATATGTCTACTATTTGTTCCTTTGTGCTTATGTACTCCAGTCTGACTTCTTTCTCAGCAAATTTTTCTCTTACAACATGATACTTGATCTCTATATGCTTAGTTTTAGAATGCAATATAGGATTCTTAGACATACTGACTGTTCTGGTGTTGTCACAATGTATAACAACAGGCTCAACAAACTTAATTCCAATATTCTTTAGCATCTGCTTCATCCAAATTATCTAGTTACAATTGTTTGCTGCTGCTACATATTTTGCTTCTATTGTACTCTGTGAAATACAATTCTGCTTCTTGCTCAACTAGGAAACCAATCTTCCTCCAACAAAAAAAGGCTCCACCACTTGTGCTTTTCTTATCATCAACACTACCTCCCCAATCAGCATCTATATATGCACATAGGGTAAAATCATCATATTTTTCATACCACAATCCATAGTCCATTGTGCCTCTTAAATATCTCAATATCCTCTTTACTGCTGCATAATGTGACTCTCTAGGTTCAGCTTGAAATCTTGCTACCATTCCAATTGAATGTTGTATATCTAGTCTAGTGTGTGTTAAGTAATACAATCCTCCAATCATGGATTTGTATTTCTTCTACTCAACTACTGGTGTTTCATCTTTGCTTGATAGTTTGTGTCCTGTAACCATAGGTGTTCCAACTAGTTTATAGTTCTCCATTCTGAATCTTTTTAGCAAATCATTCAAGTACTTTGTCTGGCTAACAAAGATACCATCATTGTTCTATATTATCTGTAATCCCAAAAAGTATTTCATCTCACCAATCATGCTCATTTCAAATTCAATCTTCATTTCATCAGCAAATTTTCCACTAGCTTCATCTTCTCCTCTAAAGATAATGTCATCAACAAAAATAACTATAACTAACAATCCATTTTTAATTTTTTTTGTGTACATATTACTATCTACTGCTCCTTTAGTAAATCCAAATTTCAACAAATACTTATCCAATCTAGCATACCAAGTTCTAGGTGCTTGCTTTAGTCCATATAATGTTTTCTTCAGTTTACATACCATATCTCCTTCTTGAGTCAAAGGAAAACCTTCAGGCTGCTCAATGTAGACTTCTTCTTCCAATTCATCATTCAGAAATGTAGACTTCACATCCATCTGATACACTTTGAATTTCTTAAAAGCTGCATAAGCCAAAAACATTCTTACTACTTCAAGTCTTGCTACTGGTGCAAAGGTTTCTTCATAGTCAATTCCTTCTCGCTACGAGTATCCCTTACATACTAATCTTGCTTTGTTTCTTACTACTTCTCCTTGTTCATTCATCTTATTTTTGAATACCCATTTATTTCCAATCACATTCTTGTCTTTAGGTCTAGGAACCAATTCCCATGTCTTGTTCTTTTCAATTTGATCTAGTTCTTCTTTCATAGCATTAATCCAATGTTCATCTTCATAAGCTTCATTAGTAGATTTAGGTTCAATTTGAGAAATCAAACATAAATGTACCTTATTTCTAGTCATAACTCTTATGTCCAAACTTCCAATAAATTTTTCAACAGGATGATGTCTAGATAGGTACCTGTTCAGTGTCATAGTCATAGATCTTGCTTCAACTGTAGATTCTTCTTTAGATTCTTCTCTGGTTTCTTTTGTAGTATGATTCTCATTCAACAATTCACTTTCATTCTCATAGAATAATTCAGTAGTTTTAATGTTAGGCTGAGGATTAGCTTCTTCATCAGATTCATAATCAAGCATTCTTTCTTGAATTTTAAACTTCTCATCAATTTTAACATTTGCTCTCTCAACAATAGTTTTAGTTCTCTTATTGTAACATCTATATGCTTTTCTCTTCAAAGAATATCCAAGAAAAATACCTTCATCACTTGTAGGATCAAACTTTCCAATATCATCATCTCTCTTTATATAATATTTGCTTCCAAAAATTCTAAAATACTTAACTCAGGGTGCATGTCCAAACCATAATTCATAAGGTGTCTTATCTGTCTCTACTTTGATTTGTACTTTGTTCATTGTATATACTACTGTATTCACTACTCTCCAAAATGTCTTTGCCAAGTTATTCTCAAATAACATAGCTCTTGCTACTTCAGTTACTGACCTATTTCTTCTTTCTGCAATACCATTTTGTTCAAGTGTTCTAGGGGCTGAAAACTATCTCTTAATACCATTCACTTCAAAAAAAGTGTTAAAATCTCTAGAAGTAAATTCTCCACCTCTATTAGATCTCAAACATTTAATCTTCATTCCAGATTCATTCTCAACTTTATTCTTGATCCTAAACTTATCAAATGCTTCAAAAAAAATTTTCAAAAATGCAATCCACATCATTCTTGTAAAATCATCAACAAGAATAATAAAATACCTTTCTCCATAGAATCCTCTAGTTCTAGTAGGACCACTCAAGTATGTATGAACAATCTCCAACTTCTCTGCTGATGTGAACTTCTTACTATGAAATGAACTTCTCTTCTGCTTAGCCATCACACATTCTTTGCAAATCATGTTAGTAGGCTTCATAATTTTAGGCAAATCCCTTACTGCAAGTGTAGTACAAACTTTCACAATGTTATCAAAGTTTATATGACAAAACCTTCTATGCCATAACCAACTATCATCAATTTTAGTAATCAAGCATGTCATCTCAGTAGGATTCAACTAAAATACATTA
This sequence comes from Chamaecyparis obtusa, assembly GCA_027943335.1. NCBI lineage: Eukaryota > Viridiplantae > Streptophyta > Pinopsida > Cupressales > Cupressaceae > Chamaecyparis > Chamaecyparis obtusa. Next base: position 705,116 of record BSBK01002736.1, on the reverse strand, counting down.
CCTCTGGTTCTAGATCCAGTTCCAATTAGATTTCCATCTTTATCCTTTATCACACAAGTTTTCTTAGTAAACCAAACTTCATATCCCTTATCCACTAACTGTCCAACACTCAAAAGATTATGTTTCAATCCATCAACAAAGTAAACATCATCAGTATTAGTCTTTCCATCAAGAGTAATAGATCCTATACCTTTAATCAAACAAGGTGCATTGTTACCAACTCTAACAACTCCTCCATCATAATTGTTAAACTTTATGAACTTCTTCATATCTCCAGTCATATGATGTGAACAACCACTATCTATAATCCAATTAGCTTTCTTTTCAACTTGGGAAACTAATGCTTTTTCTTCTTTAACATCAGATTTAGAATTTTCTTCTTTAATTGCTACAAATCCTATTTCATCATTATTCTCAGTATCACTTTCACTCAAAGTTCTTTCTATACTAGCTTCAAGATCTTCATCATTAGCATAATAACATTCCTTAGATCTTCTAGGCTTGAAATTATTTCTATACTTCTTAACTCTCTTAGGATATTTAGATGCAAAATGACCATATTCTTGGTAAGTCCAACATTTAAAAAAAAATTTACCATTTGGTTTTCTTTTCACAAGCAAGGCAATACCTTCTTCAATCTTCTTATCTTCTTCATTTCTAGATCTGCTACTGCTTGCATAATCTCCACTCACACTGGTACTTCTTGACAAAGTAGGATGAATACTAAGAGCACTGAATGTTGTCTCCATTCTAGGTAAGTCTCTTGATAACCTTAGGTTCATCTCTGTTGCTTCCAATCTTCCAAGAAGAGTCTCTCTTGTAAAGTTTGTAGTACAAGGTATAACTTGTTCAATCATCTGTGTTGTTTACTTAAATACAAGAGTCAATGTCCTCAAAATTTTCCATATCACTTCATTCTCTGTCTTTGATCCTCCACAAGATTTTATCCCTGCAACAATTTCTGACATTCTACCAATATAGCTTCTAAGAAATTCATCTTCCATCATTCTAATATCTTCAAATGCACATATCCAATTATGTAATCTAGCTCTTTTTGCATGTTCATCACCTTCAAAAGTAGAGTGTAAAGCTTTCCAAATTTCATTAGATTTATTAAAACATTTTACTTGACTGTATTCATTCTCCAGAAGTGTTGTCAAGAGTGCTTCTCTTGCAAGTATGTTACACATGAATAGATCTACCTCATCTTTAGAACTTGTTTCAAGATTGTCTTCTTCAATTATAGTCCTGTCATTCTTTGTAATCAACAAATAGCCTGGTCCTAAACACAATAGATGTGTCTTCATCTTTTCCTTCCAGCTGTCAAAATTTACTCCATCAAACTTAGGGATTTCTTTCCTAAAATTTGCCATGGATCTCCTTAAGCTATTAAACTTTCCTTTCAAGAACCTGGCTCTGATACCAATTGTTAGAAAGTAAAGTCCACCAAGTAACTAAGAGGGGGGGGGGGGGTAAATTAGTTATCAGATAATTATAACTTTTAACATCTTCAAAAACATTTAACCATGTAAGAAATGCAATTACTAACTATACAAAGTTATTCATACACAATGACACAATAACACAAGCTATGTTGACTAGGGAACCTCTTGATCAAAGAGTAAACCCCGGTGGGAATGATGCCCACAAAAGATGCACTAATATGAATATTCCTTGTGAGAGGATGGAATCTTTTAGGAGTCTTATGAAATACATTCAATACATATAAATCTCTATTAGGATATTTTGAATCCCTGTTAAAAGATTCTAACCCTGTTAAGAGTTATGGAAGACAGAAAGACCCACTGCCCAAATAGCCTAAGGGTAAGATCACTGAACACACTATCCAAATAACCTTAATATTATTCAAAAAAATAATATGGAATATGTTACCTCCTTACTATGCCAAACTGCACTCACTGCTACACCAAATCTCAATTCCAGATCTCTGTACTTTGCATGTCTTCCTTCACAATTTCACTTTGACAATCTCTTAGGCTCTTTTCTTCACTTCATGCTTACATTCACATGCAACCAAACCATGCTCACACTTCTTTCCCATTTCAACTACATAAAATAAAGAAAAACATTCCTTCCTTTATACCACACTCAAATAATTACAAATGAGTCGGCACACAATTACAAAATAAAAGTTTCCATACGCTACATCAAAATTACACAAAATTGTCGGCTTCCAAATGCAATATCTCTTCACTCGTGTGACCTCAAAGTTTGTGCTATGAACCACATCACCATCAATGTGTCTCAAACTTACCGTTAACTACACAAAACCAGATTCCATCCCGATTAGGAGATATCATCCGATTTCCACAAACCGCTACTCAGGAACACTGCCTGAATACTGCTTTTACCAAAATGCTTATAAATTTCATGAATCAATGTATTACTATCTATGCTCTTAAACATAGACATATAACATATCAAAGAGTATAACCTCAACATCACATAGCTCCAACTACAATATCCCACATGCGCTAATCAAAACACTGTCTACTTCTCTGCTAGTCTCCAGAAGATCACTGTGTTGACATCAATGACAATCATAGTCATGAATGCAACAACAACTGCTACAGAATGACTACCAATATCTAGCATTCATTCCTAAGACCTCATTATCATCCTCTAGAGGTACAAAAGCTTGTACAAAACAACCATCATTAATGACTTGTGGTTGTGTCTTGTTAGGTCTCATATCTTCTGAAGGCCTTCCATGTGATCTGGGAGAGATTGGCAAAGATGTCATAGACAAGATGGGTTCAATCTGATATCCCCCCATTCCTCTATCTTGGATTCTCAACTAATTTTCCATTTCTATCATCATAGCTTTTCGATATTCAGAGGTAGATGCCTCGCTATTATGAGGGATGAGTGTATCAATTTCTTGTTTTAGAGTATTGTAGATATAGTTGGTATCTATAGGCATAGTAACTTTCATACCATTGAAGGAAAAATTTATACACTAATGGAAGGTTGATGGTACAACTTGCATTTCATGGATCCAAGGCAACCTAGCAATATGTTGTATGCTAGTAGAAGATCGAGGACTTGACAGATAACCTCTCTTTATACAAGGCCCACTCTGATCAGCAAGCATACGATACATTTAGAAGATATCTCCTATTCATCATAGGCTTTTATTATGATCTTCTTTTTAGGATCAATAGAAGACTCAAAAAATCCTAGTTGTTCAATGAGTTTGTATGTAAAAATATTTAACACAGTGCCTCCATCTATCAACACATGTTTGACTCGATGCTTTCAGATCATGACTTGAATGTGTAGAGGATGGTTGTGCAGGTGACTTAAAGAATTATCATCCTCCTCTGAAAATGATAGATAGTGTGGTGAAGTCAAATGACCTACCATAGACTGGAACTGATCTAAATCTAAGTCCTTAGGGACATTGGCGTTTGATAGGGCTTGATCTAAGATCTCTTATGAGCAGGGGAGATCTTAAGAAATCTGATGATCGATATTTAAGTAGTGGTCATTTTTAGGTTCTCAATAATGTTGTAGTTAGCAGCATGAGGTGGAACCAACTATTTAGAATTCAAAGACTTATGAATGGTTGTAGCTAGTTTTTTTCCTGATGAAGAGGGTTTTGGTGATTGATCTATGATGTTGGGGGATTTTGTTCCTCCCAAAGTGACTTTGGCATGTGCACGAGTCACTACATTGGCCACTTTAGACTCTTTTTCTCACTTAGGTACAATGATGACATTACAACATTTGAAAGGGGATGCCTCAAGCATGTTGATGAGATTACTATCATTGGTGCCATATGTGTGATTAATTCAAGCACCTTCATTTGATTTAGAGATTTCCCCCTTTTCATATTTTGGTAAAGGGTCTTTAAATGCTTTGTGATCAGTATTGGTAGTATGATTATCTACTATGATCACTTCATTGTCGATGATATCTTGAATCTCATGCTTAAGTGTCATACAACTTTTAGTTTTATGCCCTTTGTTCTTGTGACAGTCATAGTAATCCTTGTCATTCCACCACTTAGGTTTTACTTTCGATTCATAGGGCCTGGAATTGTCTGACAAAGTAATGAGTTGATTTGTGAGAAGAGTCTTGAGTGCCGACCCATGTGATTCCCCAAGAGGTGTGAAGCTATGCTTAGGCTTAGCCCATATTTTGTCTTTGAGGAGTGTACTTGTGCCCTTGGATGGGGCTTTTGTGGTGTTCTCAACAACTTTAAGGGCTTTGGAGCCACTTGTAAGATTAAACACCACTGGTTTAGGTGGAGGAACAACTTGATCTACCACCTGTAATACCCCAAAAATGGGCTATAGGTTCATTAACCTCCTATATCAACAATTCGAATGAAATCAACATCGAAGTCCTAACCTAAGGCACATCAGCACATCATCGAATCCTAATTGATTATCTCAAATTCTGCATCGGGGAATATTCCTAGTAATATTCCCAATCATCATAATTATCTTTAATTTAATGATTATTTGGTGATAAATCACACTTATCCTAAAGTTGATTAATTGAATATGATGAATATTTAAATTAATTGATTTAATTCTACCACTTAATTATTTAATTGAATTTAATTGTATTTATTCCTAAGTATTATTATTTAAATTCAACAATAAATCAAAATTCCTATCATTAATTGATTAAATTCTTATTTAATTAATTAAAGCAAGTTGTCATATTTGATGATATTATTTTTGAATAAAAGTTTGATTAAATGATTGATTAACCCATAAATCAATTGTTTTATTTTTCAAAATCAGTTAAGTTGAGAATAAATCACTTTGTTTATTTATTAATTCATAATTATCCATGTGCACAATCAAAGAGCAGTTAAACTCCAAATCAGAAAATCAATGCAAGTTATTGACTTTTTGGAACTCAACATCATTTTTGAGTTTTAAAGTTGATCTAAACTTCTAATTTGAGTTAAAAAGCTATTTTTGCATGATTTGCATGTTTTTGTGAATTAAATTATTTTTATTTAAAAATAACTCAAAATCAAGCTGAGTTATTTGAGTGATTTATGGCTTTCTTTCATGCATCCTCAAAGCCTTGGATTTCTATAAATTAAGGCTTTAGCTCTTCACAAATCTATCTCTCAAATCCACAAGAATTGCATAATCATGCTACTGAATTGGAGACTGAAGAATCATCTTTGCAAATCCAAGCTTTGTGAGATCAACATTGCATAGTTTTTCATATCATATTAGTTTTCATTTGTTAGATCATTTAGCATATCATAGCATATCAATTTTTACATATCATAGATTCATATCAATTTTCATCATATCATTGCATAGAAAAATTAAAAAAATAGATTAATTGTATTCATATTTCATATCAGTTTTGCATTCAAATCCTTTGTTTAGGTGTTGTCAAGGTCATTGATCTCAATAACAATCTGAGAACATCATATTCGCTCCTATTAGAAGGCAGTAAATCACCTGGTTAGTTTAGCTTTCAATTCATTGCACGATTTTGATTTTAGCTAACCTCTAATGTTTTACTGAAGTGTTGTGTCTACAGAATAGGTACAAAATTCACACACACATTTCTGGCACCCACCGTGGGGCCCTAAAATGGGTTTCCAATTCAATTCTATCAATTTATGTCTTTTTCTCCTCAGTTTCTATGCAAAACTATGATTATTTTTTTTTTGTTTGTACAATCTTCATACGAGTTTTTGACAAAAGTTATTTCACACTGGACCCACTGTCGTACGGCATTCTATTGGATTGAGAATCGTGCCAAGTTGTACACACTATCATCTGCAAGTTCAATTGTCATTTCATCATACACCCAGTGTCGTATGAGTTTTTGGACTGTCGTCTGGGAGCATACCCACTGTCGTACGAGTTTCAGACTATCATCTGGTAATAGACCCACTGTCATATGAGTTTCAGCATCAGGTTTCAACTGTCATTTCATTTTTCAGGGCAGTTTGTCATATTTGGTTTTCAGATTTTGACTAATAGCTAATCTTAACAATTGAAATTCTCTATTTTTTATTGACTCCTGCTGGTTTTGATTGGAAAAAGTGCAAGAATTGCTAAAAGTAGGTAAACATCTACTAAGCACGTTGCGAGGATTCTAGGTATTCTCCTTAATCTGATAACATTTTAATTTGGATCCTAAAATGAATCTCTCATGTGTTTGGCTTGAGTATTTTTTTTGCATGCTTTTCTTCAAATTTGCATAATTGGATACTAGGTTGTAACACCTTAAGTATTGATAAGCAGTCTTAGGATATTTTTGATTGATCTTATTAGTGAAATTGGGATATTAGACTCGCTTATTCTAACTTGCCCCTCATTTTCACCCCGTGGTTGCAAGGTCAGTGCCATATTCAGGGGAGGGGTCTACTTAGAAAGAGTGTTAATTGTTCCACCAGTTCTTTCCCATTTTGTGCTTTTTGGATCTCATTAGTATTCTAGGGTGTAGACTTGCTTTTAAATTTGTGTGAGGAGTTAAATGCACCACTTTGTGGACTCACCTCATGTTTATTTGGAGCATTAAGTGTACCACCTTTTGTGCTTTTGAATGCTTTTGGATAGATTTGTCTTCTAATATATCTCTGAAAACATAGTAATTAGGCCCTATGAACACTATTTGTGGTTCTTGAGAGATTGGATTCCTAGTGAAATCCTTCTTGATGACAGAATCCTTGTAGGTAGGGAGGATACTTATGTGTCTCACATTCTACTTCATCTGTGTGTCTTCCCTTATTGATTGATACATTCTCTCTCTAGAGAGGTTAATAGATCATGTGGGGTTGATATCATAGACCTTGGTGAGATAATCTTCATCTTAGCATGTTGGATTTATCTTCCTGCTTTGTCAGGATTAAAAGTGAAAAGGCATCAAACCCTTGGATCTAGAGCCAAGTCCCCTTTTGGTATACTATTGTGAGTCACCTTTAGAGAGGGTTAACCGTAGCAGACACTCCCTTCACAGGGCAAACTGCATTGACAGAACCTCAAGCAGTAATAGCCATTTTTGTCGTCGTAGTGACAGCCGCTATATAAATGTCCTGTTGGAAAAAATCTCCATAGGTATGGTTCATTGTTGGGTTGTCAGATCTCCCTAGCAACTCCTGAAGATTAAGTTCTTGGACTGTGTCAAAACTTGTTAGCTTGTGGTGACTAATCAGGAAAGTACTATCCAGGAAAGTACTGTACACTTTTCCTCCTAACCTCACCGGGGTTCGGGGCTAGGCTGGGCCTCAAGCAGAGGTTTGGGGGTGGCAGTCCCCAAGAGTAGGGGTTTGGGGGTGCAGCCCCCGAGGTGAATTTTTTTGAGGCTGACTACTTTTCAGTTATTTGGGCCGACATGTTATAATTCATTCTAACCCTAAAGTGGCAAAAATATTGTATAATATGGCTTAGGGTTAGGGTTTATTCATATGCATGATTTTAGTATTTGCAGTGGAATTAAGTTGTAAGGGATTATAGATTGTAATCAGGTTGTAATCACTAGATAATAATATTATTGGACTCGTTGTTGGTGGATGTAGCCCAGGGATTGGGTGAACCACATTAAATCTTTATGTCTTGTGTTCTCTTCTGCGTGGTTTATTGTTTTCTAATATTAGTTATATTTGCACATAATTGTTATTTCTGCCTTGTTAATCCTAACAAGTGGTATTAGAGCGAGGTTATTTTCATTCATTCTTTCATCTATTCTTTGAAGCAGGTCTCACGAGTTAGTGGGAGAGTCTCTCAGTTAAGTGGGAGAAATGGCAGACGAGGGTAGACTGAAGGTTGATAAGTTTAATGGGCAAAACTTCTAGTTATGGAAGATGAAAATGGAGGACTATCTCTATCAGAAGGATCTATGGCGGCCATTAGAGGGAATAGACAAGAAAGAGGCAGACATGTCTTAGGAAGATTGGTATATTTTGGATAGGAAGGCACTGGGGAGTATTCATATATGCCTGGCACAATCGGTGGCATTCAATATTACTAGAGCAACAAAAGCTAAAGATCTGATGGACACCCTAGCGAAGTTGTATGAAAATCCTTCAGCTTCAAACAAGGTATTTCTTATGAAGCATTTATTTAATATGAAAATGGTAGAAGGTGGATCAGTCGCTGATCATTTGAATGAGTTTAATATAGTTACAAGTTAGTTAACCTCAGTTAAAATTACTTTCGATGATGAGGTTAGGGCTCTCTTGATTTTGTGTTCTTTGCCAGAAAGCTGGAATGGCTTGGTAATGGTTGTTAGTAATTCTATTTCTAGTTCAAATACCCTAAATTTTGATTATGTTGTTGGTGTTATATTGAGTGAGGAAATTTGTAGGAAAAGCTCCGGGATATCCACATCAAGTAGTGTATTGAACGCAGAAAGTAGAGGCAGAACAAGAGATAGAGGAAACAACTCTAAAAATCATGGGAAATCAAGAGGCAAATCAAAGGGAAAGAGGTCTGAATCCAAAGGGCCAAATGATTGCTGGTACTATGGAAAACCAGCACATAAGAAGAAAGATTGTTGGTCTCGGAAGAAAGATCAAGGAGACAAAAATGATGGAAACAAGGAGGCAAATGTGGTAAGTAACAAATCCAAAGAGGATGCTTTGCTTTTTTCTTTAGAAAATGTTGATGATTCATGGGTGTTAGATTCGGGGGCTTCATTTCATGCTACACCCCATAGAAGTTATTTTGTTGATTATGTCCAAGGGGATTTTGGGCTAGTTTATTTGGGAGATAATGAACCCTGTCAAATTGTTGGAAAAGGAAAAATCAAGATTAAGTTGTAGAATGAGAATCATTGGCTACTACAAGAGGTAAGACATGTTCCAAGGTTGAGTAGAAATTTAATTTCAGCAGGGCAACTGGGTGATGAAGGTTGCACAGTTACTTTTAATGATAAAAATTGGAAGGTTTCAAAAGGTTCCTTAGTAGTAGCAAAAGGTGTGAAAGTAGGCACCTTATATCTTTGTACAGGTCATACTATTCCTTCTACTTTAATTGTTTCAGAAGAAAATGAATGTTCAAGAACAGTGGCTGCAGTTGAGCAGGAAGAACATCAGACCATTGTTGTAGATTCTGACACAGCACTATGGCACAACAGACTCGGGCACATGAGTGAAAAAGGTATGAAATTACTTCATTCAAAGAAAGTTTTACCTGGTCTAAAATGTGTCAATATGGATTTCTGTGAAAGTTGTGTCTATGGAAAACAAAAGAGAGTTAGTTTTGTGAAGAATGGGAAGGAAAAGAAAAATGAGATATTGGAGCTTGTGCATACAAATGTATGGGGACCAGCTCAGGTATCTTCCCTTGGTGTCTCTCTATATTATGTTACATTTATAGATGATGCAACAAGAAAAGTATGGATTTATTTCCTTAGACAGGAATCTGATGTATTTCAAACTTCTAAGAAATTGAAATGCTTGGTTGAGAATGAGACTGGTAAAAAGTTAAAATGTCTCAGATCTGATAATGGTGGTGAGTATTGCAGCATAGAATTTGAAGAATATTGTTCCTCTAATGGTATTCATAGGCAAAAAACTATACCAAGGACTCCACAAGAAAATGGAGTGGTTGAACGCATGAACAAGACAATAATGGAGCATGCAAGGAGTATGAGGTTGCATGCTAGGCTGCCCAAAAATATGTGTGTAGAGGCTATGAAAACTACTATTTATTTAATCAATAGAGGCCCCTCTACTCCTTTGGACTGTGGTATTCCAGAGGAAGCATGGAGTGGTAAGAAGGTGAGTTATTCTTTTCTCAAAACCTTTGGTTGTGAAGCTTTTGCACTTATAGATTCTGAAAATAGAACCAAGCTGGAAGCTAATTCAAAGAAATGTGTATTTGTTGGATATGGCATTGATGAATTTGGTTATAGGCTTTGGGATTTTGAAAATCATAAAATTGTAAGAAGCAGGGATGTCATATTCAATGAGAAAGTGTTGTACAAAGATCTGTTGCTGCAGCATGAGAAGAAAGAAAATGATTACGTAGTACTAGATGATACTCCACAAGTTCATGTTCCAATAGTTCCTTATGCTTTGCAACAATAGCAACAACAAATACCACACACACCAGTGAATGTTAGACGGTCAACAAGGCTAAGTAGACCTCCAGAAAGATTTTCTCCATCTTTGTATTCTATTTTGTTAACAGATGTTGGTGAACCTGAATGTTATAATGAAGCTGTGCAGGTGGATACAAAGCTTTAGTGGGAGTCTACAATGACAAATGAAATGGACTCTTTGCTAAAAAATCAAACATGGAATTTATGTAAGTTACCTACAGGTAAAAGGGCTTTACAGAATAAATGGGTTTACAGGATAAAAGAAGAGGATGGAGGTAAGAAAAGATTTAAAGCCAGATTAGTCATAAAAGGATTTGCACATAAACATGGTATTGATTTTGATGAGATATTTTCTCCTGTTGTTAAAATGACTTGTATCCGTACTATTTTAAGTATTGTGGCTACTAAAGATTTGCATTTAGAGCAGCTTGATGTTAAAACAACTTTTCTTCATGGTGATTTGGATGAAGAAATATATATGGTTTAGCCACAAGGATTTGAGGTCAAGGGTAAGGAGAATTTGGTGTGTAGATTGCAGAAAAGTTTATATGGCTTGAAGCAAGCACCTCGGTAATGGTATATTAAATTTGACACTTTTATGAATGAGCATGGATATAGTCAGTGTCATTCTAACCATTGTGTTTATTTTAAGAGGTTGGATGATGACAGCTACATTATTTTATGTTTATATGTTGATGATATGCTTGTAGCTGGGTCTAACATGGATCATATTAAGGGGTTGAAACAACAGTTAGCAACCTCTTTTGCTATGAAGGATTTGGGGGCAGCAAAAAAAATCCTTGGTATGAAAATTTGTAGAGATAGGAAAAATAGGAAATTGTCTCTATCTTAGGCTGATTATATTGAGAAGGTGTTGCAACGTTTCTCTATGGAAAATGCCAAAGTTGTCAGCACACCTTTTCCTGGTCATTTGAAATTGACTAAGGATATGTGTCCCAAGACACCAGAAGCAGAGACTAAAATGTCTAAGGTACCTTATGATTCAGCTGTAGGGAGCTTAATGTATGCTATGGTATGTACTAGGCTAGATATTGCACATGCAGTGGAAGTCGTTAGCCGATATATGAGTAACCCTGGTATTGAGCATTGGAATGCAGTCAAATAGATTCTCAGATATTTGAGAGGTACATCCAGTAAGTGTTTACACTTTGGGGGTTCTACTACTACTATACAAGGCTATGTTGACTCAGATTTGGCAGGAGATATAGATAGCAGGAGGAGTACTACCGATTATATATTTACTATTGGTGGGACAGTAGTGAGTCAAATTTCTTGACTACAAAAGGTGGTTTCTTTATCCACTACAGAGGTAGAGTATGTTGCTGCTACAAAGGTAGCCAAGGAGATGATATGGCTTCAATTCTTCATGGAAGAATTGAGACATCCACAAAAGGATAATTTTCTACATATAGATAGCCAAAGTGTCATTCATCTTGCAAAGAATTTTGCTTTGCACTCAAAGACAAAACACATACAGTTGCGGTACCATTTCATTCAGTTAGTTTTGGATGATGGGAAGTTAAGGCTGGAAAAGATTCATACTGATGATAATCCAGCAGATATGTTTACAAAGGTAGTAACAAGGGAGAAGTTGAACTCATGTTCAACTTAAGTTGGTCTTCTAGACTGAACAAAATAAAGGAACAGCTGAGTCCAGGGTGGTTCAATCTAGTGGGAGCCTCATATGGTAGATTCACTTACATTGAAATTCTTGATTATCAACCGAAACCATAGCCTGTGATAAGCGGTTTGCAGGCAAACAATGTTGAACAGTAGGAAGAGGAAATCGATGAACAAAATGAAGCTATCAAGCAAGCTGATGAACTTGAATAGGATGAACAAGAAAGAAGAGATATGATACTAGCTATATTTTTCAGAAGACACCATCCTGAGACACAAATTATTAGAGACAGACAAGCTGGAATGCAAACTAGGAGCAAAACAAGACAAGGTACATGCTTAGTTTGTGAATTTGAATCAAAAAATGTGAAAGTTAGATTAGAGAATGATGAATGGATCAATGCAATGACTGAGGAAATAGATCAGATAGAGAAGAAAAAAACTTGGAGTTTAGTACCCTGACCAAAGGATAAAAATGTTATCGGTACTAAATGGATATTTAGAAATAAGCTGAATGAGAATGGAGAAGTTACAAGAAATAAAGCTAGATTAGCATGCAAGGGATATGCATAGGAAGAAGGCATTGACTATGGTGAAACATTTGCACCTATTGCTAGATTAGAAGGAGTCAGAATGTTACTTGCATATGCTGCACACAAGAAATTCAAAGTTTATCAAATGGATGTGAAGTTTGCATTTTTGAATGGTATACTTGAAGAAGAAGTCTATATAGAACAATCAGAAGGATTTGTTGATCCAAACAACAGTGACATGTGTTAGCTTGTGGTGACTAATCAGGAAAGTACTGTACACTTTTCCTCCCGATCTCATCAAATTATTTTGAGGCTGACTACTTTTCAATTATTTGGGCCGACATGTTATAATTCATTCTAACCCTAAAGCGGCAAAAATATTGTATAATATGGCTTAGGGTTAGGGTTTATTCATATGTATGATTTTAGTATTTGCAACGGAATTGAGCTGTAAGGGATTACAGATTGTAATCAGGTTGTAATCACTGGATAATAATATTATTGGACTCACTGTTGGTGGATGTAGCCCAAGGATTGGGTGAACCACGTTAAATCTTTATGTCTTGTGTTCTCTTCTGTGTGGTTTATTGTTTTCTGATATTAGTTATATTTGCACATAATTGTTATTTTTGCCTTGTTAATCCTAACAAAACCCTAGTGCATCGGGATTGGAGTCCACCCCTTTGGATCATGAAAGTTGTAGAGTCAAACCATTACTAAAAACCCTAGCAAGGACAAATTTTCATTTTCTAGGGTATATGTGCGCTATTGCAAAAACATTTTTGGAACATACACAATTAGCGCTTCTGAGGATTAGAACGAATAAGTCACTTGATTGTTCATGCGCAAGGTTTCTTTTGCCCTTGTTCATTATTTTTAGACATGCTTGAAATCACTTGCTTGCTATTTTGCATGCTTGTTTATCTATCTGGTTACTAAAAATGGACAAATCTGTTACAATCCTCAAATCTGGACATTAAAATTTGCAAACAATCTGAATTTGAAAATTCAAAATTTGCAAAATCTGAAGTAAAATTCTTTTTTGGAGTCAAAAGTCATCTCAGGAGGTCAGAAAGTCATACGAGTTTCTATCAAGTGTCATTTCATTACTACCCATCTGTCGTATGGTAAAGAACCCAGTGTCGTACAAGTCTTTCTGCCAATCAAATTCCAGAAGTCAAATCTTGCTAGCAACTGTTGTACGAGCTTTTCAACTGTCATTTCATAGCATACCCACTGTCATACGAGTTTTGAAACTATCATACGAGCTTTTCAACTATCATTTCATAGCAAACCCACTATTGTACGAGTCTACAAAGTGTCGTTTGGGAAATTTTTTGAAAGTTGTCAGAATTGCCAGATATTTAGCTTTTTCAGCCTATTTCTAGAATCTGTCAAACAAATCACTGTGTCAGGAACAGAGTAGTAGCTATTGAGAATCCAATCATTTTCCTAAAGTGGTGTTTTGAATTTGATTCAACCTTCTATTTAATCGATTTGAGTCATTTTCATCTTGTGTCAAAACCTTGTCATAACTATCAATCTTCAATCAATCATCAAAATGACTAAGTGTTGTGATATCTTGTCTGCTATCTTTTGGGAACCTACCCATACATCTAGGGCACAATATCCTTCACCCACATCTAATTGAATCTTCAAATCAATCAAACCTTGACAAGGTTGCATCATCTGATCATCTTGATTCAATTCATTCTTTAATCATCTGGATCTTATTCTATGTTTCACTCAAAGTTGATGGTGGAAACTAGAGCTTCCTCACACAAGAAATATGGAGAAGCATCCCAGAACTTACCTATAACCGCTACCAGGGGTCCAACTCTTGAGCAACTCATTAATTTTGGTTTTTACGAAGACGACGGTCTTGGCAACTATCGATTAAAAACTGGTTACATTCCTCCTCCATCAACTCACCGAGGTACCCAACAAACCCCACATCAATCTATTCCAGGGAGTCCACAAACTCCTACCATGTCTCAAGCAGGGACAAAATTTGGCTCTCAGAGAACTCAATCTCAACATGGTGCAGATCAGGAACCCACACCTGAAGAAATTGCTCAATATCAAAATGATGATAACTTCAAATGAATGATGAGGCATTTTTTGAAAGAAGATAGAGAGGCATACTTTTTACAATTAGCTCATCAAGGAGCTAAAATTCCTCTCAACTTTAATGTTGAAGATATCATTATGCATGAGAAAGAAACTTCACTCACAGCTATGATGAAACAGATGCATGCTATGCAAGTTGAACTTAACAATCTTAAGAAAGAGAAGGAACCCAAGGAATTCTCCATGGAGGTTCTTTGTCCTTTCCCTTTTGACAAAGAGTTGTACATGCCCCCATTCCCAAAAAGAGTGGAGATACCAAAGTATGATAAATATGATGGACACTTTGATCCTCAAGATCACGTCAAAGAGTTCTATACACAATCCATGGAGTTCATGCATGAACTGACCTATCTCACGCACCTCTTTCCTAGATCTTTGGGAGGAGCATCCATTCATTGGTTTTCTAGGTTGCCACCTACTATCAAAACTTTTGAGGAGTTGATCAAATTGTTTTATCAACAATACTCCTACAATATTCAACATCCAGTCACCATGATTGATATCTGTAATCTCAAGCAATATCCAGGGGAACCATTCCTAACATTTCTCAAGAGATGGAGGAAGAAGTTTTCTCTATATGCCAAACCTATTCTAGAAATAGAAAAACTGGAAATCTTCATCAATAACCTTGTTCCAGAAATCAATTATCCTCTACAAATGCAAGATCATACATCTTTTGATAAGATGGTGGATAATGCTATTCAAATTGAAAAAGTGCTTGTGAAAAAAGGAGAAATCACACTTCAAAAAGACAAGTATGAATCAGGATCCAGTTCTAAAGACAAGAACAAAAATTGGAACAAGAATAAAGGCATTGTCATAGATGGTGTTGTTGACACTATCTGTGCCCCATCAAAGGCACCAACCTACAACCTAACTCTTGGTTCCCAAGCCATTAAAGCTTCAGAACAAAAGTCATCTGAACCATTTCAAAAGAAGCCAGAATACAAATCTTGGGATAAACATCGAAAGTTCAATCCTCTTGGAGAATCTTTAGAATCAGCTATGAAAACTCTATTGGCTGATAACATCATCTCTTTGCTAGTAATCTGACCACCTGATTCTGAGCCTAACCCAAAATGGTGGAGAGAAAATGAATTATGTGATTTCCATTGAGGTAAAGGTCACAAAATGAATAACTGCTTCCAGTTGAAACACACCATTCAAGATCTGATCGATAGTGGAGACATCACAATTGACAATCCTAAGAGTAATAATGATCATATAGCATTTATTGAACTATTTCTACAACATGGTCAAGGAGTTTCAACTTCTTAGCCTAATATGGGGGCAAAAGTCAACTATGCCTACCCTAGAAATAATGTTGTCATCAATATGGTTGAACCCTATCTCTCAAAGCATTGCAATGTCATCACAATTATATGAAGAGATAGACAAAATCAATCCACCAACATAGTTACTCAATCACAAGCCCAAGCACATCTGAGAGGACAAATCCTAGATTCATCAAATGTCCCTAAGGTTCCCTTCAATCTTTCATCTACTTCTAAACAGAAGGCGGCTTCCAAATCTTCCAATCCAAAGGATACAAGGCCAACATCTTATAGCATTGTTCAACAACTCCAACACACTAATGCCAAAATCTCCATGTTTGAGTTGCTTTGAATATCTCCAGCTCATAGAGCCATACTAGACAAAGCTTTGCTTGGTTCCAATGTTCCTGATGACCTTGATTTAGATAGGTTCCAGACTATGGTTGGACATCTTACATCTCCACAATATATCTCCTTTTTAGAGGAAGATGACAACTCATTGAATCACCCACATAATCAGCCTTTGCATATAGAAGTCTTGATCCAGAACCGTAGAGTCAAACATGTGTTGATAGATGGGGGCATTGGCCTAAACATTTGTTCTTACAGCTTGATCACACAATTGGGATTTTCAGAATTGGCTATTGATCCTCAAAAGAAGATAACCATAAAAGCCTATGATGAACAAGAAAGATCTTCTAAAGGCACCATTGTCTTACCCATCCGGGTGGGTCCAGTTATCAAAGATACCACCTATCAAGTGCTTGATCTATCATTGGCCTACAACATCCTCCTAGGGAGACCATGGATACATGAAATGCAAGCTATTCCTTCTACATAACATCAATTTTTGAAGTTTCCTTATGAAGGAGTAGAGGTTACTATCCCTACGGATCTGAATACAACTTGCAATACCTTGAAGGAAAGTGTAGATAAGCTTTTGCCTAATAACAAAGAATCCTCCATTGAACCAACTAAAGAAGCATCCACATCTAAAATGGAAGATCTTTCAAAAGAGGTTAATATCAAAGAAAATAGTATGGGAGAATATACTATCGAGCCAGTCTTATCTTTGACATCTCTCCCTATCTCACCTAAGTCTTATGGGCAATCTTTGAAACAATCCAAACCAGACTCTAAAGAACCCCTTGAGGTATATAAAAAGAATTTTGTAGCAAAACAAGTCTCCAAGAAAGAATTTGAAGAAGATGAAGCTGTGCTCGCATGGCTATACAAAGATGAACCTAAATCCCACAATGTTCAAACTAGCAACTCTACAGCACCATAGATCCCTTCTAAGTCATACGGTCTAGGAAATAAATTGATAGCTAAGATGGGATATCCAGGTCAAGGACCTCTAGGAGTCAGAGGAAAAGGTCTTGTGGCACCTCTCCTACATACTGGTAGAGAAAATAAAGACAAAGTTGGCTTAAGCTTTAAAAAGAAACCCTATCACCTCAAAGGTAATTGTTCTCATGTCATAGAGCAGATCGCACCAGGAGAACCTCTTCTTAAGAAAGAAGAAATAGAACAATCAAATAGTGATTCAGATAGCTCAGAACTCATCCCTTATGAAAAATTGCCTAAAGAGATCAAAGACCTTCTTGATGATAAAGATGATCCAATCAAAAGAATTAATGTAGTAGAAACACAAAAACCTACTATTAACCAAGAGATAGTTGCAACACAAGAACTAGCTAATCTCAAAAACAATCAAGAAGAGGGAGGTGGTAGTGATTCTGAGATAGATTCCCATGAGTATGAATTCAAATTAGAATCTGAGGGTAACCCTTCTTGGGGTATCCACCTTGACTTTACTCATGTTCTAATATTTCCTCGAGATCTTGAATCAGAAACTAAATCAAATGACTATGAATGGGGAGCCATTCCAGAACTAGATGAGCTTATCACTGAGAAACATGTTGATGTCATTCACCAATATGCACCTAATCCCAACGTAAGTCTAGAGCGAAATGATGAACCTATCGAGTCTGATCCACCTATGGCTGAATTGGATTCCCACAGTGACATTAAGCCTATTCATGAATTGAATGTCTTAAGCTGTAATATCACCTTTGAACTCAAGCATCAGGTTAGGACCAATGATGATAGATCCATATCCATAAACACTATCTCCTAATCTTTCCCCACTTTGACTATCCAATATCTAGACCTTATTGATCAAACCTCCACAAATCTGAGCCATGGTATTTATACCTTCTTGAATGACTATGCCCTTGCTTGCTACCTAAATGCAGTTGAGCCTATGAGGACTTCCATCAGTGAACTGAGCATCATCATGACCGAGTCAGACATCAAATATCTTAGTCAGAAAAATAAGAATAAAAAGAAAAAGAAAAAGAGTTATGAGGGTGAAAACCACTTTGTGGCAGTCTCAGAACCTACAAAAGTAAAAATAAAAGATGTATCCAAAGGTGAAAACCTCTTTGAGGCACCTAAGGATGAGATATTTGATGTCCTTTCGAGTCATTTACAGGAAAAATCTCCAGTTCTAATTGAGCCCACTCAATCCATCAATTTGGGTACAACAGAGGAACCACAATTGGTACATGTAGCACAATCATTATTAGAAGAAGAGAAGCAAAAATTTACAACATTCCTAACAGAGAAGAAGATCAACTTTGTATGGAAATATTCAGATATGCCAAGATTGGATCCTAATCTTATCATGCACCATTTATCTATAGCTCCTAATGTAAAACCTGTCAAGCAAAAATTATGAAAGATGCATCCTCATGTTGCACTCTTGGTAAAAGCTGAATTAGAGAAGCTCCTAAAAGCTAGATTCATCCGAGTTATTGACTATGTAGAGTGGATCTCTAATATTGTACCTATTTCTAAACTAGATGGTTCAATTAGAGTGTGCACAGACTTTAGAGATGTGAGTAGAGCATGCCCTAAGGATGATTTTCCACTACCTAACATTGATATGATAGTGGACATGACTATGGGTTTTGAGATGTATTCCTTAATGGATGGTTTCTCTGGATATAACCAAATAAAAATTGCTCCAGAGGACCAAGAGAAAACTACTTTCACATGTGCATGGGGTACCTTCTATTGGAATGTCATGCCATTTGAGCATAAAAATGCTGGTGCTACATATCAAAGAGCAATGACATCTATTTTCCATGACATGATGCATCGAACCATGGAAGATTATGTTGATGACACATTAGCAAAACCTATGTTCAGAACTAAACATCTAAAGGACTTGAGCATGATCCTAGACAAAATGGAAAAGTTTAGTCTCTGACTAAATCCTAAGAAGTGTGCTTTTGGTGTCACTTCTGGAAAGCTCTTAGGATACATCATTTCAAAGAAGGGCATTGAGGTTGATCCAGCTAAAGTAAAGGCTATAATGGATATGCAACCTCCTAAGAATATCAGTCAGATGAGGACATTGCAAGGAATAGTTCAATCTATCACAATATTCATATCATAGCTAGCGGACATATCACAACCGTTTACAAAAATATTACATAAAGGTGTGACCTTTGCATGGAAAAAAGAATGTGAACAAAAATTTAATCATATCAAGAAGTATCTATCCAATCCTCCTATCTTGATGCCTCCTATTCATGGGAAACCATTGATCTTATATGTCTCCACTATAGATACATCACTGGGGGCATTGCTAGCACAACATGATGAAGACAAAAAGGAAAGGGCTATATACTACATCAGTAGAACATTGGTGGCATATGAAAAGAACTATTCAATGATTGAGAAATCTTGTCTAGCTATGATATTCACATCATAGAAATTGAGACACTACATGTTAGCTCATACCACTTAATTGGTAGCCAAGATTGATCCACTTAAATACCTACTAAGCAAAGCTTCCCTCACAAGTAGATTAGCTAAATGGGTCATGCTATTGAGTGAATTTGACATTGAGTATGTTGAGAGAAAATCTATAAAAGGACAAGTCATTGCTGATCAATTGGCTGAAGCCCCATTGTTTGATGATGCACCACTACAAATGGAATTTCTGGATTCCTCTATCATGCATCTTTCTTCTAGAGAATGGCAATTATTCTTTGATGGCTCCTATACACAAAATGGATGTGGAGCAGGCATACTATTCATAACTCCTCAAGGATACTCAATCCCAAAAGCATTCAGATTAAAGTTTCCTTGCACAAACAATATTGCTAAATATGAAGCTCTTTTGAATGGTATGAAACTAGCAATTGAGTGGAGAGTGACAGAGCTACACATTCATGGAGACTCTCAACTTGTTATTTATGAAGTCAATGATGTGTTCCAAACTAAAGATGAAAAGCTCATTCCTTACAAAAGAATGGTAGATGATCTAAAGAAGTATTTTCTATCTATCACATTCGAGAAAATTCCTAGAATGGAGAACAAGGCTGCCGATGCAATGGAAACATTATCTACTCTCTTACAGCAGCTCGAACATGAGCTACGCTACGAGTTCTTGGTGGAAGCACTATCCTATCCTACACATGATTCCCCTGAAACCCACATGATTTGCACTATTTTAGGTCATGATTCATCCAGATACAAAAATCTATTTTCCTATCTCCAAGACCAAATCATTCCCGATACCTTCAACCACCATGAAAAGAGATACCTTATCTATAATGCCTCCTGATATGTCATCATTGGTCACGATCTGTACAAATGAGGGTATTTGTGGGTCACACTCGAACATTTTAACACTAGCTTGAAAACTTATTAGGCCTAGGTACTATTGGCCTGAGATGGAGAAAGAGGCTATCAAATTTGCTAAGAATTGTCAAAAGTGTCAAGTACATGGAAACCTAATTCATGCTCCAGGGAGAGATCTAATCCCCTTTACAACATAATGGCCTTTCCATCAATGAGAATTTGATCTTATTGGGATGATTCATCCTCATTCTTCTAATGGACATACCCATATAATCACAGCTACAGATTATTTTACAAAATGGGTAGAAGCAGTCCCTTTGACACAAGCAACTGGAAAGCAAATATCTATGTTCATATTGAACTATATCATATGCTGATATGGGATACCTCATTCCATAATCACAGATAATAGTGGACAATTCAAGAACAAAGACCTAGATGATCTATGTGCCAAATTCAAGATCACACAACATTGGTCTTCTATCTACTATCCTCAAGGGAATGGACAAGCAGAGGCATCTAATAAGAATCTATTGAAAATCTTGCATCAAACTGTTAATAAAATAGGAAGAGACTGGCATCTCATGATCAATCCAACTCTCTGGGCCTATAGAACAAGTATCAGAACACCCACTGGGGCTACACCTTTCACTTTCATTTATGGGTCTGAAGCGGTACTACCTATTGAGGTTGAAATCCCATCACTAAGAATCAAAATACATGGTCTAGTAACTAATGATGACTATAGAGTGTCTACGTTGCAATAACTTGAACTACTAGATGAGTGTAGACAAGCAGCATATGATCATCTCAGAGTATATGAGAAGAGAATGTCTAGAGGCTACAACAAGAAAGTCAGACACAAAGAATTTCAGGTTGGTGATCTAGTCTTGAGAGAAAATCCTAAAAATCAATCACATTGAGAATGCAAGGGGAAGTTTGAACCCAACTAGCTGGGTCCCTTTGTTATCACTGCTACTTTTGGCTTTGGTGCCTATCAACTCTCAACGACTGAAGGAGAAAAACTCTGAGAACCAATCAACGTTCTACATCTGAAGAAATTCTACGCCTAAGGCATTCAGTCTATGGTAAAATGTCCTGAAAAAATCTTTAAAATTGGAAAATGTCCTGAAAAAAATGAACATCTTGGTGAAAACCTAGTAATGGGTGCCTTGATGATTCACAAAAAAATTGAAAAAATGAAAAATACAAAAAAAGGAAAAAAAAGAAAAAGTGCCTTGGTGAAAACCTGGAAACAGGTGCCTTGGTAGCAAAAATAGAATCTCTGCCAAGATGGTGAAAACCTGGCAAACGGGTGCCACTTGTTTCAAAATGCTCCATCTATCAGTGCAATCTTGGTCTTTCCTAGCTTTTAGTCTTACCTTAGTTTGTACATATCTCCCGGTTTATTTCTGCATTTCCAGTTTTCAATAAGTCGATCGGTACACCAATCAACTCTGACATCTATATCCTATCAATGTTCAAACTTGGGGGCAATCAATGTCATATCCTATGGCCTCCAATGTATCTTAGACGTATCATATCTAGTCAAAGTCCTTTGAAGCTTCATTTGAGTCAGTTAGTCAGTCTCATCTCTAGAAAGGATTTTGCATCTCCAACAACGCAATCAAACACAAACTGAAAACAATCTGTGCTTTTTTTTACATGCTTTTATCTCCTTGTATGGTTATTGATTCGCATTGAGATTTTTGCATATTGTTTCTCTTTGAGCTCTTTGATGATGTCCTTTACAGGATTTAGAGAGTGATGACTGGGGGCATAATCTTTTCTTTGTCTTTTGCTTGTATGTGAAAATCTAACAACTTTGAAAAATTTGGATTGAAATGGTGTCCGACTATAAGAGCCTCTATCTCGAATTGGATGGCCATGCGTACCTCAACCATTGATACCTAGAAAATTCAAGGAATTTTGATCTAACTATTATCTTTTTGAATGAGTTCTTTCTCCTATTGTGAAACATGATCTTACCTAAGGATGTGAACAATAAAGGGTCACTACGGGTAATTCACATTGGATTTAGAATGATCTCTTGACTATTTGATGTGTTTGTAATGCAAGGCGTATTTAGGTCATCATGACATTTATGTTTTGATGCTTATACAAATTGCTATATCAAAATGGACATGATATTTAGGTCATCCTAGCGTTTGTGCCTTGATGCTTATATCTAATCTGACATTTCGAAAACAAAATCAATATTCATATATCTATGGTTGTTGACCAGTGGGTGTTGTATTGATTCTTGCACATACAAATCGATATTCATATGTCTATGGTTTCATAGCTAGTGGGCATTGTATTGATTTATCCGGTTACCTAAAAGTTCAATGATGATAACAAATTGACACATGATCAGTGACTAGGTCCTAGGTCTTAGGTTGCATTTCATTTTGCATGTTTCTTTGCATTTTGCATGTTTGCATGATCTCACAAATGTTTGGAAACACTTCAAAGCTTAAACAATTTTTCATATCCAACAAGAGCTGAGTCTCACTTGAAGGTCTCTTCACCGAACCGCAAGCAGTAACCCTCCTGAGTTAAACATTCTTTTGACATAAGACTGAGTACTTGTCTTCATCAACCTGCAAAACCATATCATGTGTATCATTGCATTTACATCTCATATCATTACCATTTGTTGCATACATTACATCTAGTGCATAAGCATAAATCATACATACATCTTTTCATAATCAATTACATTTGCATAACATCCATACATATGAAAGAAATCATTGCATTGCATTGATCCATACATACATTCTACACTACTCATAGCATAAACATCACATGATATCATCATAAAATTGAAACATGACAAGTACAAATGAAGTCACAATGAAAAATATCAATCTCATATATATCATCAACTCAAAATGTGTCAGGGGTGCACTACTGGCACAATGTACAAAAGAATGAGCTCCAGAGAGCTATCAGAGTCAGAACAGTATATCAGTGATAAAAAAGAATAGAGTATATCAAAACATGAGAACAAGAATCAACTATCGGCATGCTCCTTGATATTTGGTGGAGGAGGTGGTGGTGCATCTGGTATGGCCTCTACTCTCGATGCCCTAGCTCCCTTTGAGGTTGCCATATAATCTGAATAAGTAGGTACTCTCTACGCAACAGGGACAACAACATAATATGCAGACACATAGTATGAAGCCCGTGAGGTCTGATGGGTCACCTCTATCTGTAATCTCCAAACCTCTGAGTGAAACTTTGCATGAAGCTCTGTGCACTGCTTATCTACTTCTAGATACCTCTCCTCCCACCTAGCACTCTGTACCTTCAGGTGCTGGACCTGAGCTCTGAGATGTCTGATAGTCTCTGATGAAGTGAGAAGAATAGTAGGATCAGCCTCAGCTACTGGCATCTCTGTGTCCTATGGCTACTCTAGCTGCTGATCAGTGGTATTTGCTCTATGTGCCTTATGACATCTAACCTCAACTCCTAGATCAAAAGTGGTATCTTCTTGTAAGGGATCTCCATCACCACCTACGAACTGCTTAGCTGCTAAAACCTCATCTGCAGAACCAACACTGCCCAAAGTACCCCTCTCACCCCTGGTCCATCTCTGTGACCCTGTGGATGTACCTGCAGAAGAAGTAGAAGGATGAGGGGCCTCATATGTCTTGATGGTCTCTAAAGTGGAGCTATCACTCTCTGTCTGGGTGGTGTAGGATGCACTACCTAAGGTCTCGGGCCCTGTACCTCGGGAGCACTTGTAACATCCATTGCCTCCTCCATGGAGGTATCAACTCAGTGGGATTTGAGAATCTATGAACGGGGTGATCAGGAAGCCAAGAAATGTATCCATCTGTGAACCCTACATCAACAACCTTTGGATGTTAGTCCCAGTCTCTACCTATGATAGCACTGTACTCCTCTGAACATAAAGAATAGGTGAGCCGCTGTGTCCATCTGAGCCCAATCTCACAAACAATGTGAGCATATGCAGTATACTCCTGTGGGGCATCCTTTCTATGTCCATACTGATGCCACACTCTAGTAATAAAAAATCTCTCCAAAATGATGGGAGAACGACCAATGAGTACCCGACTCTGAAAAAGAAAACTATACTGCTCTCTCGCAGTGGGTTAGGCCTCTATCTACAAGTAGAGTCTCCAATGCACAAATGTCATATCATCCAAGCATCATCAGAAGTACTTAGTATGACACATGTAGACCTGTGTGACATAACTAGCATACATATATATCACTGGCTCCTATGGCTACCACTGTGTCTGAAAAACTGGTCTCAAAACTGGGATATGCTCCCATGCCCATATCTATAATATAAGAGCTCCAGATGCGAAACTCTTGCAATCCTGATACACAACCTCATGCATCTCTGAAAACATGTGGGACAATAGGCACTGACCCTAGGCAAGCTCAGTAGGGGTGGCCATAAGAAGGGCTACCATCAGAGCCCATCCCATCAAAAAGTCATTCTACTGATGGCCTGTCATGATAAGCTCACCGATCATCCCAGCAATAATGCACTCTAAATGGTGCGTCTGACCATATCTCTGTACAAGGGTCTCCCAGGAAATGGACCCTGTCAACTGTATGTCATCCCCAAATAGACACCTAAAGGAATGAAGAGTAGTTTGGTCGAAACTCACATACTCAGGACACCAACTGCTATGGAATGGAATGTGTAGTATCCTATAAATATCCTCTGGAGTCACAGTCATCTCTATAGTCAGTAAATGAAACATCTGTGTCTCAGAATGGAATCGCTCAATGAGTGTAGTCAAAAGGCCATGATTTACCCTAATATCAGGTAAATGGATCAAATACTTGAACCCACATGCAGCAAGATGAACCCTCATAGGGTCAGGAAGTGAAACACATAGTCTCTGGGTCACCAGGTATGAATGTCAGACATGAACATCTGGATATGTGACCTATATCATACAAAAATAGGGAATTCTATCAGAAATTGGGTTCAATAATAGGCTAATAGTACAAAAATTGGACAGTTGGGTACTTCAGAAGGTAGGTTAAGATGTCAGCTATCAGCATCAGAAATCAGAAAAGTCAAAATTTGGCCCTAAATATCAGTTTTAAACCCTCTATTTTTTATATGACAGTCCAGACTGGCCCCAAAAGTCGTATGACACTCCACAATAGACCATACGACAATCCATGGTCATACGACATTGGATTCAGCATCATATGAGTTTCTAGGGACCCGATGAAATGTCGTACGACACACGGGTCCCCTTCATACGACACTGGGTATTGCATGAAACGACAAAGAAAATGGAATTCAAATGGCGTACGAGTCTTGGATGGGACTCGTACAAGTTTTCAAACATGTGAAATTTAAAACTAAAAATGCGTATGAAATTTATTTTTTAAATGCTATAAAACATGAAAAATTTGCATTTTCAGAGGGGCACAGAGGTCCACCTACCGGATGTCCATACTGTCGGGGTCTCTGGTATCTCTGACTATGCTCAAATCGGTGTGAACTCATAGGAACCTTCGAATCTCGCTATTCTACCATTTTCTTGCTCAGAGGGCTCCACAAGGTCTCCAAAGTCAAATGGTTGAAATGAATTGAAAATGACCCTTCTGGCCTTTATATAGCATTTGACCTAATTTTCAAAAGTGCTTCGTTTTACACAAAAATTGCACCCTTGGCTAATTTCGACATTCTAAATCCATTTTCGGGATCAAAATTCAAATCTAAGATCATTTACTATGTCAAAATCATGATTTAAAATTTTTGGACCTAGGGTGGTCTACTACTTGCATAATCAACCTTCAATTATCACAAAAATCTAGAATTCAACCTAACTATTTATCTTACATCAAACTATTGAAATTTCAACTTGGTTAACTATGGTCAACTCATGGTCAAACTTAGTCAAACTTAGTCTCCAGGACCTCCAAATGATGCAGAATGCATTCTCGAACGTGTATAACCACTTCTCAAATCAATTAACATGCTTCTGAACTATTAACGCTGACTTCTCTTGTCAGATTTCAATTTTAATCCAAAGGGGGCATGGTATTGCATATCATTCAAAGTCTGTAATCATATGTTTATTGATATCATATCTTTCCTCAGTAATCAAGATAACAACCACGTCTAGTTACTGATTCATCAAAAGTCCTCATGGCTTGGGGCATATCAATCATCGCTCAGGGCATATCAAATTCATCGAGATCCATATCAATTTGGTATTCTCTTAATCTTGTAAATTGTATCAGTTTTTGCAACTATCAGTTCATTAGTGTTATTTCCTTGGTTCTTCGGTAACTGAAGGGTTCAGATGTGATACCTACATGATTCTTCTAAGGACAATCGAGTCTGGAATCGGTCACTCACTTCTTTGCAATCATAAGGTTTGAAATCAGGTGTTTTGACACTTTTTCACAATCATTGGTTCATCGCTGTTATAGTTAACATTATCTTTGGTCATTCAGGACCTATTATCTTCATATCTTTATCGTACATAGACTATCTTTGAACCACTGCACTTTGCACAGTAATTCAAAGAGGGGCAAAATGTAATACCCCAAAAATGGGCTATAGGTTCATTAACCTCCTATATTGACAATTCAAACGAAATCGACATCGAAGTCCTAACCTAAGGCACATCGGCACATCATCAAATCCTAATTGATTATCTCAAATTCTACATTGGGGAATATTCCTAGTAATATTCCTAATCATCATAATTATCTTTAATTTAATGATTATTTGGTGATAAATCACACTTATCCTAAAGTTGATTAATTGAATATGATGAATATTTAAATTAATTGATTTAATTTTGCCACTTAATTATTTAATTGAATTTAATTGTATTTATTCCTAAGTATTATTATTTAAATTCGACAATAAATCAAAATTCCTATCATTAATTGATTAAATTCTTATTTAATTAATTAAAGCAAGTTGTCATATTTGATGATATTATTTTTGAATAAAAGTTTGATTAAATGATTGATTAACCCATAAATCAATTGTTTTATTTTTCAAAATTAGTTAAGTTGAGAATAAATCACTTTATTTATTTATTAATTCATAATTATCCATGTGCACAATCAAAGAGCAGTTAAACTCCAAATCAGAAAATCAATGTAAGTTATTGACTTTTTGGAACTCAACATCATTTTTGAGTTTTAAAGTTGATCTAAACTTCTAATTTGAGTTAAAAAGCTATTTTTGCATAATTTGCATGTTTTTGTGAATTAAATTATCTTTATTTTAAAATAACTCAAAATCAAGCTAAGTTATTTGAGTGATTTATGGCTTTCTTTCATGCATCTTTAAAGCCCTAGATTTCTATAAATTAAGGCTTCAGCTCTTCACAAATCTATCTCTCAAATCCACAAGAATTGCATAATCACACTGCTGAATTGGAGACTGAAGAATCATCTTTGCGAATCCAAGATTTGTGAGATCAACATTGCATAGTTTTTCATATCATATTAGTTTTCATTTGTTAAATCATTTAGCATATCATAGCATATCAGTTTTTACATATCATAGATTCATATCAATTTTCATCATATCATTGCATAGAAAAATTAAAAAAATAGATTAATTGTATTCATATTTCATATCAATTTTGCATTCAAATCCTTCGTTTAGGTGTCGTCAAGGTCATTGATCTCGATAACAATCTGAGAACATCATACTCACACCTATTAGAAGGTAGTAAATCACCTGGTTAGTTTAGCTTTCAATTCATTGCACGATTTTGATTTTAGCTAACCTCTAATGTTTTACTGAAGTGTTGTGTCTATAGAATGTAATACCCCTCTAACCCTAATATAAGTTTTGTGTTTTTTTGAAAGAATTAAGATCTTTTGATGTTTTCTTACAACTTAAGTTGTCCATGATACTTGTTTGATCTATTCCTATAGTTTGTTTATAATAATTTCATAAGCTAGTACTCAAGGATTCTAATATCAGACATATTGTCTAAAGGTATCATTTTTGTATGTATTTATCTCCGTGTATGTATTGAGTACCTTCAAGACCTTTATGAATATAGTTAGGATGTTATATGATATGTACTTGATAGATATATATAAGTGATTATCTATATTTTCTTCTATTGAGGTTACTTTGGATGAATCTTGTATCTCACTTGATGATTTGATTATGTTGATTTATTATTAGTATTGATAAGAGATTAACACAATGCTTGAGATTCCAACCTTCGTTATGATGATGCTACATGCTTTGAGTGTATATATATACATGATGTGTTTTCATGATTCAGGATGAAGTTGTAGTTACTCACAAATCTGAGGTCCACACGATGTATCGATCCCAGTCATCTGTCTACAATGTATTCTTTTATATGTATATCCATGCATATGTATTTCTTCTTTGTGATGCAGGCTTACAGGTACCGTGCATCGACTTCACTTGGCTTCACAGGTCTGAGCATGCCCTCAAATCCTCAATGGTTGTTGTTATGGAGATAGTACTAAGGTCCCTGCATGAGTCTTCCTTTGTCATTATTCCAATTTGGGGAATATTAGGGTTCCTTCTATATCAGTCAACCTTTGGGTGAAAAACTCAGATCCAGGGCACCCGGTTGGGCATTGTTGTAGTTAGTGCCTTGTGGCCACTTGAATTCATTTGGTTGTATGATTTTTTTACTCATTTTATTTATTTCTCCTTCTTGGTATGATTTTTAGTTAATCTTTCTATGTTGTGTTTCAAAGTTTCATGCTTGGTCAGGAGTTTGGCTTGACTTTCCTTGTTGACTTTGGTTGACCTTGTTTGATCTTATGGTTTTCTCAATACGTTTCATAGTTGATTTTTATGGCCTCTTTGGATGATTAGATTTATTTTGAGGCATGTGATTTTATTCTACCTCAGTGTTATATTCTATAGTAATTATAAATAGGTAATAATATTGTGATCTATTACTTCATAATCTTATAGATTATAGTGTTTGGTATTTGGCATGTATCTATATAAATATAAATATATATATATATATATATATATATATATAGAAATATATAGAAATATATATATGGGTGCACACATATATGTATGTATATATATATAATTTATATGTGATTATATGTTAATTATTGTAGATATTTTTTATGGTGTATATTTTGGGATTAATGTAAAGTATAGTATTATTAATAATTAAATATTAAATAATGCGAGGTATATTATTCTAAATTGTTAATTATTAATAATGTGGATAGGTTATATATATATATATATATATATATATATATATATATATATATATATATATATATTGATGTAATTAATGATGTCATATGCATATATGTTAGGATAATATTACATATGTGTATGAATGAATACAACTCATCTTTTATTGTATATTTGAGTAATATAGTTGTATGATATTAAGTTATTTTATAATACCCTTTAGTTAAGAGTTAGTTGGGAGTTGGTTACTTTTCCTCTCAACCTTTGGAAATTTATTTATATGCACTACTTTCTCATTTGAAGAGAGGGGATTTTGGGGCTGAATCATTGAGGAGATGATGGCCTTACTTTTCATGGAGATTTTGGAGAGAAAACTTGGAGATGTGAGGGAGAGTTTGTAAGCATATGTCTTTAAAAATTTTTGGTTATCTTTGCTTTTGGGAGAGAGATATTTTTGTGATAATTTCAGTAGTTGAGAGAGGGATTCTTTTCTGTGGAATTATTTCTTTCTTTCATGGAGATTTCTAAAAGTGGATGGGGTTTGAAGGATGCATCTCAAATTTGGATTTGTCTTCTCTTTTGTTTCCTTCCTTCTTTGATTCAACCTTTGTAGAACATGAGGTATGGATTGAATAATTTAGTTACTTTATGTCTCTTATAGATTATAGATATATTTATATATTATCATTATTTATCATATCTTTAATTTTCATTTCTATGGTTACTTTAAAGTTTTGAGTTTTTGTTTGTAAGAATTGGCATGTGTTTTCCTAGGGTTTTTAGCCACCCATTTTTTGAGATCTGTTATTATAATAATTTAAATTGCATCTATGGTTTTATTAAATTGATTTTATGGAAGTAAAATTCCCAGATCTAAAATGGGTATCTCTCTGATTTTATTTTTAGGGTCTAATTAATACCTTATTTTTGACATTTTGGCAGACTATGCCTGTCCATTCTTGATTCCAAATTTTCTGTCAAATGTATTCGTATGCTACACGCTGATATGATTATATAAAAGTATAAATTTGATATCAGAGATTATCCTAAGTCTTATATTTCATTTCCAATTGGTTTGGAGAATTTTAATTATGTTTTGTGAAAATTACAATCATTTTAGTGAAGGCAGGTCTGAACCCTAACCAGAATTTTCTATTTTAAACCAAAAGTCATAACTTTCTTTCCCACCATTGGATCTTCCTAAAAATAAAATTGAGAGTCCATAATTATGTTACATAAATCTCCATTGAAGAGATTGTCTTTATTATTTGTTTTGTGGAAGATATGGATGACTATTCTTTGCATTTAATCCTTGGTTGAAATAATTCAGTTTAAGAACATCACTAAGTTTTAGGGTTTCGTATGGTTACCAGTGGCTATTATAATTTATTTTTAGGTTAATTAGATCTATTTTTACTCTTAATATGTTTATAATATCACTTGGATGTCTTCTTATATGTTTGGAACATTCTGAATGCCATATTGGGTTTAGGGTTGTCAAGTGGACTAGGGACAACATATGTTTTCCTAAACTTAATCAAATGTTGTTATGGAATTGATATGAATTCTTGATGATTAATCTATTATGTTATTATGATTTTTATATGTATGTTAGGGAACTTAAGTACACTAGGTGAGTGGCTCATAGTGAGGGGTCAGGGCCCTAAGTGGCTAGTACCAGGATAACCTACTATGAGTTATTTAATCAAGTGATAACCTAAATAAATGAATGGGGAATGGAAGATTGTTGGAATGAGAAATTACACACTAATAAATATTAATTGTGCCTCGCCCATGCCTTTAGTGCTAGTAAAGACTAAGGATGGGAGTGGGAGAAGGTACCTATGCGTAGGTATGACTAAATGACCTTGTCTGTACAAGAGGCATTCAGTTCCGCATGTGCCTACTTGGGGGCTGGGGCCAAGAGTGGCTAGTACCAAGACAACCCAAGGGGTGAGGGCTATGTGATGACACTCACCTAGCTTGTAGCTTAGAGTCTCTAATAAATTTGATCATGCCTCTAGTAGTCCTTGTGGTCTTCTTGTCTTTTCTTTTGTGTTGTGACTTTGGGGAAATTTTATCGCCACCTTAGGAATTTCCTAGTTGTTATCTCTTGTATGGGCCTTTGGTTCTATCTCCTAGCTCAGGGGAGTGGGCCTGTTGGTTCACGTGGTTGGGTGGTTAATATTTATATCGAGGTGTTGTTCGTGATTCTCTAGATGATCCTAGCACATATTATTTTCTAGATCTCCAGCTGAAGATTTCTTATTGGATATTTTAATATGTTGAGATGTACTTATGTATCTGTATTCATGTAATTTTAATCTCCTAAAAGGAGCATTTTAGTATTGATGTAATCTCAATTCAAAGCAATGCATAAGAGAATGGGTAGTTCTAGGTAAAAGAAAGGGAAAAGAATGTGGAATATTGGACATGTTACTAGCATTAAAAGAAAGTATTTATGTTATTTCTCCTATCCTCTTATGTTGTCCATGTGTAAAGGAAATAATCTTAAATATAGTTATATATAATGATGTATCACAACAATAATCTATTCTCTCTTGATGAAAGGATCCAAGGAAATTATTGAGAAATGATAGATTAGTGATTGGAATTATTAACAATGAATGGTTATGAAACAATGCAATAAAATAGTAACTTGATTATAATGTTAATACTTGGTTCATGTTAATGAAGTACCTAGGATAATGCCTACCTTAATGAATATTAATCTCTTACCTAAATTATTAGAGAAAAGTGATATAAGGGATAGTAGATGTAGATGAAATCAATATGAATTTATGGAATGAGTTGACAAAATGAATAATGATGTTGGATGATTAACTTATGTTTAATAAAAGAAATAAGTTAGGGACATTTAACTTGATGCACTAAAATGAATGTAGATCTTTTAAGCTCATGATTCCATGAATATCTTATGCATGTAAATGGTTTATATGATGTTGTTTTAGTAGCGACATTAGGGAACCCATGAAAACTTAAGTTGTATAAATCTTACATTCAAGTAGTAGAAAATTATTTCTTCTTTTAGAAATATGAAGTGTAATGATGAATATTATTCTAGTTAAAAAAATAAAAATAAAAATTTACTACTTGCATTTTATAGAGGTTTATGTCTTGTCCTCTTGGGTTGCCTGGCGGGGCGTTACATAGAACAGGTACAAAATTCACACACACACCACCCCATCATTCACCACATTCTTGTTCTTATTCTAATTTTTGCTCTTATCTTTGGAATTGGAATTGAACATATTTTCTTTGTAGAGAGTAATCACCCCTTTCTTTACCAGTACATCTTCTATTTTAAGTGCATTTTTCACCAGTTTGTCAAAGGTGTTGGGATCTTAAAGTTGAATGGGGAATTTTAACTCTAGGATCAACACACTAATAAAAATGTCCATTTTCTCAGTCTCAGGAATTAGACGTGGATAGCATGAAAAGATACTCCTCTAGCATTGAGGGAACATCAGAAAGGATTCTCCCATTTGTTGTTTGGTATTGCAAAGATCAGTCATTGTGATGGGATGTTGGATATTATACGAGTAATGTTGAAGGAATTTTTCAACCAGTTCATTGAAATTTTTTATGCCTATGGGTGTAGACACCAAAAAATGGGCAAGTTTCTTAGAATCATTCAAAATTTGCAAAATCTTAGCCAAATGTTCTAATTCTCATCAAAATAGATCAAATCATTTTTAAATGGACATTTATTAATCAAAATTGGACAAAATCATTAAATCAAAGGAAAAATCAAATGAGGACATTAATAATTAAATACAAGCTTAAAGGGGTTAATCACACTATATAATTAATTTTAATCAATTAATTGTATAGTTTTAAATCAAAAATCAAATTGAACCTATTACCTTACATGGCTAATTTAATTAATTGATGGAATTTAATTAATCCTAATATCTTTCAACATAATTTGAGCAACCAATAAGAATTGAGAACAAATGCACATGGATCACTCTAAAATAGTTGAATCTCAATCACACATTTTCAACTTTGAATCTCAACCACTCAAATTTGTCTACTTGTCCAAACCTTTGAGACAATCATTTAAATTGTCCCCCCATTTAAAAACATTTCAAATTTTTTGACTCAACCAAGGCTAAACCATGATCAAATAACTCTACCCCCTACCCTTGGGATTTTACTATAAATAGAAGTCATTTTGAGAGCATAATAGATCTTAGAAATTCAAGTGCATAGCATCATCACTATAGGAAATTTCATAGAAATTGAGAAATATTTGGAGCATTTGAGAGAAAATAGTGAGAGTTGAAAGTATTATCATGAGCATTTGAATTTATCTTTGTATCAATTTGGAGAATTGAGAGCTAGATTAGACATTGTATCATCATTTTCTCATTCTAGGATTGTCACTAGTAGAGAATAAGGCTGAGAGATCTACTTACCAAGCTTAGATAGAGAACCATGAGATGATATGGATGTTAAATGAAATTCTTAGACTAAATTTCCATTGTATTTTCATAGAATTATTGTTAATTATCCTAATTTCATGAAGGTGCAAACACACACACAGTGGGTAACTTTGAAAACCACTCTATTTCTTATCCTCCCAAGCTCCGAGGAAATAGGCACATTAGATATGTCATTTCATGCATAAATACCATGCATTGAGCACATAATTCTTGGATATGGTCTTGAGGATCAGAATTCCTCACATACTTGTCAAATTTCAAAATTTCTACCCCTCACAGAAATGAGGATAAGTACAAGTTTTTGTCAAAAGGGAATGGGAAGATTGAGTCAATAGAATATTTAGACATAGGTTTCTCTTAACTCATCTTCATCATTTGTAATTCAAGTTGTAGTGCTTGCAATTTCTTGGTGAGAAGTGCTAGAGGAGTTTTCTCCTCTTTGGCAATGACATCTTCTGGCCTATATTGGGGAGGCAATTGGGCCCCTTGCTTTGCCAATTCAAGGAGGCCCTATTCCTTTTCCCTAGCCATGATAACTTTCATCATTTTAAGGAACTCCTTATCTGACTTACACTGAGAAATGCTTGCCTCTTCAAGCTTTGATTCATTGGAAGAATCATCATGATCAACATCATGAGCACTGACATTATTGTTATTAAGACAATAGTCTTCATGTTGCTTTCCTCGTCCAGACATTTTGTGATCAGAGGGTTTTTCTTGATGATATTGAAATTGTCCAGAGGTTTTGGGTTTATCTCAAAAAAGTGGATTGATTTCAAATGTGAAAGGATTCTCTTTTGAAAAAGAGTTTCTAGTCTGAACTAGCATGTCTTGGTTATCAAAAAATGTAGATAAGTAAGAACAATCAAGTTTTGGACAAGTCCTAAGCAAGATGAAGGTGGGACACCATCTAATCATGGAGAGTATAGAAAGTGACTTAGATCCAAGTCAAGTTTAAGAAACCTATGTATCCTTGCACACACAACTCAAGAGAAGATAATCTGAAAGTATGATGAAGGAATCTGATTTTAGGACAGGTCGATGACAAGATTTAAACTCAATATGAAGTCGCTTTGTGTAACCTAGAATGATAGGAAGACTATGTATCAAAACCCAAGGTGTGATTTGCAAATTTGTGACAAAATATTGGACTGGTTTTGCAAAACAATTCTCTGATTTTTAAGGACAGCAATGTGTATGCAACTTCCAATGTGTGATTTGGAAGTTTCAGATTTTAAGACCTTAAATCTTTGTAACAAAATGCAGTCTATGTTTTTGGATTTTCAGATTTATCAAAATAGCATGCAAAGTATGAAATGATATGCAACTTAAGAGCTATATGCAATCTGATTTTTGGAGGGCTGAAAGTTATGAAAACTTTGCATCTAAATGGACTGCAACTAAGGTTTGTGCAATCTGATTTTGAATGAAGAGTGACAACAAGCTTAAAGAATTTGCAGTGAATGCAAACTATGGCTTAAAAAAATCTGATTTCTAAGAATACAATTTGTTTTTGGTTGATTTTGGATACGTGAAATTTTTTTTGTAAGAAGCTTAGGAGATGTAAACTAAGAGGACAACCCCATGAGGATGAGTATTCAGATCTTGACTTTGGAAAAAGAAAAAAAGATCAAAGATGATCAAAAGACAAAATCAAATTATCCCAAATCATAGGCATATTTTGATTCAAAGATAAATGATAAATTCCAACAGACTGATAACCATCCAAAATCAAGATCTTTTACTCACCAACAAAAGGGAAACCTCTAATATTGAAATCTTTTTTAGATTTTTACATAGAAATTTCAAGGGATCTAAATGAACACTAAGGATTATGCAAGATGTTATGATGGAGGTTTGTAAATGAAAACTAGGATGTAGACTAAGATGCAAGATGAATGCTCATGAAAGGACTATTATGTATTCTATTATGCAAACTAAGACAAGCAAACAATTATGACTAATGAAAGGTTAGTATGCAAGCTAAGATGTGCAAGGCTGAATACTATGATGAAAACTAAAGTATGTAGGAATGAATGACTATAATGCAACTAGGGTATGTAAGGATGAAGACTATAATGCAAACTTAGGATATGCAAGCATGAATTCTAAAATGAACAAGCACAAAGTCTATTCTAAGATTGCAAATATTTTTAAGAACTCTTGACACTTGAAACAGTTTGTGAAAAGTTGGTGCAAAGGTGTTTGAATGTCTGTAGGAAGTTTTTGTCACCAATCTGTAGGAATGTTTTGCAAGGTGTTTATTTACTAATTTAGAAAACTATTTATCATCCATCTCATTGGCTTAAAAAATGAGGCGATAAGAATAGATTTTTCAGAAATTTATGGCTATCTTTGAGTTAAAATAAAAAGGTCTTGTAGTCACATCCAACAAAAATATTTATTAACAACCATAATGAAAGAAGGTGATCATAATTTGAAAGCACCACATAATCAATTGCCAGTTGTATTGGGCCCATGTGCGGACAAACATGGAGGAAGCATTTTGAACAATGCACTCTTTACAATCAACATGAAATTTGAATAATGAACTTTTTTTTAAACATTTGAATGTCTCTCTCGTATCTTATCATTTTGTACATATCTTATAAAATATAATAAGATTAACTTGTTAAATATGAAAAAATAATATAAATATAATTAGATAATAAAGGTATTTGATCTCCTTATAAACAACTTCTTGAAGTGGTGCTAGAACTTCTAGAATCTTCATCTTCAAGCGGTGATAGCATTTCCCCAAGTCCCTATGTAAGCATCTATCAAGTCTGGGTTTCTGATTGTCTTAAAAAGACAAGAGCATATTCCCCTATTACTAACAATATACCACTAGTGAACTTGTGTTTAAGATGCCTAATAAACTTCTAAATCAGACACAATGTTTTAATTTCTGCTTCAAGGCAACCTACATCAAATCATCAGTAGTCTCAATTGTTTTTCTCTTTGTCACACGTCCTACAAGAAAAATGTTTTTTTTTAAATTCTTGTCTTTACTCAGGCATCCTGCAAACTAGTTAGTCCTGTCAGAAACACAAAAAATCAAAATAGCATATACCAATCCAAAATATTCATTGCAAAATCACTAAGAGATTCGAGAACATTATTGATTTTTTCCAAAGTAGTGTATCAGACTCGTACGAGTGGGTACTGCAGACAGTATGAGTATCTATGAGTTCTAGTACGTGTTAGGATCTTGACTCGTACTAGTCTATATGAATGCTCGTACAAGCAAAGATGCCAGTAAAAAAAAGAAAACCATGCAATACACTAGAGATTTCTCATACAAGAATGCTCTAGGTTCAGTGCGAGAAACAATGACATCTGATACAAGTCTGAATACAGGCTTGTACTATCCTGTGAGAATGCTCATACAAGAAAACATGGTTTGAGTACGAAAACTGAGACTCAAAATTCATGTAGTGCTAGACTTGATCAAGTAGAGACAGAGAATGAAAAATCTCGGCCCCACAGTGGGCGCTAGAAATGTGTGTGCTAAAATGTGACTAAGCTAAACACACTTCAATGAATCATTGCTTGATCTACTTTGAGAAAAATGAAAACAAGTAAGACTATTCAAAAAGAGATCAAATCAATCCATTGCCTCCTAGTAGATTCATGTTTGGGATGCTCTTAGATTCATCACATTCCAATGACATGAAAAAAAATATAAATGAAGGATTTAACATGCATGTAGAATGAGGTGCAGATTTATCTAATTATCGATAGATGTTCATCCAATTAACAAAATTGAGTGTGCCTATGTGATTAATATGCAATAATAATGAAGATAATAATCTATGATGAAACCATGATCAATCCATATTAAGCATGAAATAAGATGTTCCTATCAAATGTATGCAATTTAAGCTAAAACTATTAACTTCAATACAAGAATAGCTTAGATGATTGGAAAATAAACTGACAACATTACTCTAGCAAAAACTTGGATCCTTTGTGATGAGTGTATGCACCCTAAAATGGTCGCCTAGACTTTGGGCCCCATTTCTGCAATTTATCAAATCCCTGAATCAATATTTTCAAATATCAACAATATCAATTACATCAATTTCCTTGATCAAATCATAATCAATTCAATATTTCCTAAGGTTTGAGCCTTATTTAATTTAAAAAAGAAATAGAAAAAATAAAAATCTTATTTAATTAAAAGAACATGCTCCCTTTTAATTAATTAAAAATCTCTTTTAATTAAATAATAAAATCACTTTATCCTAAGCCTTTATTTAATTAAAAGGAATATTTTCTCCCTTTTTAATAAATAAAAAGCTCCCACTTTTCCTCTTATCCTAAGTTGCACAAATAAAGCATTTATTCTTATTTTATAAAAAGGAAAAAGCACTTTTTGTCTCATATGGACATAAAGTTAACTCCTATTTTCCTATTGGAGGATATTTGTGCACAAAGATCAAGCTTCTATTTTTCTCCATCGTTGATTAAGTCTTTTGCCTCTTAATCTCGATCGTCCATTGATTTTTCATTCTCTATAAAAGAAGAGCTCTCTTCTTCATTTTCACATCTTAGGTTTTCATGCTAATGTTATGCTGTAGGTTTTCTAGGTCATTTGGAGTTGTTTGAAGACATTCTACATCCAAGCTTTGAAGACTTGTTATTGCATTTCATTGTAGTTGCATATTTCCTTTCTTAGTTGCATTATCATGGCATATTAGCTTAGATTTCCTTTTATGCAATAGATTAACTTGCATTGTCATATAGATTTGCATTGCATTACATCCATATTGATTTCATTGGAGATATTGGTATTGTTGCCCTTGTCTTTGATTTGGAATCTCTCATTGTGTGGTTGACTAGCAAGGTCATGAGTTTATAGCTCTAGTTGAGAGCAATTTTACAAATCTTGCAACTCCATGCATAGAGAGCTATGGATCGATTTGTGAGGGCTCATTCTTGAGTTTTCTTGCATGTAAGAATTCATAGAAGTGTGACAACATTTTAGCACACAATGAGAATGAAGCCTTCTTATATAGAATTGAATTAGAAATGGACGGCTAGAATTGATTGAGAATGAGTGGTGAAGATTGATTCAAAGATTTAGTCTCGATGGAAACTTTCTAAATCAATTGAAGAGTTCAGCAGATGAATTTTGGAAACTTCAAAAGATTGTTGAGCTAACTGGATTGATTTTTCAGTTAACTATTTTGTTTCCATTTGATAAGATTGAGTTGATCAAAAGTTTCCAAAAAAATTGACTTTTGATGACATCAATATGCATTTTAAGGTTTTTAATAATAGATTTAATGCATATTCATCAAAAGTGAGAATATAATTAATTTAAATTCCTTTTATAATTTTCTGAAAATTATCTTATTTATTTAATCAATATTTAGAATATCCATTAAATAAATAGTTTGGAAATTTGATTTGATTCCTTTATTTAATCAACATTTGGAACATTAATTAAATACATAGTGAGAATTTGATATAATTGCCAATAAATGCTTTTGAGATTTAGGAATTAATTAATTATTGTTGATCTAATGCAGACATTAGAATATAGTATTAATCAGGTCAATTTGATGAAATCGGGCAGCCTTGGGTTAGGACTTAGTATAATTGATCAAAATGAAGAATAATTCGAGATCACGGGTCTATGGTTTTGGGTGACCATTTTTGAGTGATTACAATTCCTATTGTGTAGAAGTAAGATCTAGACCAAGTTCCAAGATCCATTGTAGATTTCTAGGTGGTTCTATAAGCCTAGAGAGCTTTAGGAAGTTATGTGGCCCAATCCATTTTATGGAGTGCTACTGTCGTAGTAAGAATGGATTCCAGCTCTTTGTTAGTAACCTCTACTTGGCCATTAGCTTGGGGGTGATAAGGTGATGACTTACCATGCAGAATTTTATATTCTTCCATCAATGCAGCTTTTAAATTTGAAGTAAATTGAGCTCCCTAATAAGAGGTTAACTCCCTAGGTACAACAAATCTTGTGAAAATAAATTCATATAGGAACTTGGCTACATTTTTATCCCTAGGATATTTCATAGGTTTGGCTTCTGCCCACTTAGTGACATAATCTGTGCAGATTAGAATGTAGGATTTACCTTGTGAAGAGTGCTCAATAGGAGCAACAAAGTCAATCCCCCATTTATCAAAGGGTGCTACAACTATCTGAGGCTACAGGGGCATCTCATTTGATTTAGTGGGTCACCCCATGTGTTGGCACTTATCACATTTCTTTGTGTACCTAGCTGCATCTTTGTGTAAACTTGGCCAGTAATACTCGGTAGTCAAGATTTTGAATGTTGTCCTCTTGGCTATAAAATAACCTCCATAGGGCTCATCATGACATGCCCTTAAGATATCATATGTTTCATCTTCCCTTATGCACCGACACATTAATTTATCAAGACCAATATAAAACATAAATCCAAAAATCCAAGAAAAGTTAAAGCTCTTTTCAGTTAATAGCTTCCTTTCTTTAGCAGAAAAGTGAGCTGGCATCCTACCAGTTTTTAGGTAATTAGCAATGTCAGCATACCATGGATTTTGTGCTAACAATAGAAAGAGGTGCTCATATGGAAAACTATCATCAATGGTTGTAGGATCATCAGGAACATGCAAACGATAGAGAAAGTTAGCTACTACATTGGCCTTGCCAGGCTTGTCTACTATAGTGATATCAAATTCTTATATAAGAAACAACCAACAAGCTAATCTTCTAGATATGGTCAGTTTGTTCATCAAGTATTTAATTATGGAGTGATAGGTATGAATAATTATTTCATACCCAGTAATATAGTGCTTGAATTTATTTAGTGCATAGATAACTACAAGCAATTCCTTCTCAGTTACTGTGTAGTTATAATCTACATCTTGTAGATTTTTATTGATGAAATATAAAGCATGCTCAACTAAATCTACCTTCTGGACATGTACTACACCTATAGCATAGTCTGAGGCATCTGTATGAATGTGGAAAGGTAATCTCCAATTAGGTCCCCTTAAAATTGATACTATGGTGAGAACCTCCTTAAGCTGCAGGAAAGACTTATTACACTCAGAGTCCCAAGCAAATTTGGAATATTTTTTTAACAAGTTATACAGAGGTGCTGCGAGCTGACTACAATCTTTTATAAATCTTCTATAATATCTAGCATGCCCAAGAAAACTTCATACATCCTTCTACTTTTCTGGTGTGGGCAAAGTACTGATTACTTCAATCTTTGTTGGGTCCACTTGAATGCCTTGTGATAAAATGAAATGTCCTAATACAACACCCTCCTCCATCATCATGAAACATTTCTCATTGTTTAAAGAAAGGTTGTGGTCCTGCCATCGCTTGAGAAATTTTTCCAAGTTTTCCTTAGCTTCATCAAAAGTGTTCCCATAAGCAGTAAAATCATCCATATAAATCTCCATAAAGTCAACAGAGATATCAGAAAAAATACTTATAATAGTTCATTGGCATGTGGTTGGAGCATTGCACAAGCCAAAATGTAGGACTGAATAGGAAAATGTTCCCCATGGGCATGTGAAGGTTTTTTTCTCCTGGTCCTCGGGAGATATTTGTATCTGATTGTAACCACTAAAACCATCCAAGAAAGAGAAATATTTCTTGCCAGCTAGATTATCAAGGACTTGATCTATGAATGGTAATGGGAAATGGTCTTTCTTAGTGGCTGAATTGAGCTCCCTATAATATACAAAAACTCTCCATTTCCCTCCCTTCTTTGGTACTATATCTAAGGGTGAAACCCATTGGCTATCAGAGATAGGGTAGATAAAACCAACGTTTAACAACTTCTGCCATTCATTCTTAACTATGTCCCTAAAGACTAAGTTGACTCTCCTCTGAAGTTGACATACAGGTTTATATTCAAGACTGATGTATATATTATGAGTGTAGAGTTTAGGATCTAGTCCTTTCATGTCTATGTAGTCCCAGGAAAATGCTTTTTGATTTTCCTACAGTAACTTCAGTACAATTTTCTGATGTGGCAGTGATAAAGCATTGCTGACATTTAATTCTTTCCCTGGACTAACTTCAATCTTGATTACCTTATCCACCATGGATAATTGAGAAATTGGAAAAGAATCCACCTTATGGGGTAATAATGAGTGAAGAAATTGGGAGGTCTCTGAATACTGAGATGCATTCGAAGGCGGTAAAATATTTTCCAGGACACAGTCTATTTCGGAACACAACTGAGACCCTACCACATATTCATTCATGAGAATGGATGAAATTATCTCATCTTCTTCCCTAGAGGCTACAAATGGTTCCCGACCTATCATCATAAGCTAGTGGATGGAATTGACTTCTGGATCAGCATCACCCAAATTTGGCCAGACTATTTGATGATCTTGCAACAAAGGCTGAGTAGGGGAGTATAAAGTCAAGTTCTTAGTATGGATACTATTAGATATTGTCATCTTCCCTGACCTACAAGCTATATAAGCATATGCAGTAGCTAGCCATGGCCATCCTAGAATGAGAGGATACCCACCCATGTTAGGTTTTGGGGAAAGGATAAAAAAGTCTATTGGATATTCCCAAAAATTTAATGTGACAATGACGTCCTCTACCATCTCATCTGGTTTGATAGTAGAACTATCAGCCAATTAAAGTATGGTTGGTGTTTCTTTGAGGCCAATGATATGCACTTGAGACAATACCTCTTTTTTCATGATATTTATTGATGCACCTAGATCAACTAAAACATTGTGGACTTGCATTCTATGAATGGTGACATTAACCACATGAGTCTTTGGGTCGAAATATTTGGGTATGGTCAGCTTTTCTAACATCAGGTTAGACAACTGGCCTATGACATGAATAGTTTTAGGATACTTCTTTCTCCTTGACTATTTTATATAGGCTTCCTTAATGGCTTTAGTATAAAAAAGAACCTCTTTAATACCATCAAGTAATGGTATTTTTACTATCATCTGCTTTAGCCAATTTAGCAAATCTGTCACTGCTTGGTTTTCTTTAGGTTGAGTTTGTTGTACCAACCTATGAGGAAATGGGGGATCCTTAGCTATAGGAGAGGTCTTCTGGGTTGGTACATCCACTTGTTTGGCTGAGGAGTCCTTGACTTCTATTATTATAGGATTTTGAGGGGATACAAGAGTTGTTCCTGACCTTAAATGAATATCATTCAAGGAGATAACATAAATTTGCTATTGTGTTGGCAACTTGCTATTATTGGGATTAGGATTAGGCTAAGCTAGAAATTGAGTCTTCTTAGGAGGAGTATTATTGGTTGTGTGAGGATGCATTAGAGCCCACTATTGAGGTGGTGGTATTAAGGCTTGCTGACTAGATTGGCTAATCTAATTATGAGTTTGTTTCCACCCCTACTGGGGTTGTTGCCAACTCTGCTGAGGTTGTTGCCACCCCTAATGGGATTGTTTCCAACCTTGTTGAGGTTATTTCCAACCCTACTGAGGTTGCTACCAACCTTGTTGAGGTTGTTGCCAACCTTGCTGAGGTTGCTACAAACCTTGTTGAGGTTGTTGCCAATTATTATGCCCACCAAAACCCATATTTTGATAATTGTGTCATTAACTATTATTATTATAGTCTTGGAGAGGATCCTATGGAATACCTAGTCATTGAGCCCATGTTCTACATTGAGCAATGTAGACTACTTCTCCATTCTCATCAATAGCTTTAAATTCAGTAGGCATTGGTTGTGACTCTAAGCTGGCAATAGTCTTACATCTACAGTTCTGTTTCTTTTCTCTACAATGCAGATAGTATTCAGCTAGCATAACATCAACTTCCTCCTTCCTTTGTGCCTACATGGTGTCTAGCTATGTAGCGACATCATTAATGATGTCTTGCTTAAAATATGACAACAAGTTTGACAACTCCACCTTAGACACCCCTAAACCATTAGACTTATCAGGTAAGTCTCTTAGTCCTCTACCTTTCTTCACAGTAGCTCTTGAATAGTTTAGACATATATTCTTTATGTCAGCCCAACTCTTCTGAGTGATGTCACCATCTGTCATGAGATCTAACATTTCAATG
Source organism: Chamaecyparis obtusa (assembly GCA_027943335.1). Lineage (NCBI taxonomy): Eukaryota > Viridiplantae > Streptophyta > Pinopsida > Cupressales > Cupressaceae > Chamaecyparis > Chamaecyparis obtusa. Next base: position 661,113 of record BSBK01002736.1, on the reverse strand, counting down.
TTGCCATCATTTACACCTTTTAGGAAAAGCTGCTTTTGCGATTCCTCATTTAGTTGGTGTTGTGTATTGCACTGCAGGTTGAACATGAATCTCAAGGCATAGTCCTCCAAGGTCTCATCCTCCTTTTGTGAAATTTTGAAAATGTCATCTCCTTTCAGATCCCAACCTCTACAGTACTCATGGCATCCTAGTCTTCTACAACATTGGCACCTAACCCCATGAACCACCTTAAAGTAGCCTCTTTGAGTGTTGATGGAAACAACTTCAGCTTATGGGCATTAGTTGTGTAGTCATAGCTCCTGCAAAGGATATCAAACTCAAATAGGAAGGTTTTAGGGTCTTCGGTTTTAAGGCAATAGAATTTGGGTAGTGCAGAGGTAGGTATGTTTTTCAAATTTTGATTACCTTGTTGAGGAGGAATAGGAAAGGAAAAGGTGGGCTGAGCCATTCTTGGAGGAGGACCTGGTTGTTGTGGTTGATAAACAACAAGGGCAAGTGGATTATCCTCCTACTTAGGGTCAGTGAAAAGGTCATTCAGATGCAATGATTCTTCAGAAGATGATGGTGAAGGCAATTGTTCATATGCATCAGCAAATGGATTATCCAATGGTTCTTCTTCTTGTATGTTCTCCACTTGGGGTTACTCAGGCTCTGGATAAAAAATATCAAATGGACCATCCTAAATAATACGAGGAAGGAATCTCCCAAGTCTCTTCTTCTTCTATGCATGCAAAATAATGCAGAATTTAAACTAACACAATGACTTCAGGGCTGAACTAGATTGATGCCAAAGATGACTGGTCATATAATACCTTAGTAACTAAGGATTGGACACCCCTTTAGAGTGATTCTATGGTTAAATAGCGTCAAGTATCATACTTAGAATAGTATACTGATCTAATTAGATTTATCAACCGAGAACATAAACTTGAGAGGATGTCTGCAAAGTATATGCTCTAATCCACCTTCAAAGTCATCACAACTGAAGTAATGAAAATACTGAAGGAAATATAAATTAAGAATCAGAACATCAACTTAACCTAGAGCTTAAAGTAATGCTCCAAATAGTAAACTAGCAATGCACCTGGGTGGCTGCAAGAAGTTGAGTCCCACTTTTGGGCAAAAAGTGGAAGTGTTTTCCCTTTTTTTCAAATTTCTTGTTAATTGATGTCTAACTTTGAGGCACTTAGAGATTGAAATATACCTAAGACACCAAATATTGGTCAACATATTTTTCCTTATTTTTTTATTGAATATAATTTTTTTATTAATTTTTAATTGACTATAAAATACTTTTTGAAAACCTCTGGTGTACAGACACCATAATTTGATGAGAATTTCATATTTTTTCAAAATTCTTTTTTTTTAATCTTCAAAAGAATTGTATCTAGTTTGGTCTCATATAATTTATTTTCCAAAAAACCTAAAAACAAAAAAGTTATTAACATTTTAGTGAACCTCGCTATTTTACGTATAGGTACCACTTTTAACTAATAAATAATGCAAAAATAGTAAAAATTATCACATCACTATGAAATTTACATTTTTGAAATCAGGACAGTGAGAACTTTAATGTTTTTTTTCGTAAAATGATACGATCAGGAAGAGCCTCAAAAAATTACAGCAATGCAGAAATCTGGCATTCCAGTGCCTTAACCAAATTTTTGGAGGTCAAGGCATAGGCTTGGTTCTACCAAGCCTAAACCAAACCGACATTGGAATGAAATTTGAGGCAGATGTGTGCTTCCCGCTCATGTCTTAAGAAACGGGCGCCCATTTTTTATATAAAAAAAAGTGTTAAAATGCATTTTTAATTCTAAAAAAAAATTTAGAAACGGGCACTCATTTTTTGAATTTAGGCCCGGGTGCCCGAACCTAAAACGGGCGCCCGTTTTCTGAAAATGGGCACCCATTTCAAGTGACATCTCTCATTTCTACAAGACTTCCATGGAATTGGGACCCAACTTTGTGCATTGACCCACCTATGTTACAGGGACAACCAATGGTTCTATTATCGAGTGGTTGCAGGAGAAACAAAGTATTAAATACTTCAAGAAAACTTAAGACTAATTCCTACTTAATCATGAATTGAGTTCACCTTCCATGTGGGCCCCCATGGAAGAGTGAATGAACTGAAAAATCAAAGGTTAAGATCTGAAAATGTCATTCATTCATTCATAAACATAAGTACAAGATACATTAACAAAGTCTGTATTCACTGCTTGTTGGATTACAAAAGGATTTCCTGAAACACTAGCTATGCAAGAATCACGAACCCCAGTTTATTTATTAACAACTTAAAATAGAACTCCTAAAAACTAGGATTCTCCAATACATGGATATGACATCTTTCTGGATACAAAAGAAAAAACATCAATTAATGCAAGAGTAAGCTGCATTCAACTACGTAGGCATATAGGAATGCATGGCTGCTAGATTTCCTCCAAAATGGCCGCAAGTTGAATTGACCCAGTCTGCAATAGTAACCACTACCGACTGGAAATGGTGGAATCATTACGATCCTTCAGAACATATATTTGTCTTTATGATGCCACTCCATCTGTTGATGTCAAGTCTTCCTTTCCCACTGACTCATCCTTCCTGCAAGAGATTAGTGCGCACACAAAAACCATAGCACATACCCAAGATAAAGATTCACAATAATTTTTCCTAGTATAGCATTATCCTCATCACATGGCTACAAGAGACACTACCCCATTAATGCAGAATGGAAATAATACTAGATTTTATCTTACATAACCATGTAATACTCATATATTCAGTATATTCTTTTAAATCTTAAGAGTATCAAAATACACACATATGCATAGCATCAAAACATAAAAAGTTTGAACAATGTCTATGAAAACTCATAAAATACTCAAGTTTTAACCAGAAAATCATAAACTAAATAGCCATAAACTGGGCTCATCAGTAACCATCAAATCTTGGTTTCCTTGGAGTTTTCAAAACTCTTGATCTACACTCAAATGCCTTATGTCCATACTTATTGCAATTATAACAATGACCTTTGAGTTTAGAAGAATTTGGTGGATTACCTCTCTTGCTTCTGCAAATGTTAGTTGTATGTCCTAGTTTCCCACAATGATAACATGTAGGCTTTAATGGGGTATCAACTTTGTCTCAGTTGGTTGCATGTTTGGAGGACTCACCCTTCTCAATAGTACTGTTTACATTGCAATCGAGTCCAAAGGTGTCATTTGGTTGTCTTTGATTTTTTAGTTGTTCATCCAGAATCTTCCATTCTTCATTTATTTTCAAGATTTCATTCACATTTTTCTCAGATTTCAGATCATTCTTCAAGTGTTCATTCTCAGATCTCAATTTTGCAATCTCATCGACTTTCCTAGCAACATCCTAATTTTCCATAACAAGTTGATATGTTAAGTTATGGTATGTTTGTGTCAGCTCATGATTTCTCTATCCTTCTCATCAAGTCTAGTATTCATTTGTCTTATTTCATCCTTTGCAGTTCTTTTGTCATCCTCATCTTTTCCCTTTTGTTCCAAGATCTCACACATCCTTACCGACTATGCTTCTTATTCTCTTTTTAGTGTTTTCACCTAATAAGCTAGATTCTAATTATTTTCAGATAGTTCTGATATGATTGCATCAGATTCATCAAACATGCTTCCCTTAGATTTTTCTTCAAGTTCCTCAACATGATCTTGAGTATCTTTTAGTTGTAGTGCAAGCTCTTTCCTTTTGTTGATTGAATTTTTTTAGTTTCCTCATTAGTTCTTAAATTTTCTCATTAGCCATCTTCAACTTTGTTTCCATATTGTCAATTATCATTTTGTACTTGTAGCTTTCCATCCTTCAAGATCTTTCCTCTCAAGTGACTAAACTCCTTAATAAGAGACTGAGCTCTGATACCAATTGTTGGATTCAGGTGTGGAAAGGTAAGTACTGAGAGGGGAGGGGTGAATCAATACTTCAAATCACTTTTAAAACTTTTTGAACTTTCATCATATTCATTTACTGATTACTTAACCTTTTCATGGATCATATGAAAATAAATATATAATAAACATCATACATAACAAATTTATTTTGGTATCACAAAAATACTTGTTATAGGATAAAAACTATGGTGGGGATGACACCCACAACACTTCACTACTGCAAGAATAAAGTTTCTCACTTAGAGCTACAATGCTTAGCTATTTGATAGCTTACCCTATTAAAGGTATTAACCTAATTAAGAGTTCTAAGACTGCTAAGTCTACTCTGTTAAGAGATTTCACAACTATATTCTAAGAATTATACCCAGTTAAAAGATTTATACATAAGATCTGTTAAGATCTGCTTAGTTAAGAGACTTATACAATTTTGATTACTACTTAATTAACAATACAAAATGTTTGTCAAATGTGTATCAAGAAATACTTATCAGACTCTATATGCTCATCAATCCATTGCCTCATACTGTGTATCCATTATATTAACCAATTCAGTACTCGATAGGTTGATTCTGAATCCCTTCCTCAATATTTTGATACTCAGTAGCTTCTTTGTTTATTCACCTTCTGCTCTGATTTGCAGTATCCAATTTCTCTTCATGCATGCATTTTCTACCACATTGATCTTTTCACTTTGATCTTCTTATATACAACTTCTTGAGATGGTGCTAGAACTTCTAGAATCTTCATCTTTAAGCGGTGCTAGCATCGAGTACACTTCCAATACATATTTCAACCTTAATTATCATTGGCTGAACTTACCTTGAAATCATGTGTAACCATTTGATTTCAATTTCCAATGATCTGATATTTGATCTCCTTGAGATTTGTAAACTATTTTCTAACCGGTGTCCAGGTTCAATGTACTTAGATCTGATCTGTTGTCAGCCTGCTCTACTCGGTAATACATTTTCTCTATCTTGGTAACTAGGTTCTCTTCTCGGTGCTTGGTTCTCGGTTATACCTCACTTGGTGTCTATACTTGCTTTCTTCTTTACTGAAATTCCTTATTAGCTTATTCCTTTTACTGATTTCTTTCTTTACCTTACCGACTCATCTTGTCTTCCTTATCGAATGACTTTGACAAATATAATGACCTTTATATAAATAATGACAACAAAATTACTCTTAAGAGTATCAGAAGAATGCCTAACATATAACATGAACTATATTTGTTGTAGAAATTGTGGAGAAGAAGATGCAATTTTAAATTCATGCTTTAGTGAAAGATTGTGTATGTTGAAGTACAATATATGCTTGGATTTTGAATTTTAATCCTTTTGGTCATTGTGTCACTAATCATTCATTTTGCATGGTTCTAACTATGATTAATTAGGGTTAGAAATTCTTTCTCTAGTGAGTCTCTGGTTGAGGAGGCAGCTGATAAGTCCCCTTTGGTAATTTTAGTTCATATTGGTTGAGGAGAGATAGTTCCCAGGTAATTATGTCTAAAGATGGTATTCCTCTTAGTTTCTATTTTTAGTTTTTGTACAATGAGAAATTCATTGGGTAGGAAACTTGAAGTACTAATGTATCAACATTTTAAATTATTTGGACCACACCTTAAAAAATATTAAGGATGCAATATTAATTGTCTGTATCTATTTTTCACATATGAACGTTAACATAAATTGTCATAATTTTATGGCGTCAAAATCCCAGTGTTACTTTGCATTCTTTGATAGCCTGAAAGTAGCTTCACCAATTTGTCTATTTTGGATATCCTTGAAAAAATTAGATGAATTTTTTAGCGTTGATAACCCCTTGATTTGAGCCAATAAATCCTTGTTGAGATGACATAAACTTATTTTTTCCACCATTTGGTGAAGGCCTTCATTACTGCAGAGACATGGCCAATTTAAAATATTGTGATGGTAGAGGCCTCTCCAAGTAAGGAAGAAAACCCCCCTCTGCTATGTTTCAGACTGAGGGCATCATGTAGATCCCATCACAATTCAAGGGTTCTACTTTTCTCATCTTTAAAGTAGTGTGACAATTTCTTATTCGAGAATGATAAAAAATATCTTCCCAAGCTTAATAGTACCGCTTGTGAAAGCTTCAATATATAGTATTAAAGAAATCACCTCCAACAATTAATTTTTAGATTTCTTAGGCTAAGTCACATGAATAACTTTCAAGGTCAACTTTAACAAGTGATTATCCATTACAACTATAATAGTTTTTATAAATGTTACCAAATTTTTATTTCATAAAATTTATTAAGAAATAGGTGGAAATTTAAAAGTAATTTTATTTTAAAAACTAAAAAAAAACTATTAAAAATGGGTGTGGGCAAAAAAAAAAAGAAAAAAAAATTATATAACAATGACAACCCTGTTGACGAGTGACCTGCCATAAGAATCAAACTAAATAAAAATTCTCTGTGAATAAATCATTTAGAATTCCGTTGTTGTTGCACCTTTTAAATTTTACCTAGAAACTCAACATGGATGGCTAAATGTTCTATATATTTAGTATTTCAATGTCTCATTGATGGACATAATGCAAACCTAAAAGTACCACATTTTGAATGCTTACAGAGTAGTGTGCAGAATGGAAGTTGTCAAAGAACAACTTAATTGACTACATGAGCCAAGATTCCATTGATTGGGATGGGGCAGATTAACTCCATGTTCAAATATATGGAGTTGTTGGCTTTGTTTAATCGCCTTGTTCATTTCCACTAGTGTTAATTAGAAGAAAAAGACAACTTAGTATAGATTAATTTTTTTTTAATAGCTTAGCAATCAATAAGATAACATTAAACAAAATTGATTAGACTCCAAATGTGAATGTAAAAAGGAGTAGAATAAGTGAACTTGTGGTAATATCTATTTATTGTCATAACTAAGTAAACTAGATTTAGCAGCCAACTCATAATAGATCTATCTTAATTTACATAATGTGTCCGCCCTTTTTATATTTAGCATGTAATTGACCTCATTTTGGATAGTTGTCATGTTATTACAAAAATATACTCTCGCCTCAAGAAAAGAAACCCACTTAATTAAAAGACTTGATATAGTTAAAAAACAAATGAAAAGAACACATGCAAATGAGAAGAGATTTTTGAAATCAAGGTTTAAATTTCTTTTACAATTTTAGAGAGAAGGATTTTGGCTTAAAATATATATATTTTTTTAGTGAATACGTACTTTATTTTTATAAATTAATAGTAAAAGCCTATTCATAAAAAATTAAAAAAAATGGAAAAAATTATTTAGGATATATAGATTCTTATATTTGATTAAAAAAATATGTTAGAATTTTATAAGGCATATTACATTTCAGATTTAAAATGTATGATTTTTAGAAACTATAATTTAAGTGTGTGTGCTCTCAATTTTTTTAAAATATTTATTTTTTAAAAATATAAGTTTTTTTTAGCCTTTTCAAAACACCTCATTTTGAAAAAAATAATACTTAGGATGTAAAAACTAATTTTTTTAAAATGTAAGTTTACTAGCCTTTTCAAAACACTTTGTTTGGAAAAATATTATTGAGGATATAAGACATATTAAAATTATGTAGAACATATTACCTACCAGATTTTGAATGAATGGTTTTATAAACTATAATTTCGTATATATATATTAAATATAATAGATATTGAATAATTTTATTGAAATACGAGTTATATAACAATTGAGCTTAAATGTTTAGTTGTAGGTTATTTTATATTATTTATTATATGAAACTATATATAATAAAAGTGTGCTTAGTATTGACATGATATTTAGATTACTTTTTATTTTACTAAACTTCCATGTTATGGAAAATTCAAGGACATATGAAGAAGGCATTTTTTATTGCTTGCATAAAAAATGCACTCAAAAGTCAGATGTTGCAGCATAAAAGTCTGCTTATGACACTATCTCTTGCAAAGTTATTGCATTCAACATCCATGTACTGACTATACATTTGATGCTGAAGGCTCCTATTAAAGAAATGCAACCTTGCAAGGACAGACATTAACATCATTTCAAAGAATATTTGAGGGACATTAAATATATTATCATTGATGAAATGAGTTTCATAAGACCAAAAATAATGCTAAAAATAGATAGTAGGCTATGCGAGGCATTCCCCGACAACCAACATCTATGCTTAGGTGGTGCTTTTATAATTTTGGTCGAGGACCTTGCACAATTGTCTCCTATGATGGACATGCCTATCTATGCATCATGTTCAATTTCCAAATTGTTGTGAGACTAGTTTACAACAGTTGTGATGTAACAAAACATGCTCTGACAACAAGGAGAGTCTACAACACAAGCACAATTTTTCCAAATATTGTAGAACATTTGGAATAACGAACCAACGCATGCAGATTGAGAGTTCCTAATGACACACATAGATATCCAACTTACATGGAGTGAAAAGGAACTATTTGATAGTTCGATGCATTTTTTTCCACCAATGATTTGGTCAAAATCCACAACCAAAGAATCTTAAAAAGGTTGATTCGTCCAATTGCATTGAGTAATGTGACAAGCACTGGGAGTGCAATAGACAATGTGTGCCTTGATTAACAACTTGAAAATAAGTGCTACTTTTTAGAGAATAACATATCATGTTCAAAACCAACATCTGGACACAAGCAAGAATTGTTAATGGATCTCTTGGTGGAGTACTTGAAATTGTTTACAGCCTTGGTACCATACCATATGATATTCCAATGTATGTTGTGGAAAGGTTTGATAATTATGGTGGCCCTATATAGAATGAAGAAAACCCCAAAAGTTTACCAATAGTTCATGTATCTTTTGGGAGTCGAAGGAAGATACCACTAACAATGGCATGAGCTGTAACCATACACAAATCCTAAGGCCTAACATTGCATAAAGAAACCATTGATATTAGTAAGGTGAAAAGACAAGGTGTGACATTCACGATGATATCCAAAGTCAAGTTGTTAAATGACCTCCATATTCAATTGACATTCACCTACAAAACATTCACCTACAAAAAATACTCCAAAATGCAAAACAATCTATATACAATTAAAAGGAAAAAAAGGAGCCTCACCTACAAAAGCTCTCTCTAACAAACCAAGGTATGAAACTCTCTCATTGAACTCTGGAACATTTCTATTTCTCATTTATTGTGCAATACTGCTAGAAATATCTTTTTTTTACTCTAATAAAATTGGTGGCATCTCGCCTACTGCTACTACCTATAAGGCTTGCATAAAATTCTAAATCCTTTCTTTTGCAGATATCATTTGCACTATGTTCACCTTCCATAGACAACCACAAAAAATGAGCCATTGTCAATAAACCAACACATGCCTTGAAACACAAATCCTTTTGAGCTCCAATTGGCAATATGGATACAACAAGTTTCTCTTGTGCATTATGTCCTTAACACATGCACCATTACTCGAAAACAAAGACACTAAGAAACACCAGGGCATGTTCTCTCCTAGATTTTCCCTTTCCCCCTAAATATATTGTTGAAGTATACCTTCCTATCAGCGTAACCGTTGCACCTTGTTCTGGTGCAATTGAGAGTTTTCAATATTTTCCAACGTTCAAATTTGTGTGGTTAGATAGCTCTATGGGTTGATGCTAAGCATTTGTAGTATATAATTTAAATTTTGTTTTTTAAGGTTTGATCCTCTTAACATGGTAGATACAACTAGCAAATCTATAATTTTAAATAAAAAATTATGTAAAATAAGTCGAGAGATATCCAATTTCAAGATATCTGACATTTCTAAATATAAATGAAACATCAAATTTTGTATATGAAAAATAAAAAGATTATAAAAAAAATAAAATAAAAAAGTTTATTAAAAATATCTTCACAAGTTTTATCTATTGATACCATTGCTAAAACAATTTAGAAGTCATGCACTCAATATAACTCAACAACCACATGTCCAACTTGAAAAAAAAAATCAACCTAGATAAACTTAAAAAACAACCTATAAAACCAATTGAGCCTTTAACCAAACTTGAACAAGATATTTAAAAATTTGAGCTTGTTTAATATACAAAATATTTAGAAAACAAAGGTAAATGTAAAAAAATAATCATAAAAAACAAGAGCTGCAGGGCAGCATAGTTCCTGCGAAGTGCAGGTAGGGCACGTTGATTTAAAGGAAAAATGTATCAGAAATTAGAAAGAACAACATTATCACTCATGATAGAAAAACAATCAAGTTTAAGGAAAACATTTACTAGATATCAAGATAAGATGAGCCTTCTATGGCACAGTGTTTTGATTACCCAAATCTCCATCATCAGCCTACTCATGAAATCAGTCAGATCTCTACCTACCTGCCAAGTCAAGCCTGTGAATGGAGTAGGGAAGACTCTACCCTTCGTAGATTGGTATTATGTGACTTACATCATGTCCTGAATCCATTACAACTCCTGCAATGTGATAGTGTCAATCAGAAGTGGCTTCAGAGCAATAGTTGAAAGGAAGGCACGAAAAAAAAGCACGAAGAATTTTGAAGAGGAGAAGAACCAAGAGCCCAATAACAGTCAGCAGATTGGTATCAAGTACACAAAGAACCATGGAGGTCCCAACAGTAATGATAAAAACATTTTAGATAGTAGCGATGTGGACAGGGATATAAAGAGAGCTAAAATTCTATTTGATTATGCTCATATTGATGGGGACAAGGTCATTGATAGTCAAATTATTTCTGATGAAGATATTGTTGATTTTGGTGAGGCTATGAGAAGTCATAATCAAACTGTTTCAAATTGGAATGGAAAGGCAAATGATTATATGACAATGAGAAATCCTAGCCAAATTTTATTTGATCGTGATGACACCATGAGAAGTCTTAATCAAACTAGTTCAGAAGATAATGATGATGGAGATAGTTCAGAAGATACATTTGCGATTATGATGATGATAGCTTAGAAGATAATGATGATGGCTTTGATAGTTCAGAAGATAATAATGATGATGATAGTTCAAAAGATAATGATGATGATAAAAAGATTACCAAGAGTCTAAGTGAAGATGTTTCTGAGGATGAGACCATGAGCTATTCCAATCAACCTGTTCCCATGGATCATATTGATTAAACTATAAACATTGAACATGAAAGTAGCAGAGATGGTATTAGTGACAGTGACAAAAATAATGATGATGCAGAAGAAGAAAATGACGTTGAAGATGAGACTGATCAAGGCTCTGATAATGAGCTAACAGATGATGATTTAAACCATGAAAAGAAGCTGTATGACTATATTAACCTTTCAAGGGATAAATTGGAGTTACTGGTACTAGAACGAGATCCTTTGACCTCTGATAAATCATTTAAGGAAGTATATCTGATGTCTTCTATTCAACATCATTTTGCTGCTACTAAAGAAACTGATAATACACACAATAATCATAATAACAATTCTTCTATAGTTTCAACAGCAACAGAAACTAGTAAAGAAAAAGAAATAGAAATGAGTCTCCTAAAATCTGCTCGGGTTCAAATAAAAAACCTCAAACAGAGTTATCAAAATCAAGATGAATTCCATGATAATGAAAAGAGTGATATTGACAAAACATATCACATTGTAGAATCTAATCAGAATGATCATAATGAATATAAATTTCAAGACAATAAAACCAATGATATTGGAAAAATATATCATACTGTGGAACCCGAACAGGGTGATCATAATCAAGATAATGAGAACAATGACATTGACAAAATAGATCAAATTGTGGCTGAAGAAGATGAAGTAGAGACAATGAAAGGCTTCAAGGATAATGACAAAGTAGATCACATTGTGGCTCAAGCCAATGAAACAAACAAACTCATTGAAGACAATGGTAAAGGAGAAGATGAGAAGTTGCATACTTCTGACATGAAAGTAATAACTGGCAGAATTGCTATTTCTTTATCTGATCAAAAGGCAATACCAACAATAAATCAAGCTAAAACTTTCTCTAGTCATGTACATAAAAGGAAGTGTCCTATAAGGGAGGAGGAACAAGAAGAGCATAAGCTATATGAATATGAAGCTCATTATCTCACTCATGATCTATACCATGTTCCTCAGTTTGGAAATGATGACGGCAGAAAGGAAAATAAGAACACAAATGACCCACTAAGATCTGATATGGAACTACAGACTAATAACATTGATAGTTATCCAGTAGCAAATGTTTATGAAACAATGACTATGGAAGTACAGACTGATAACATTGACAATTACCCAGTAGAAAATGTTCATGAATCGAGGACTATGGAAATACAAACTGATAACATTGACACTTACCCAACAGCAAATGTTCAGGAATCCAGGCCTATAGAAGTACAGACTGACCAAAGTTGGTTGTGATCAATGGATATTACAATATACAATACAGAGAAAAATTTAAATCAACCTTTTCTAAAGTTTAAAACATATCTCTTTAGGTTCTCCTCTTTTCATGTGGTAAAAGGTATGTTCTTGCCTGTAGCTAATAAGCTTAGTGAGCTCAAAAATATGAAAGGAACTTTTAATTGAAATCAACTTTTAGAATTTACAAACAGTAAATTATAGCCTCATATTCATAGATGCAAAGAGTCAACAGTTGCTCAAAATTGCAAAACAGAGAAAGGTATTTAACGAGGAGACTATAAATGACTAAACGAATGCCTCTCAATTAAATCTCAGTGACAAACAAAATTGAAATTGTTTGTGCTTTCTCTTCCTTCAGAGAGAACACATTTTTTTAGGTAGATAATGTTAGCACCTGTTTTTAAGTTTCCTCCAACAGAAACATGTTGAACTGAGAAAATAGTTAACAAGACACTCAAATTTTCTCCCCAAAAATAGATAGCATGAAAGAAAAAGATCTCTGAGAAATATTGAAACAATATAATACCTTCAAAGCAAATATGAGAAACTCCTGGCATAATGGTGATTTTTTGTAGTATAGATGTATTTATCTAAGAGTGTGTGACATTGGAATTTGAATAGAAGAATTTGTACTCTGCAATAAGAACAAGCGTAAGGCCAATTTACACCCTCTGTGCCTCCATGTTAGGCATGTCTGGAAAATGTGGAAGCATTGACAAGGTATGTAAACTGTTTGACAGAATGCATCAAAGAAACTATTGAATTCGGGGATTTAAACTATGTTTTGCATAGGCTCTCTATTAAGACAATTGGGTGGTTTCATTAGACCTTGACAGAAATTCATACAGATTTCCAGATTACATATAAACGAAGTGTACATATTAGTTGCTGAAGACTGAAGACGGCCAGCAATTACGGTGACTTTAACTTATTGGTTTTTATTGCATGCATTGTAGCTTGCTGACGTGCAGTTTTCCCTTCTACTACATGTCAGATTATTGGATTCAACCACTCCCACGTACTATTCACATGCAATACAGTTGTCCTAACCAGGTTAAAACATTGGGAAACCCATATTTTTGTAGGTTCGAGCACCCCAAGACCTGTTTTGTAGGCCCTGGCCTTGAACGTCGTGTGTTCTCTTATCTTGATATGTGCGAAAGTAGCTTCCCACTATCTACAATGCCAATCGGTAGTCGCCAAAATGTCTTTCATAAAAGTTTTGCTTAAAAAATATGCAAGTTCATGATATGGCCTAAGGGAAAATAAACATATGCAAAAGTTTCTTGCAAATTGATTGGCTGAAAGAAAAGAGTTTAATCACTATTTAATAGCTCTGCCTCCGCTATAGTTTCCTGCCTTTGGCAGGAACTAAAAAAGAATGGGAAAATGGCTTTAGTAAGTATAAATTTAAGATTAAAAAAAATATATGTACAAACAAGATGAGAGGTATATTCTATTTCATGGTGATTTTGAACAATCTTTTCATATCTACAAGGAAGACATATTTGGCAAACTAAATATCAAACTGCAAAGGATGGATCCAAACAAAATACAGTGAAGATGCATCAAGTGGCTAGCTTTAAACAAAAATGAGGTAATGATGATTTTAGGTTCCAAGCTCTAGACAAAGTGAACCAATATTGAAATCATACGATCAACACAAAATAAAGGGAAAGGAGGAATGTTGAAATAATCTATCATACAGAGAATTGGGCAATAGAAAAAAGGTCACAAAAATTAGTATTGAAATGATCAACATCATTATTAGGGGAACTCTATTTAAAATAGATACATTTGCTAATTCTAAATAAAATATAGGGCAAATAGAAGATTAGTAGTTTCACAGCAAGGTGAGATTATTATCACTTGAACCTACAATTAAATATACTTGTAAAGTCCTATTCACAGAGGAAATTTGAATTTAAAAGATATTTATTTGAAATCCATCTTACCAGTTCCCACTCAAGATGACTATAACCTGTATTTGATTTGGTCTCAATCAAATTGCTAACAAATCACTCACACAATAATCAAATTGCAGATAAATCAATCAAATTGAGGGGAACACAATATCTTTATTTACATAGATCTATGGTGAAAATGAAAAGGTTGGTATTCCAATGAAACAAATACTCTTTCAATCATTTGAAGTTACAAATTACTCTTTCAATCGTTTGGAGTTACAAGTAACAACTATGTTTGTTTTATTGTTGTGTCAACTTTTATATTTACACGTGAATGAATAATGTATGTGTTTCGTAAAATAATGTGAGTGAATAATATGTGAGCGTGTTTAGTTTTCATAAATTAAAATTATTAAATAAATATATTTCAAATTTTGAAAATTAATAGGAAAGGAAAATATTTCAATTCGCAATAAAAGAATGCAACCAATTTTTGAGACGAGTAACGAATGTGGTGAAGAGGAAGCGTTGGCAAAGTAGATAATAAATTAATGAATAATTATAAATTAATTCAATGACTTAAACAAAATATTTTAAATGCCCCTTACTATCTCAATTAATTTTATCGTTCAAACTCTCATTTGTAATTTTTATTAATTTTATGGATGGAACCCTATTTTCCCATTCCATTAATTGACATGTTAGGCCCAAAAGGAGGCAAGCACAACTAAGAGGGGGATGAATTAGCTGTGTACACCTAATACTTTTAATTTCACGTTAACTACTTAGATATGAAAGATAAACATTAATGCAAGATCAACAACATATAACACAAAATGCCAAGATTTTTTCTTTAGGAAAATTTGTTAAGGGAGAATCCCGGTGGGATTCAAACCCACTAGATGAATCTACTATGTTAAAAGTAGTTCCTAATTAAGAGAAAATAGAGAACAAAGGATACAATTGCAACCACAAGCTTACAACTGAATCTACGAGCTCACTACCCAAAGCTCAAAACTCACAATATAGACCCACAGTTAGGTTCATTGATCTATCCTCAATTACAATAGGATAAACATACAATCCATTATAAAAAAACTAACAAATATCATCTCTTATGCTAAACCAGCTTCAATGAAGTACAAACTATGCCTTAAGTGCATAATACAAATACCAGCCTCTCTCTTACACACACTCCTCACTCTTTAATTCTTCTCACAATTACAAAATGATCTCTCATTTATACCAATTACAATGAATAATCAACCACTAAGTCGATAATACATATTACAATAAAAGATATAAACATTATGCTCAACATCCAAAGTGATCCAAATCAAGTTGTCCAAGACCTAGATAGGACCCAAATCTCCAACCACAAACACAATTACATTTCACCAAGACAACATCAAGAATCACAACACACTACTCCATCAAGTTGTCTAGGACCTAAATGAGGAAACACCAACATGTTGCCAAAGCAGCAAATCCGATCACCTCAATCAATGCAGACCAATAACATGATCATCATACAATCTAAGAATACAAAAAAGCAGTATGAATACCATCCAGAACCTTTACATCATCTTCAATAAAAAATCCAAACTCACCTTTATCTCTAATCATCAAGAACAATAAAATATTGCACTCTATCATAACAAAAGATAACTTGTACTTTTAATCATGAATAATACTAGCTAAAAACACAATGATAAGGCACCATGTAACCATCAGCTTCACAACATTTGAAACATCAAATCCAAGACATACCAAACCACATAATCATCCACTGTACACAAGAACACCATAACATTAATAACCAAAAGCTTGATCATACCTCACTCAAACTGTCATCCAAGATTTTTCTAACCTCATTAGATTATCTACAAACACCTTTGAATAATACTTTACAATTGCAACTTAAGATCTTCAACATATTATCTAATAAGATGAAATACTCTTGATTATACATATTGAACACACTGCCTAAAACAACAATTAGTATGTTGGCATCAATGACAATACATTAATGTCAGCATACTCGAGTACCAAACTCTGACATGATCAATAGTCTTCCAATAATATCCCCCTTTGGCATTCATGCCAACATGTGTAGTGAAAACATGATCAATGCACAAAGACATTTCTATATCCACTTGATCACTTTGAAAATCTAGCTTCAACACAATCTCTCCCACACATAATTACCTCTATTTTTCACACAATATCTCCCCATTTGACATCAATGGAAAATGAACAAAGACATCAAAATAAATGAACTTGCCTGAACTGAAAAAAATAGTAAAATCTCAATACTAAACCATAATAGCCATAAGACTCCCCCCCTAAGGAGTAGTCCCCAAACTCATCAATCTAGTAATCATATTATTATAAATTTTATGGCCTGATTCCATCCTCAACATCATTATTTCTAATCAGGAGGGGCTATCACCCCAAGATTCTCCATGAGAAACTCAAATGTATCTTTTGGAAAAGGATTTGTAGAGATATCAACAATCTATTCCTTAGTAGACACAAATTCCAGCTTCACTTCCTTTTCACTGACTTTATCCCTTAAGACATGATACTTGATTTAAACATGATTTGACTTTGAATATAATATAGGACTCTTTGAGGTATTTATAGCACTAGAGTTATCACAGTGAATAAAAATAGGTTCATCAATATTTATCCTTATGTATCCTTCAATATTTTCTTCATCCAACTCTCATCATTACATACTTCTTCAACATCATTAGACTCAAATTCAGATAACAAACATGTTTCATCTCTAGCAATTCTTCCTCTAGTTTGAACACCTCTATTCTTATCACCAATAATGATATCTTCAGAATGATTAATACTTACATACAATGGATTTTTCAGTGTAGGTTGTGTAGCAAACCCTTCAGTGTTAATATCCACTTAATTTTCTACAAGTTCTTTTTCTCTTTCAGTCCATCCTAATTCTGATTTTGCACTTCCATAATCTAATTGTCTTCTTCAGTCATGTCATACTTCCAAATTCTTTTTGATCTCTTTATATTCTCATGAACTTTTCCATTTTAACTTTCAACAATCTTCTTCAGTCTATAGTTATAATATTTATATATTTTTCTCTTTGTAGAATATCCAAGAAATATTCCTTCATCACTTCTAGGATCAAACTTTTCAATATCCCTATCTCTCTTAATGTAGCATTTACTTCCAAAAATTCTAAAATATTTCACTGTAGGGATATATGACCATACCATAGTCCATAAGGAGTCTTATTGGTTCCATGCCTCATCTATACTCTATTCAAAGTATATAGTATGGTGCATACTACTTCTCTCCAGTAGATCTGCAGAACCTTTCCTTCAATCATCATAGTCCTAGTTGTGTCTAGGATAGTCCTATTCCTTCACTCAACAACACCATTCTAATGCGGGGTTCATGGAGAAGAAGTCTATATATTTATCCCATGTTCTTCACAAAATGCATGCAACTTACCAGATGTGAATTCTCTACCTCTGTCTGATCTTAGGCACTTTAATATTTTTTCATATTCTATTTCCACCATTATCTTGAATATCTGAAATTTATGAAAAGATTTTTATTTCTCTTTCAAAAATGTAACCCTCATCATCCTTGAATAGTCATCAATAAATAACATAAAATATCTATCACCATAATAACTTCTTGTGTAGGACCAAATCCAATAATCCATTTAAAGAATATGTCTCATTCTTAAAAGTAGATCTAGTCAGCTTACCCAATTGACATTCTTTACACATGTTGTTAGGCTTCATTAGTTTAGGCAAATCTCTTACAACATGAATAGTGCTAATTTTCACCATGTTATCAAAGTTCACATGACAAAATATTATATGCCATAACCAACTATCATCAATCTTAGCAATCAAACATTTATTCTCAATAGTTCTCAATTGAAATAGATTACCAGTAGTCTATGTACCTAGTGCAATAAGCTTTCATGTACTTCCAATGATCTTGCATATTTTATCCATGAATTCCAACTTGTAACCTTTATCGAATAGTTGTCCAACACTCAAAAAATTATGACTTAAACCTTCAACATACAAGACATCATCAGTACTATTTTTACCATCAAGAGTAATAAACCCTTTTCCTTTAATCAAACATGAAGCATTATTAATGAATTTAACAACACCACCATCATATTCATCAAGCTTCAAAAACTTATCCTTATCACCATTCACATGATGTGAGCATCCTCTATCAATAACCCATTCATCTCTTTTAACAACTCGTGAAACTTGTTACACTTGTATTATATTTTTTGCTCTTGCGGTCAATTATTTTGTCCAGGTAAACGTCTTAGTCAAAGTTGAACTTGAACCTCCTCAAGTTCAAGTTCAAGTTCAACTTTTTTCGGGAATTGTAAGAAGAGTGTAGTCTTTAAGTCATTGGTCTTTTAGTTAGTCATATATGAAAGTTGAACTTGAACCTTGAACCTTCCTAAGTTCAAGTTCAAGTTTGAAGTTTTGATTAATGGAATATTCTGGTCAAATAATTAACTCTTTGCAGGTAAATTCTTTTAAAGATTATCAGACCTTCAAGATTTCAAAGGGGTTTTATGTAAAGTCCAAAAACCATCACATTTGATGGGACAACGCATACATGACATGACATGATGAAACACAACTGGTAGGTCACAATACCTATATAGGATTTAGTGAAGGTGATTGTTTCTTCTATAATTAGAGCCATTTCAGTGTTGGTGGGAGATGTTAAACTTGAATCTTGAACCACAAGTTCAAAATTCAAAACTTGCGGAGTGCAGATTATTGAAATTTGAGGATGATGCCATTTGTGACCTAGATCTTCTTACATTCTTTGAAAATGAATTCTAGTGTGGGAAATATCTTCCAATCTAAGAAAAATTTCTTGATCCTAGCCTCTATTTTCACTTTGAAAAAATAAAGATTAAGAAATAAAGTATTAACAACATGTAACCATGAATTTTATGAGACAAAAAAATAGTAATGTTGCGGGGAGCATAACTTTCAACTCCACCATTGGATTGGGTTGAATTTTGGATATGTTTTAGAAAACCTAGTTTATAAATTATCACCGAAGGGATTTCCAAAATTAGATTTGGTTCGAAATATATGAATAAAAGAATATAGGTCTATAAAACTAGACATGTTTCCAGATTTTTTCGATGACATAAAATCAGTCTCAGTGTGAGGGCCATAACTTTTTACTCCACTGTTGGATTTCTCTCATCTTCGGATATGTTGCTTGAAATCAAGTCTTCTAAATCTCCACCAGAGAGATTGGGAAAAAAGGGTTGCATTCAAAATTTATGCATGATTGTGTAAAGGTATATCAAACAGACCAGTAACATCTTATTTTGACAGAAGATATGTTGCAGATGACAACTCCATTTCAATGGAAATGAAATTACAAAGGGAAAAATGATAAGTTATTTTCCTATGGTATATAAGAGTCTAGGTGGCAACAATCCTATGTGGATTATTTTATTTTAACATGATACAAAATTTTGTTTAAATGAGGTGTGCCACATGTCAAACACATAGGCATGCCAACCCAGATATTTAATTAAATATCATTTAACAATGCTAGAGCTATTTAAGTAATGTTTGATTTTCATATCTAAATATTATAAGGGGATTTATTAATTATTAAAACTTTAGAAAGCATTCAATTTTCAAGAATCAGTCATTTACAACTAAAAGTTATGGTAAAGTAGAGAGATTCTTCAAATTATGCTTTAAAGGAGGGAAACAATGATAGAGGAGGGGTTCTTCTTTTCTAGGGGGAGTCTAGTGGCTAGGGGAAAAGGGGAATATTTTTTGCATGCTTATTGTAATATAGAGAGTGGGGAATTAGATTATTTTTCCGCAACTCGATTGTACTAGTAGGGATAAAATGATTCTATAGTTATTTTGTTATGTTTTCTTAAAATAAAGATGAATATTTGCATGTCATATCTTGAGGTCTGAACATTTATTTTTCTTATTGAAATCGATCATGTGATTATTTCTTTCCCATTCTAGGATACAGTCTTGCAATATTATGTCAAGTATGTGCATGTTTGTAAATCAGTTGGTTGACAAACTTGTAATTTGTAGAATAGGTCATGTAATTCCCTTAATTTTCTTTGTAATGTGAAAGACTTGGTAGATAGTCCTGTGGCTATTTTCTAATTTTTCTCTCATCACCAATTTGCAAATCTTATAATCTCATTTATCCCGTAGTGATGGGTAAATGTTAGAAATCCTTTGTGTCTTCTGGTAAAAGACATAACTAGTTATTTAATTTATTGAATATCATTGAAGAGGGAGTTGTACCTCACAATTCAGAGGGAAGCTATCAATCTGATGATAGCCTTTCCAATTGTTAGTTCAATTTGTCTTCTAAATATGGGCATCTAAGAGTCAATTGTGAAAGCATTTTAGCAAAGACAAATCTATTTACTAATAGTTTTTGGAAACTCTATTGGGGAACTCAGAAACAAAGATCAATGCTTGACATTTGGTTCCTCAATTTTTACATTATCTGTGTGTGCAGGAGATTGGCGGCTCTATGAAATGGCCATGCCAATTAGAAAGGTTATAAGAAAGAAAAGACCAAACCCTACTATTCTTGAAATTATCCAAACGAATGACAAAGTGTCGTAAGATTTCTGGGAGCACTACAAAGGAAGCATCTCTCATGCTATAAAGATCGACCTCAACATTGAAGATTATCACACATTTTCCTTACTATGGAGAAGTCTATGTTTTATATTTCACAAGCTGAAAGATTTTCAAGAATACAAAACAAGGGTGCAACAACTCAAAGAAGAACTGGAGGTTGATGATGAAGAAGCTCCAGTTATTTCATCTAATTATGTCTTGCAATTATTTAGTTTTAGGTGAAAAAGAAGTGCAACAAGGAATGACTCATCCTCATGAAAACCGAACATCATTAGGCAAGGATGAACAAGGCAACACTGAAGAGCTTGGGAGCTTATATAAAAAAGTTGTGCTAGAACCTCTCTTTACCCTAGAGGCAAAACCTTTCTCTTTTAAAAGTATGGAAAGTCACCTTATTCCTAGGAGTTTTAATAATGAAGATTTTTAGATTAGTCTGGAACCAGATTATGAGACTTTTAGTTTTGTTGAAAAGATGAATAAAGACAATTCTTTATAACTAGAAATTTGCAATTAGAACATTATAGGATCTTTTCATTTTGAAAGTGAAGTGATATAATATATCTCCCTACTAGAGCTTGCATTGATGATAAGGTAACATCATATTATGATGAAGATTTATTTAACTCTAAAAATCTGATTAATAACAAAAATGTTGAAGTAGGACAAAATGACAACCTTACTAATAAAATGTTGCAGCCCCTAGAATCATTGGTTGGGTCAGATAGCTTGTATCTTTGCGGAAAATAAATTATAAAACGGTCATTGGCATCCATTGAAGGAGAAGATTTTTCTATGAAAGGTCAAGGAATTGACTTAATCTAGGTAGAAAATATTGTGTCGGTTGAAGAATTTTCATTTCTTTTTCTCAAATTTGATGCTACTGATTTAACTCTTAAAAATAAGGCTGAGAAGTACAGTGGTGTATATAAAGAGTTGAATGAGGAAATTAGCACAATGCATTATACATTTGATGATGATTTATTTGTGACAAAAATAAATAGGATATTTTTGTTAGGAGTGATCCTATGTTACTTGAAATGTCTCTTTATTCTCATATTAGTCCAAAGGCTAAAACTAATGTGAAGAATAATGATCTTAATAGAAACACTTATGAAGAGTGTGCAACCTTTTCCCATGAAAATTCTAGGCATTTTTGTTTTCAACAAGAGATTAAAATCATTCAAGAAATAGTATGCAAAAAGTCTCTCAGGAATAAAAAATTTACGCTGAAAACTGGCTCTTCAGGCATGATTGTGTATTCACCAATCTTTTTACATACAATGAATTTGGTTTATAGCAATGAAGAGTTTTCCCCAGGGAAGTTGTGTCAGGTTATTTTATTTAGATGCAATCCATTATTTAGAAAGGTCTAATACTTTTCTTAGTTGGTGGATAGCTTTGTGTAAGTATTCTTTGTCTTCAACTCTTATGGTAGGAGTTTCCTGCATATGTACATACTTGTAAATAAGTTCTGGCTTTGCTAGTTTTGTTGTGCGTAGTTTAGCTGGCCTTGGTTTCAGCTTTGGTTTTTGGTGTAGTTTGATTAGTTCTTTATTGTTTTTTAGCTTTAGCTTACTAGTAGTTTTGGTGTTTCAATGTGTTGTCCTCTCTAGAAGAAGTTCCCTATCCTCTATGATATAATGACTCTGCTCCCAATGGATAGACATTGGCCTCATACCAGATATTGTTGGATTCTTCATTTTCCTCATGGTCCACATCCCCAGTCATAGCCAATTGTTACACTTGTATTATTATTTTTTGCTCTTGCGGTCAATTATTTTGTCTAGGTAAACGTCTTAGTCAAACTTGAACTTGAACCTCGTCAAGTTCAAGTGCAAGTTCAACTTCTGTCAGGAATTGTAAGCAGATTGTAGTCTTTAAGTCATCGGTCTTTCATTTAGTCATATATGAAAGTTGAACTTGAACCTTGAATCTTCCTAGGTTCAAGTTCAAGTTCAAGTTTGAAGCTCTAATTGATGGAATATTCTGGTCAAATAATTAACTCTTTGTAGGTAAATTATTTTAAAGATTATCAGACCCAAGCTTTTGAAGGGGTTTTATGTAAAGTCCAAAAACTATCGCATTTGATGGGACAACATAGACATGCCATGACATGATGAAAGACAACTGGTACCACAAAGTGACTATATAGGATTTGGTGAAGGTGATTGTTTCTGCTATAATTAGAGCCATTGCAGTGTTGGTGGGAGATGGCGAACTTGGATCTTGAACCACAAGTTCAAAGTTCAAAGTTCAAAGTGTGGAGTGCAGATTATTGAAATTTGAGGATGATGCCACCCGTGACCCAAATCTTCTTACATTCCTTGAAAATTAATTCTGGTGTAAGAAATATCTTCCAATCTTAGCAAAATTTCTTGATCATAGCCTCTATTTTCACTTTGAGAAAATAAAGATTAAGAAATAAAGTATTAATAGCCCATAACCATGAATTTTATGTAATGCC
Source organism: Chamaecyparis obtusa (assembly GCA_027943335.1). NCBI lineage: Eukaryota > Viridiplantae > Streptophyta > Pinopsida > Cupressales > Cupressaceae > Chamaecyparis > Chamaecyparis obtusa. The sequence goes on along the minus strand of BSBK01002736.1, from coordinate 637,758 downwards.
CTGCCAGGGAACCCAAGAGAGACTAACCTAAAACATGCTTCTAAGTTTGGTGAATAATTTTTTTTCTAAAGTTAACATACAAGATAAATAATAGTGTGGTAGCAATTACTATTTACTCACATTAAACCAACAACCATCACAGATTACAAAACTTGAGGGTCCCATGATGTAGAACTACTTAAGAACCTACACAACCAAAATAACATCAACAAAAAATTCCATAACATAAATATTACAATTACATCATGCATCATAAATTACAATCCTCATGGACATCCATGATATCTACATAAACTCACGTCCGTTGCATATGTCGTTGGGTATGTGGTAATCAATCTAACTATAAAAGTACGATGTCCAGAGTAGGTATCACATGTGATACCCTAATACAGGATTACAAATAAAGAAGATATGAAAAGATACATCAATGAAGAAACATAAGGAATCCAACTATAGAATCACCATCAAGCACCAACACCAAGACATTGAATCTCAAATGGTAAAGAATCACTACCACCCGTCCATGTTGAACCACAAAGGTCTGCCCTACTGTGCTGAGGAGATAACAACAAACCCCACTCGAATAAACAATACCAAAGCAAGGTAAAACTAGTAAGAAAGAGGATCATGAAAGCTCTCTAACTCAAGGTAACCAAAATATAGTGATAGGTAAGACTCACTAATCCAGAGGCCACCGACACATGTAGAATAACTAGACTATGCATAGGCAGGTGTCATCATGTACATCTAACCTTTGAGTCTCATCTTGGTAATCACTCTGGATCCCGACACTCAAGTGACCATACATGGATCAATGACTTCTCATATAGATGAAGCCATTAACTATGCTAGACACACCTCTCAAGGTGGCTAGCATCATCTCCATTCCCATCTTAGTTTGTACTAGCACTCAAGCATGGGCGATGAACATATCTTATTAAGTTCATTTATTTCCCCTTAATTTTATTAGGTTATCACTTGATTACAGATACTTACAATAAGTGATCTTGGCAGCCACTTGTGGGCCCTGACGCTTATTGCAATCCACCTCCTACTACATATCTAGGTAAACTACCCTAGGCTCGCAGACCTCACAAAGATCTGAACAAGTATACAACCAGGTAATCCCAGATCCAGTTTCACACACAAGAACTAGAAATGATTACGAAGATACCATAAATAAAATATAATACAACATGAGCCCATATGGTCAAATCAGGGATGATAATCGGAATACACATACACACATCAAAGCATAAAATTGAGGACATGGTACAATCGACACTTACCCCGGCCTCTATTTTCCCCCTAGGTCATCTAGTGCCCGATAAAATAAAAAGCAAAAGAAGACACTCTAGGGATGAAGAATACACATTTACATTATAGTGAACTGAAATTGATCTATAAGTAATTAAACTCCATTTGAACATAATTGAATCCACATATAGGAACACATAAACCTACTAGGAGAATCTAAACATAAACATCACATCAATGTCATAAACAAAGAATATTCCCTAATGTTGTCCTATGGATTCAATAGAATAAAAATCCCAATTTTGTTAAAAGCATAACACTTATCAAGATATTGGTTCCAATTTGTACACAAAATTTCCTAACATTTGGTTAAATACCCAATTAGGACACATATAATTATATTGAAAGAAAAAGAAATAAGTTTAATCAATTTCTTTCTTGATCCAAAGAAAGTAACTATATGGTTTAATATACTATTAAAATAATTTATTTCTTAATAATTTATTAATCATTAATTCTTCAAATAGATATGGAATACGACCAAAAGTATTTACTTAAATAACATTATTTTAAATAAATGTTAATCAATAAATAAATATTCTAAGATTAAATATCGCCAAATATAAATCACACTAAATTAATTAGAAGACCAATTTTAACTCAATAAGCTAATAAACAAATATTAATTTATCAAAATTAATAAACAATTATTAATTTATTAAAGTTAATAAACAAATATTAATTCATTAAAATTAATAACAAATTAAATTCTCATATTTATAAAATAAATAAATTAAAAATACAAACGAAGTTTCATTAAACACACTTTATAATAAAATATACATTAAAAAAATTAATTTAAAAAAATAAAAAGGGTGTTGCAAGTGGGTAGGACTGAGTCCCCATCCCACTGTCGTGCGCATGGCCTAGTACTACTTATGACAGTGCCTTCTCTGCACACGACAGAGTCAGTACTGTCGTCAGCAGTACCCTCTGCCGACAGTAGGTACGAGGGTGGGGGTTGGGGGGTTTGGTGGCCTCCGCCCCCAAACTACTTTAAACAAAAATTTTAATAATTTTTTTTTAAAAAAACTTATTTCCAATAGCAATTTAATATATATATGTTTTTAATACTTTTTATTAAAGGCATGTTTTTCTAGAAAAATGTGACAGTTAAATTTTTATTTTTATTTTTTTAAATAAAATATTTTCAAAAATATCAATATGCAAGGATTATTCTTTAATCCAACTTTGACTTTTTCATACTTAGTCTTTGTGTCTTTTTTTTTGGTTGAAGCAAATATCTGTCTTTTCCTAGTAAATTTTTTTTCGACTATATTGTTTTTACACAAAGAATATTTTTTTTTTCCAGAGTAGGATTTTTCTACTCAAATTGGGTTTTTATCTCAAACCCATTTATTTAATTTAATGGCTCAATAGTTTACACTATAGCCCATATTAATATTTTGATTTCTAAGGGTTTTAGGAAGAATTCTCTCACAAAAATTGGGTAGCATAACCCTAATGTGCCAAGTCTGAAAAAAATTATACAAAATCAAACCTAAGGGTTTTCTAATACCCAAATTCACAGACATAGCCAAAAATAGATCTAAAGAAAAAGAATCTAATCCAAACATAAAATTACTGAAAATTGCACAAACAAATTTACAAGAGGATTCTCAAACCCTACTTGAGGTCCAATGCAAGAATTGAAAATGGAAGCCTTTGAGAAGGAGAAAATTCCTGGTCCTTCAAAGTAAGAACCCCAATCCTACATATCTGAATCCACCAAGAATGAAAGCCAAAATCAAGATGCACAAAAAACTTTCACAAATTTTCAAGCAATACCAAAAACACTCAAGAATCTCAAGATGCCAAAAAGATCAAGCTCTCTCCGCAAAACTCCAATAACCTGTCTAATCTCCAAATGAATGCAAATCCCCCTATTAGGGATTCAATTCCCCCTTTCATGCAAACCCCAGCGCTGACTCATTAGATAACTCCTAATCAAACTCCAACTCCCAAATTGAAAGAAAATCCTAATTAATAAATTAAAATAACTTTATTTTGCACAACTCAAGTTTGCCTTTTGAAAACAAGTTGTTATTTTTTAAAACAATTTTCATTTAACTCAATTAAAGCACATGCATTTAATAAAAAATTTCATTAAATAAATTAAACACCTAAAGCACAATTAAATCATGAAATTAAATATTTATTTATTTAATGAAACATAATCAATTCTAATTTCAAACAATTAATTAATTAAATCTAAATATTTAAATATTTGATCTTTAATTAATTATCCTCACATAAGCATAAATATTAAAATTAATATTATTTTTCAACTATAATATTAAATTCCACAACTATTGAAAAATCACACACTCAAGAAGCAATAAACTGAGATCAACAAATAAACCAAATATACACAAGGAGGGGATCCACGAATCATGTCAACCAGACAAATCCGGGTAAGGTAGTCATCAGATACTTATCCAATCTTAGGACAAATAGGCTTAGGTTAAGGTTTTGGGTTTGTGTATTATCTCCCCTCTTTACCATTGAGATGAATATTTATGGGCACGCTCACTCCTGCCAATTCAAGGAAGATGATGCCCTATACCTGCAAACCTATCATCACAAGATGAAGCATGTACATACAATAATATATATATATGGCAGACAATGATAGGGTATGGTCGGACGTGTGGATCTCGACTATGCAAGTAACTACGCCTCTATCCTCTACCACACAAACACGTCAAACAAGTACATACACATGATAACCATACACATGCAAGTATGGGGTAAGTAACATCATAAATCAATATAAAGCATAAATATAATATCATGATAATATCATCATCTAATCTATGCAATCACATGATACACATATAATGAACATAATCCATAATCATCATTTATTAAAATAATAACCAATCACACGAAAAGTGACCTAAAAGAATTCAAACAAATAACTAAGATATAAGCCTAAAAGAGTACAACAACTGCAAATAGAAAGAAAACTATGGGTGGGTACTACACAGCCCGTAACCATGAATTTTATGGGACATAAACATAATCATGTTGCGGGGAGCATAACTTTCAACTTCACCATTGGATTGGGTTAGATTTAGGTTATGTTTTAGAAAACCTAGTTTTCTAAATTATCACTGGAGGGATTTCTAAAATTAGATCTGGTTCAAAAGATATGAATAACAAAATATAGATCTATAAAAATGGACATGTTTCCAAATTTTTTTGATGACAGAAAATCAGTGTCAGTGCGAGGGCCATAACTTTTTACTCCACCACTGGATTCTCTCATCTCTAGATATGTTGTTTGAAATCAAGTATTCTAAATCTCCACCAGAGAGATTGGAAAAAAAGGTTGCATTCAAAAGTTATGCATGACTATGTAAAGGTATATCAAACAGACCAATAACCTCTTATTTTGACAGAAGATATGTTGCAGATGACAACTCCATTTCAATGGGAATGAAATTACAAAGGAAAAAATGATAAGTTATTTTCCTATGGTATATAAGAGTCTAGGTGGCAACAATCCTATGTGGATTATTTTATTTTAATATGATACAAAATGTTGTTTAAATGAGGTGTGCCACATGTCAAACACATATGCATGCCAGCCTAGATATTTAATTAAATATCATTTAACAATGCTGAAGATATTAAAGTAATGTTTATTTTTCATAACCGAATATTATAAGGGGATTTATTAAAGTTCTATTAAAATTTTAGAAAGGATTCAGTTTTCAAGAATTAGTTATTTAAAACTGAAAGTTATGAGAAAGTAGAGAGCTTCTCTAGATTATTATTTAAAAGAGGGAAACAATGATGGAGGAGGGGTTCTTCTTTTCTGGGAGGAGTCTTGTGGCTATGAGAAAAGGGGAATATTTTCTACATGCTTATTGTAATAGAGAGAGAGTGGGGAATTAGATTATTTTTTTGCAACTTGATTGTACTAGCAGAGCCAAAATGATTCTATAGTTATTTTGTTATGTTTACTTGAAATAAAGATGAATATTTTCATGTCATATCTTGAGGTCTGAATATTTATTTTTATGATTGAAATCGATCATGTGGTTGTTTCTTTCCCTTTTTGGGATACAGTCTTGCATTATTATGTCAAGTATGTGCATGTTTGTAAATCAGTTTGTTGACAAACTTGTAATTTGTAAAACAACTCATGTAATTCCCATAATTTTTTTTGTAATGTGAAAGACTTGGTAGATAGTCTTGTGGATATTTTCTAGTTTTATCTCATCACCAATTTGCAAATCTTATAATCACATTCATCCCATAGTTATGGGTGAATGTTAGAAAGCCTTTGTGTCTTCTGTTAAAAGACATAGCTAGTCATTTAATTTATTGAATATCATTGAAGAGGGAGTTGTATCTCACAATTCAAAGGGGAGCTTTCAATCTCATGATAGCCTTTCCAACTATTAGTTCAATTTGTCTTTTAAATCTAGGTATCTAAGAGTTAGTTTTGAAGGCATTTTAGGGAAGACAAACCCGTTTACTAACAAAACCAATGCTTTTTCTTCATTAGGATGATCTTCTTTAATAGAAATAAACAAAATTTCTTACTCACTAGCAATAGAATCATCATTAGTCACACCTTCTTTAGAAGTATAAAAACTTTTATGACCCTTACGATGATATTTCTTAGAGTTATCTCTAATATCTTTGTAGTTTTTGTTTGGACACCTAGATGCAATATGATCAATATTATTACAATTGAAGCATTTCAAAGGTAACTTTCCTTCATACTTATCAGAGCCCTTAGGTAGTCTTTTCACAATCAAGGCTTCAAGTTCATCAATCTTCCTTTATACTTCCATGATCTCTTCGCAATCCTTAGCATAGTGTTTGAATTTCATATTTCTAGAGCTTTCTCCCTGGTCATACTTAGTCACACTGGCTTTGAATGCAGTTTCAACCTTCAAAATTTCCTTTCCAAGTGTATTCATCTCATAGGAACATAGTATTCCTTCTAAAGCTTCTCTTAAAATAAGTCTTATAGTTCTCAATTTATCAATAACAACAAATTTCTCACTATAACATGTAGGCAAAGATCTCAAGATATTGTCTACAACTTCATTATCTTTCAATGTACCACTAGCATATCTGATTTCACAAACCAAATCATTTACTCTTTGAAAATAAACTAAGTCTTTCTTAATACCTTCACTCATCTTCATATCTTCATATTTTTCTTTTAGTCCCTGCAACTTAGCGTTCTTAACATATGTGTCACCCTTGTAAATAGTTTCTAATTTTGTGCATACCTCATGTGCAGTCCTCAAACCATAAATGTGTGAATATGTTGAATCAGATAAGGCGTTGATCAAGGCTTCTCTTGCTAACATATTTTCCTTAAATTTCTTCTTTTCATCTAGAGTAGAATTTGTTAGGTCATTTAGAATAGCACAAGGCTTTTCAGTGATCTGCTAGTATTCATCTCATGTCCCCATGCATATCAAGTAGGTATTCATTTGATCCTTCCAAATCAGGTAGTTTCTTCCATTGAACTTCAAACTCTCTTCTTATACTTGCCATGACAGATCTCTTTCAAGTGTTTAATCTTCTTTAAAAGGAATAGGTTCTCTTACCAATTGTTAGGCCCAAAAGGAGGCATGCACAACTAAGAGGAGTGGGAGGTGAATCAATTATGTACACCTAATAATTTTAATTTCACTTTAAGTACTTAGATCTAAAAGATAAATAGTAATGCAAGATCCACAACATATAACACAGAACACCAAGATTTGTTCTTGAGGAAACCTGGTTAAGGGAAAACCCCAGTGGGAGTCAAACCCACAAGATGAATGTACTCTATTAAAAGTATTGCCTGGTTAAGATCAAATAGAGAAAAAAAGGATGCACTTGCAACTATAGGCTTACAACACACTCTGCAGGCTCATTTCTCACAATACAATATCAAATTTGGCCCTTAGTCGGGTTCACCAGTCTATCTTCAATTACAAAAGGATGGACATACAATCCATTACAACTAACTTGACAAATAACATATCATATGCCAAAATAGTTCTAATGAAGTACAAAATCTTCCTTTAGTGTAGAATATAAATACCAACCTATCTCTTACACACACACACACACCTCACTCTTCAATTCTTCTCACAATTATAAAATGATCTCTCATTTATACCGATTACAAAGAATAATAAACCACTAGGTTGGTTAATACCCATTACAATAAAAGATATAAACATTATGCTCAATTTCCAAAGCGATCCAAATCAAGTTGGTCAAGACTTAGAGAGGACCCAAATCTTCAACCATGAATAGAATTGTGTGTCACCAAGTCAACATCAAGAATCACAACATTTTACTCCATCAAGTCAACTAGGACCTACATGAGGAAACACCAACACACTATCAAAATGTAAAAAATTTGATCACCTCAATCAATGTGGACCAACAACATGATCATCACACAATCCAAGAACACCAAAAAGTAGCATGAATACCATCTATAACATTTTCATCATCTTCAATATGAAATCCAAACTCATCTTTATCTTTGATAATCAAGAACACTAAAATACTAAACTCTGTCATAACAAAAGATAGCTTGATGTACTCTGAACCATGAACAATACTAGCTACAAATACAATGATAAGACACCATGTAACCACCAACTTTGCAACCTTTGAAACATCAAATCTAAGACATACCTAACCAAATACTCATCCACTATACACATGAACAATGTAACATTAACAACTAGTAACTCGATCATACCTTACTCAAACTATCATTGAAACTTTTGTGAACCTCTGTAGACCATCTATAGACACCTTTGAACAATATCATACAATTGCAATTTAATATCTTCAACATATCATTTCATCAATTGAAATCCTCTTCAATGTCCATACTAAACACACTACCTACCACAACAATTAGTATGTTGACACAACAATTAGTATGTCAGCATACCCAAGTACCAAAATCTGACATGATCAACAATCTTCCAACATGACAAACCTACAATCTAGGGTGAAAAGGAAATTGATTAATTCATATACACTTTCCATGAATTAATTTATTAATAAATATTTTTCATTCAATAAATGAATTTAAACTAAGCAATTTAAATTCCTAGAGATGTAATATTTCCACAATCCATATCAATTCTAAGAAATTCTTCTCGGGTTTGATTGTGTAGAAATTTGTAACATCAACATTTCAAATCACGCTCTGTGATCCATTGTCAAGATGCAAGAGAACATAAGGAGGAGAAAAATGTTAGATTGCAGACCAAGAACTCAATAATAAGGAAATGAGAAATGAGGAAGAGGGAGAACACGCCAACCAAAGAAGATAAGACCACATAGAGCAATAAAAAATCAACAACCCAAAAATAAAAATAAACTACCCACAAGACCACACACACACACACAAGAAATCACATTGACAATATCTAAAAGAAATAAATGAAGAAAGAAAGACATATATGTTCTCATTATGTCTTTCTTTCTTTATTTATTTACTTCTTTTAGATCTTCTTAATGCAGTTGTGTGTGTGTGTTTGTGTTTTGATTTATCTTCCTTTCTTCATTTCTTTCTTTCTTTCTTTCTTTCTTTTAGATCTTGTCAATGCACTTGCTTGTGTTTACACACACACACACACACACACACACACACACACATGTATATATACATGTGTGTGTGTGTGTGTGTGTGTGTGATTCATACACACACACACACACACACACACATGTATATATACATGTGTGTGTGTGCACACACACACACACACACACACATGTATATATACATGTGTGTGTGTGTGTGTGTGTGTGTGATTCATACACACACACACACATGTATATATACATGTGTGTGTGTGTGTGTGTGTGTGTGTGTGTGTGTGATGTATATATATGTACATGTGTGTGTAAACACAAGCAAGTGCATTGACAAGATCTAAAATAAAGAAAGAAACGATGAAAGAAAGACATAAATGTTTTCATTTATGTCTTTCTTTCTTTGTTTCTTTCTTTCTTTTAGATCTTGTCAATGCACTTTCTTGTGTTTACACATACACACACACAAACACATATATATATTGTTGGATTAATTCATGAAAAGGTAAGTAAGTTGAGAGGGGAGGGGTGAATCAGTACTTCAATTTTTTTTATCTAACTTTCTTAACCATTCACCGAATTCATAAATTTGCATATAACAAAATAAAATATATAAAGCAATATCATGAAACACAACTCATAACAAAATAATTTTGGTATCGCAAAAATTCTTGTTAGAGGATAAAAACTATGGTGGGGATGACACCCAAAAATCTTCACTATTGCAATAAAAAGTCTTCTCAATTAGAGCGACAGTGTTAACTATTTCTGATAGCTTACCCTGTTAAGAGTCTAAAGACCAATTAAGTCTATCTTGCTAAAGGATTTTGCAACTCTAATCTAAGAGATGTACCCCGTTAAAGGATTTACAATATAAGATGTGTTAGGATATACTCGGTTAAGAGATTTTACAATTTTGTTTACACACTTAATTAGTACATAAATTATCTATAATACTTGCATCAACTTATGCTTATCAAACTCAATATGCTCAATAACAACTTACCTCATACTGTACTTCACTCACAATATCAATTTTGTACTTGGTAACTTCAACTTTGAATCAAATTTACACTATGTTTTGGCTGCTCTATTACTCAGTGGTTTCTCTTCTCATCACCTTCTTTCAACAATTTCTCCTTTGCATCATACACTTATCTTTACATTATGATCCAATTATACTCAATTCTAGAAGTAGTGGAAACATTATAGAATGTTCTCTTTAAGAGGTGCTAGCATTGGTTATTTCTCTAATGCATATATCACATTTAATTCTCATTGGTGAATCTCATCTTATAATCATGCACAATCATTATAATTAAATCTCTAATGTATCATCAAACAATTTCGCCAAGATTTGTAAAATATTTTATGCTTGGTGTCCAGATTCAATGTATCTATATATTCTCATTTTGTCGGCCTGTGATGCTCGGTAATACATTTTCCTCTTGCTCGATAACATGTATGTTCTCTTAGTTTGGTAGATGTTGTAACTTGGTATCTTCTCGGTGGTCAGTTTTCCTTGCTTTGCCTTTCTCAATGTTTGTTCCATATTCCCTTTTACCGAAATTGTCTTTCCTTCATTTCTCTTTAGCAACTAGCTTATTTACTTTACCGACTTGACTTACCTTCTTTACCGAATGACTTTGAAAATCATTATGATTAAATCATAACTAATGACAACAAAATAACTCTATAGGAGTATCAATCTCCCCCTTTGACATTAGTTTGGTATCTTTGTTAATAACTTCAAAGTCATCAAAAATTTGACCATGTCTACATTCCTCAGTAAAGTCTATTGCTCCCCCTATGGTAAATACTTCTTATATGCATATCCATCCATATATATATATATATATATATATATATATATATATATATATATATATATATATATATATATATATATATATATATATATATATATATATATATATATATATATATATATATATATATATATATATATATATATATATATATACTATCCTCCTTTAGTGCTATCTGCCTTTTTTCACACACACATATATATATCCCCCTTTTTTTTAACAAAAATGCCAAAAACAATTACTTACTATTTATCCAATGGAGGGATCTTGGAAAAAATAGATTTGTACCTCTCTAGTGCATCTTTTAGTGGTGCCTTCCATGATTTGTTGAGTCTCTATAACACTATAATATGTTCACTTATATCATCTGTTAGACTTACCATGCTATCCATAGCACTTACATTAGGGGTATTTACTAAGTCTTTAGCCTTATGCACATGTTTTTGCAATGACTCAATTTGTGCTATCAAAAATATTTTCAACTCCATGAGATCCATTCTGATTTTATTCTCCTCTTTCCTTAACTCATGTTGCACTCTCATTAGGTGCTTCAACCTTTGATAGTATACTTAGGAAGTATTAGGGTCGGTTGATACCTTAGCTAGTTTCTCAGTTAGCTCCTCAACATTTTCATCTTTTTTATTTATATCATTTTCTATCAATGAGATAAGAGATACATCATGAGATATTTGTTGGAATCATTTGTCATTGCACCAAAAGCTTGAACTTTCAATGACAGATTTAACCCGACCCATAGGAGCCAGTTAAACCATGTCATGAATCTTGAAGGAGGTGTTAACCACCAAGTCAACAATCTCCCCCTCAACACCAACTGAGCCTTTAGAACCCACTAAAGGGAGACTCAAACCCATGATCCAAGGCTCAGATACCAATTGTTGGAATCATTTGTCGTTGCACCAAAAGCTCAAAATGTCAATGCTCGGTACAAATGCCAAATTTAACCCGACCCACAAGAGTCGGTTAAGCCATGTCACATATCTCTAAGGAGGTGTTGACCACTAAGTCAACAATATTAACACCATGTTCATCATTGTGAATTAATTTTCTCAAATCCTCAACTAAGGAGATTGCCTCGAGATTAGAGTTTTCTTGTCCTGACCATTGTTCAAAATTTTTGAAGTCATGGGAAAGCTTTGCACTTGCATAGGAGGAAATATTTATCTCTCATCTTTATCATGAGAAGAATGGGAAGAATTGTTCTCAATGTTAATAGGAATTTCATTAGTAGGCATGTTTGTCTCATCAAGATTCTTAGGAAACAAAGAGGACTCAAGATCAAAAGAACCCATAAGCATATGACTTCTTCTAACGAGAATGCTATAGGTAGGACTCAATATTATAATACTCATGCACAAGAAATTGAAAAAGAGATATATCTAAGAAATGTAAATATTTACTTTTAAAGGAAATATGCAAACATTAATCAATTTTATGCAAAATGTAATGAACTAATTGCACATGAAACTAATGAAGATCATATCAAACCAACAAACATGAGGATCTAATGCATAAAATAGGAATCTAACACCAAAAACAGAATGGAAATGTTATGAGTCCATAAAAAATGTACATGGTGAAGAGGGAAACAATGCAAAGGGGTAGATTACTCATTTTCAAACTTGCACATTTGGAAGGAAGATGTCCCAATAGGCTCAAATATGTCTTAAGTACTGAATGAGATAATGAACCTTTGTTGAATATGTAAATGTGAAATGGTGAGAGGTAAAATAGAAATGATGATGTAATATAGAAGGCTAAATAGGAAAATATGGATAAATCTACAAAATACAGACTGATAAATAACTGCCAAAAACTTGAAATTACTTGAAATGGGATCTAGGTTGCAAAACTAACGCGTGGTATAAATTTGATCATAAAATGAAGGGATCAAAATAGTTTTTGTTATGTTTTTTATGTTTTTGGCTGAAAATTGTAGTGTTGCTTCATTAGATCCTAATCTCCTCGCTAAAATTTTGATGGTTGCACTACCTATTCCCACACACAAAAAAATGGGGAAAAGATTGTGGAAAAGGATTTGGCTTGGTCAAGCCCTTGTTTATGAATCAAACTTGAAAATGAAATATTATATCAAGAAATTGTTGAGTTTATTACTAAATTATTATTTTCATTGTTTCTAAATTTCTTAATTGTCATTTGATTTGGAGTCCTATTATATTTTTAGAATATTGTTTTCAAATTTGTTTGCTCCAACTCATATAGTTTTAAATGTCATTAGAGATGTTGATATGGACTCTCCTCATTTTTGAGAGATTTATGAGACACTTATCATGGCTTAGTAGATGAAGCAAACTATTTGGAATAGTAATCCTAATTTGGTACTATATAAAAAAACATATTAAGCCTATTGTGATGTGATAGAATACTATGGACACTCCTTTTCATATGGAAACCTTTACTCTAAATGTCAAATTCCATGCACAAAAGGTTAGGCATTTACCTCCTTAAGTTGATAAAGGGTTAATGAAGGTTGTTTGAAAGATGTATTTAGTGAAAAGTGAAACAAGCATTAAACTTAGATCAAAAGGTAATGGCTAGTTTCTTAAAAATAATTAATCGAATACATGAATTTAAATAAAATAGGAAAAGGAAACTACTCTAACACATGCTTTTAAAAATAAAAATAAAAAACATTCATTGCTATGGTACAACATTTCGTAAGATCATTTCCAAGAAGAATCTAAATCTAAATTTACATTTATTTTACATCATATTCAAAGTATAGAGAATGGGAAGAATCTTACTTTACATTTAGCAACTGTCTATCACTAGAACATCTCTAGTCTCTATTTGCATAAAGGGGGGAAAGATATCACCAAAGTAGTTATCTACCCAACCATGGATCATAACTCGATCCTCCATTGCTCACATCTTACCGAAGTGGGCCCAACCCTCCATAAGGGAATAGTATATGGTTATGTCAATTCATGTGGAACTAGTGTAAGACCTTACAATCTTAGTCGGTTACACCCTAGAGCTACTGCTAACTTGGTATTTAACTCCTAACTAAGGCTATATTTGATAACTTAGGAACTGACAAGCACTAGCACATGGTTAGTGCACCTTGGCCAAGGATTCTCTATACATGATTAACACATTGTCAAGTTATCACCCTATCTGACTAGCACTTTCAGAGACAAATTGTGTTTTTAGGTAACTAATTGGGTATCAAAGATTATATCCTCTTGTTATCTATATGTTTGACACCCCTACCTAGCATATGCACATAGACATTTAATCTTGGTCCTTACAATATGTTTTATTTCCAGAGTTAAGTTTATCAAATATATGTGATCCATTTAGCATATATCGGCATAGTGAAACCTCTCGAGCCTATGTACTTCATTGGAGTCTCATTTGCTCCTAGGAAGTACATGTTCTTGAGATGATTGTTCACGTTGTGCGTTCTATGCTAAATGGCTCCTGGAAAAGTTTCATTTTCATTGAGATGAGTCCTCACAAATATTATATTTTTTTTAGATAATTATGATAGAGGACCAATCATTGTGTCCTCCCACCTTATATATCTAGAAGGTTGCTTCTTCATTTACCTATTAGTTACGATATGGTTCGTAGATTATCAGATACATCTCATAGGCATATTTGAATAGCAGACAGATATTAAATATAGTTTATTTCTCTTTCTCATTTATTTCCTACTGTATTTAACATTACTAGAAATATTAAGGTCTAGTTTACTGTCATTTTCTTTATAATTTTCCTTAGGTTTGAGATGGTCTTTCTTTTAACATTCTTTGCTTGCAAACCTTTTTCTCTATCCCAAATCAATCTAGTAAGTGTATTTCTCCTATTCTAAATATTAAAAAGAGAAGAATAAAGAATGAGGATAGTTTATTAGTCCAGCCTATCTATAGGCCGAGACTTGTGTTTTCAATTGATTTTTTACTATTACTTTGCCTAAAAAGCAGTGCCTGTGCAAAATATTAAACATGATTTCCAATGTTTGAAGTGCCTTGTTTTTTATTTTGAATTTTTTTTAAAGTATTTCTTTTTTCTAATTGGTTGCTCCTATTTTTGTTGGGGGTTTAATTATTTTTTCATTCTAAAAATTAAAGAAAATTGTGTAATCAATTAAAAAGTAAGAGAACAAAATATTTATTTACTAGTACAAGTACTAATAATGTTACTATTCTTTAATACTAATTATACTTTTTATACATGATTCATTTACATTTAGATTAATATTTATTTATTAGTACAAGTACTAATAATGTTACTATTCTTTAATATTTATTATACTTTTTACACATGATTCATTTACATTTAATCTAATAAACCAATTTTATCTAAAGATTTATTATTATCTTATTAAACAAATTATATATTAAACTCTGTTTTATTATTAATTTTATTTATTTTTAATTATTACTTTTATTGATACACATTATTGTTTATTCTATTTTTATTTATATTTAAATTTAAATTTAAAATTATTCTAATTATTTATGTTATCACAATCATAAATAAAAGCTATTATAAATAATTTAATTTATAATTATTTTTCTTCTATTTAAGTTTGAATTATTTATCTTGCACCCACTTGTCTTTATCACCTTTATTATCTATCACTTATTTAAGTATTTAAAAATAATTTAATAAGCTAATGATATACTTAGATTATATTATTTATTATTAATATTATATATTTCAAATTAATGTTATTTTTAACATTTACATTTTTTTTTACTATTTTATTTATTTATTTATTGAGAATCATTTATTAACCGCTTCTCTTCAGCTTAGAGCCAAGGTCTGAGGGGTATCCATTCCGCCAAAGTCGCTCGGGGCACAATCTCAGGCTCATCCCTTTTAAGATGTCTTCTCGCTCAGCGAGATTTGAACCCTGGTGGGCTCAATGAGAACCATTGAGCTTCACCGCTAGGCCAATCAACTGTTGACACACTATTTTTTTCTAGATTTTTTAATCTAATATAGATCTAAAAATTACTATGACAAACAAAAGTCATTAATAGTTCAATTTACAATTATTTTGTTCCATTAAAATTTGAATTATTGTAAAACATCTCTCATATATCACTTCATACATCTTTATCTTTCTATCTTTCCCTCTTTCTACCTCTATTTCTCAGTCTCTCTCTCTTGTTCTCCCTTTCAATGTTTCACTCTATATTTTATCTCTATCCCCCCATATCTCTATGTTTCTTATTCTCTCTAAAAGAATGTATGCATATTTTTGGGTATGATGTATCAAATCTAGCAATAAAAAAAAATTTCCCTCTAAAATATGACATGGATGGTGGAGCTCTTTTTGCATAGACTCATATACCCAAGTCTCTTCCTAATAATGTTTTGCCATGTGTCAAATAAATTTTGACTATGCAAAAGTGTGTTCTTCTTCCTCTTTGTATACAATGCCCACCTTTGTCTCTTTCTCTAGATATTGAGTGCTAAGTGAATTCATAAGCTTTGACCATTTCAGGAATTTGTTCATCAAGAGCTAAATATCAAGAATAACATGAAATTTGTTCATCTTGAGTTAATGATTCTAATTTTGACATCTTTTTTATCGCAGATTCAGTCATACTAGTCTAGACTATACCTACCACAATTGTGCACATGCCAAAAGAAAGAAAATTTCATTAAATGGCTAGGCCTTAATAATTCTAAATAAATAGAAATTAGGCATGTAACCATGAATTTAATTTTTGAGAAATTATAATATGCAACGTTGGATCCTTAACTCATGAATTGAGTATTAAATTTGTCTTATGTATCCAACCGATTCTTGAAATAGAAAATCTGTAGTGGAGCCATTGAGATAAACATTATTTCAATAGATACTTTGAACCTCAAAGACAATAGAGTAATAGGATTAAGTAAATCAAATTATAATAAGTTATTTGCATTGTAAACAATAAGTATCAAAGATTTGTATTGAAAGATTTAGTAATTAGTGGAAAGTAATATTTTAACCTCTATTTCAAACTAGCCACATAATTTAGCAACATTTTGTGTCTTTTAATTTTTTTCTTAATCATAATTTCCTTTCATATTAGACTAGACTCCTGCTGTAACACAGTTCTTGTTTTTCTTAGTTTTTCAGTATGCAAGATGTTTCCTGACACATGACGGTTACACAATTAAGAAATATTCTTTTCCTTAATAAAACTATCCATTCCAACTTAAACCCTCATAGATAAACGAGCAATGTAACAAGGAGAAGACGATTTCTTTTCCAAGTGACAACATCATCTAACTATCAATTACGTAAGGAACGCAAGAATGGACATCACCTTTCTATTTGCAAGTTAACGCAGAAGTAGTGACTCTTTTAGCCTTCATAAGATTATGCATAAAAAAAAATTGTACTACAAATCTTTTTGCTAAGAATGGAGCAACACCTCTAACTACTTCCTAGCCATTAAGGAAATGAAAGTAATGAAACTATTTTCTTATAAGCATTTAATGCAGAATGAAATGCTCTATCCACCACTATAAGACTACATATAATTTGGTTCTACATTTCTTTGCACTAAGAACAAGCCAATAATCATTCCGCTATTGAGCCTACGGATACAATGAAGTTTCCTTTCTCATTAATAGCAGAGAGAACTATTAACTATTCATGTTTTAACATTTGAATGTTGAAACTTTGAAATCATTTAAAACCAATAAGAGAAAAAGAACGTTTGTTCATTATCAATTACACAATGTAATAAGAAGCTACGTAACGTTACGTGCCTGGTTGGAGGTTGTAAAGAAGTATCTTGTCTGCAATAGCACTTCTAAGCTTCACTAGTTGTTCTTGTCATGCTGGTTTGAGCTGAACTATTATGCAAAAAGGTTAAACGTCTTCCTCTATAATTTTTCCTTTTTCCGCCACCCTTCCCCCAAAACCAAAAATGAAAGGTAAAACAATCAATAATATCTCCACCCTAAAATCATTCCCAACCTAATACCATCTTCTTACGGTGAGTTGGGTCTACATTTACACCACTAAAAATCATGTTATGGAGGTGATGCTCTTCATGCATATCTGCACGGCAAGACTCATTTCCTCATGTTCAATTGCCAAGATAATCAAATATTGATTTGAATAGAATCCTAATGTTTTAGGAGTGCCAAGAATTCCACCTGACGGCTCTCAGTTTCCCATTAATAATTCAAAATTAAAGTTCTTATCACTGTATAATGATCGACCAATGAGTATGGTAAGCGACTGCTTACTCATTAATTTCTCAAATAATTAAATGTTTTATTAACATTTTCTCAAAAAAATTATAATTTGTTTAAGTGCCTTTTAAATAATGATTTACTCAATAATTATTAAAAATTGATAAAATATTTTAAATATCAATTGCTTAATAATTATAATGAATAAATTAAATGTTTAAGGTGTCCAAATTTCTTATCGATAAACATATAGGTATGTACTTATAGTTGTAATACTAACATATATATTGCATTTACACGTCTAGATAATACAATTATGGTATTTAATTCATTTATCTGTACGCACATGTAAATTTACATATTTTGTGCATATGTTAGTATGATGTTCATATATATATATATATATATATATATATATATATATATATATATATATATATATATATATATATATATATAACTTTACTTGATAAAATTTATATTTAAGTTAAAAAATGAAGGCTAACGCGAATACATCAACAAACGTACCAAGGTTTGCACAGTTGAACATGGTGCAAGTCAATGGCATAGCCATCTAACGACTATGTGGTTATCACCAAATTGAAAGAAGGCATAAGTGAACACACCCTTCCCCAAATCCTACTACGGACCTAGTCCAACAAGGTTGCACTAATTCAGTTCTATTCAGTACTTACCAATCCTTTGTAAGCCAATCAATCATTGACCTTAACTATATCTCTTTCCCATTTTCCCGATGATATCTTTTTCCCATTTCCTTGAAGGCCAAGTCGATCTTTCATCCACTTGCCAAAACAAAAGTAGTGAGTCTAAAACTATGGCATTGTATTTCAATAATTGTGCTAGTGTAATAAAATATTCCTAATTATACTTTACTTAATCTTACTTAGGTTAATGCATTGCATAGTAGTTTTTTATTAAGACACCTAGGAGTTTGCACCTCAATTAAGCACATGGTGTAGGAGAAATTCCACTTTTGGTGTGAGATCAACCTTAAGTTGCCCTCAAAGTGTCTACTCCTTCTACATATTTGGTAGCTTCTACATCTCCATCATCATCCAAAGATAAAGGTAAAGGACAAGCATTGTTGGCTTCCACACATCCTAAGCAAGGTAAATGGCTTCTTGATTCAGGTGTATCACATCATATGGCATCTTCTATAGATATGTTTTCTTCTATTGAGCCTTGTAATTCTCCTAATATTTTGATGGGTAACAACACATTCATGAGAGTTTGTGGGAAATGTTTTATTCCTATGGGAGAGGGGAAATTTAATGATGTTCTTTGTATACCATCCTTGACCTCTAATCTCCTTTCTATTTACCAAATTACACAAGGGACACAAGGTAACATTTTTGAGTTCACTCTTGATTATGTCTACATTATGGACATGGAGACTAGAGATGTCCTAGCTATGGGAGTTGTTGATCATACATCACACTTGTATTATTTTTCACATCTTGTTGAAGATGATGATGATATTCATGATGTACACATCCCTTTGCCAAGGGGTAATTATGAGGAGAACTTTGGGCACTTGAATCATTTTTTTGTTGAGACAAGTGTTGAGATTCCTACTCCTCCACCTCCTACTTCTTCAAACATGGGCTCTACTATTCAGCAGGATGTTCATAGTGTTTCAAAACTTGCAAAATGTGATGAGTACTTGGATGCATCTTCAGCATTTTTTGATTCATATGATGCAAATTTGGAAGACATACATGAGGGGGTTTCTCTTTCCTTTGATGATAGCATCATAGTTGGGGATACTTCTTCATCTTCTTTGGAGATTGGCACTATTGAGTCTTCTCCTTCTTTACTTGATTTTTCATATGAGGTGATAGATTCTTTGAGCTTGGAGATTCATATTCAGTCTTTAGATATTCATGCATGGAGACCTTCATCTTCTTCCTCCTTCCATTTGCACATGGATTGGCTTCTTCATCATTTGATGTATCTATTTCTTCCTAAGGGGAGACATATTTCTTGTAAGCATTGGCTTATCTATTGTTTGCAGGTACTCTTCATCAACATGGGAGCTTCTACATTATTGGGGGGGGGATATCTTGTCTCCAACTATCATTCTTATGGGGGGATAATTCTTTGTATATACATGATGTATGTAGTTCTTCGGGGGTCTTGAGTACTCCATCTATTCATGCATCTTATTTTCTTCTCTCTTTTTGGGGGAGGGTTTTTCCCATGAGGTTTCCCTCTTTCTCCACTTTATGAGACTTATGCATTTCATGTATTGCATTTTGCACATGGGTACCTAACGTGGCCTAGTTGTCGGGACCCATCTTGCATTGTGAGTTTAAGTGCATTCCCCCAAGTTGTACTTAAGGGGGGGTGTTGGTGTAATTAAATATTCTTAATTATACTTTACTTAATTTTACTTAGGTTAATGCATTGCATAGTAGTTTTTGATTGAGACACCTAGGAGTTTGCACCTCAATTAAGTACATGGTGTAGGAGAAATTCCACTTTTGGTGTGAGATCCACCTTTAGTGCTCTTATTACATTATCATGCTAATCCATTTCACATACGTCATTGCACAATGAAGGATGATCCACATTTGGTGGACATTTGATTACACCTAGCATAGGTCATATATTATCAACTCCTTATCATTCTCTCTTATCTCATTTCCTATATAAGGAGGCCTATTATGTAAATTTTAATCATGTCCATTATCAATAATATCATTCTTGCATCTCAATGCAATTTTATTACCAATCTCTTGTGGAAGTTAATGTTAGAGTTTTAGGTGACTCTACAACTGTTAGAATAATTGAGAGGGGGGGTGAATCAGTTATATCAGTTATCCTATAGTCCCAAATACAAAGATGTAACTTCCAATACAATTTTAATAAATTTTGCAGCTCGATAACATAAATTATTATACTGTTTGTGCCTTTTACAGATTACCGGTTAATTAACTCACTGTAATTACCGACCAAATAAAATATGTAGTATGTAAAGTATGACAATAAAAAAATCATCACAAATAACACATAACACCATGATTTAACGTGGAAACCCTACTAAGAGAAAAACCACTTGGGACTGGTAACCCAAAATAATTTCACTCTTCTGAAGTGAGCTCGGTGAAGAGACAACCCTGTTAAAGGTTACAATGCACACTGTTAGGTGTGACCTTGTTAGAGGATTTAAGACTAATAGTTAACTTTCGACCAGCATTCACTATGGGGTCAATAAGATAACAATGTACATTCCTTGAATGACATAGGGGAATAACATAAGACGGTTAAGTCCACTCGGTTAGGAGATTTTATGAATCAATGGTTAAATTGAAATAGTAATGATCTGATTCCTATACAACTCAATTTGCAGATGTTCAGATCTATTCTAAGCCCATACAAATCCTTTGATAAATAATTCAATTCACTTCCTCAACTTACTTTCACTCGGTAATAGTTCTCTTACGCTTGGTAATGTTCTGTAGTTCGGTTCTCCTTTAACTAGTTTGATAAGGCATGCATGAAAATGTATTCACGCGAAATCACCGTAGTCTTCTATCTTCCGACATGTTTCAATAAAGAAACATATATCTCTTATATAGACAAATAAATCATTTTCATATCAACCATCAGATTTTGCCGCTTAATCTTCTTCATTGATTTTGCCTCTTAAACCTTCCTCGATAGTTGTGTCAATAACACATTTCAATTCCATCCTTTAGATCTTCTCCAAATTTTTTCAACCGTGGATCTCGTAACAAACTTTATCCTCAATCTCAAAATCATAACAATTTCCAGCTCATCATTTTTTGTCAGATAAACTAAGCATTTAATACTTTCATTCATACTCGGTTAACAAATAAATGCGTTGGCGAATACAAGCTCGGTTAATACTATTACTCGGTATACACTACACTGCCTTAGTGTATACAGAAGTCTTCATTTACTGACCACATTGTCTTGTACAATTTTTCTTCCTTCTTCACAATAGATTAATGCAACATAATCAACTCAACAATATGAAGTCATAGATTCATCAATAAGTTACCCAAATTATTCCTTATCCTAATCTGTCATATCCATATTTCTCCATGTAGATATCTCAATTCTTTGTCTTTTCTCCCTTTTAACAGATGTTTAGATGTTTGTAACTAACATGATAAGTACTGTAAAAAACTAGTTGACATCAATGACAATATAATGACTGATTTAATTATCTTACATATCATTTTAGTAACTTGATGATCTCTAATCACTGATCTTCAAGTCATTCAGGTATTCAATCAGTTCTAGTTTATCAATCTCTCCCTTTGGCATTGATGGAAACACTAGCAATATGAAATATGTCATACACATACCAAACATGTATTCTACAACTATGTAAGTAAATGTTGTAGCTCGATAAGCTGAAATTTAATATGTTTAATCGCAATGAAATATAACAACATTACAAGTGCAAACTCTCCCTCAAATGTAGATCTTTTCAGCTCTTTGATTCCTTATGTTCTCAACAACAAATATTCAAGTCTTTCTGATTATCTCTCCCTTTCGTTGTGTTCTTAGTAACTGATTTTATCCACTATTTATTTCTCCACTACTTATCTCTCCATAGATAGATATTTCATAATTCTCTCCTCTGTTTATCTCTCCCTTTGACAACAATGCCAAAGAAAAACATAAAACATACATCATACAACTCTGTAATAGCCAAGTAATTCTTTTTTGTTCGGTGCATATCAGTACCTTCAGTGTACAAATAACTAAAAATTTTGTTCTAGCTCCTCTAATCTTTCACAACCTTAGACAAAAATTCCAAAGTGTGAGCTATGTTGCATCAACATGAATGATCTTCTAATAAGTATAGGCTGATGCAAACTTTTAGATCACATTAGTGACTGGTAGATAGGGGACGGACCCCAAGTCTAGTCCTCAAATATTCAAAAGTGTCCTTCGGTAGAGGCTTGGTGAAAATATCGGCAAGTTGCTCCTTTGATGTAACATATTCTAGTTTCACTTGTTTCTCCTGTACTTGTTCTCTTAAGTAGTGATACTTAATTGATATATGCTTTGTATTTGAATACATCACATGATTCTTAGAAATATTTATGGCACTAGTGTTGTTACAATCACCAACTCAGTGATTACCTCATTCATCCCTTCCAACACTTGTTTGATATAAGCAATGTTTGAATAGTTTGTAGCAGCAGCAACATACTCTGCTTCAATAGTAGACTGGGAAATACAAGGTTGTTTCTTACTTGTCTAAGTTACAAGCCTTTCTTTAAAGAAAAATGCTCCACTGGTTGTGCTCTTTCTGTCATCTATATTTCCAGCCCAATTTGCGTTAGCGTAAACCGTTAGTTCAAATTTGCCTTCCTTAGGGTACCATAAACCATAATCCTCTATTTTATTTAAGTATCTCAAGATTCTTTTCACTACAACCATATGTGAATCCTTAGGATTGGCAAAAAATCTTGCCACAATCCCCACTGCATGTGCAATAATAGGCCTACTATGTACAACATACATCAGTTTACGAATCATAGATCAGTACAATATTTGATTTACCTCTGTAGATTCATCATCTTTTGTCAATTTGCAGTCTGTAACCATCATTGTTCCTACTGGTTTAGCATCTTCCATGCCAAATGTTCTCAATACTTCCTTAATGTACTTTGATTGTGTGATAAAAATTCCATCATTCTGTCAAATAACCTGCAAGCCTAAAAAGAATTTAATCTCTCCAAACATTGACATTTCAAATTCCTTTCTCATCTCATCAGCAAAAGATTTACAAATCTGATCTTGTCCTCCAAAGATTATATCATCAACAAATATTTCAACAATCAAAATAGTATCATCAAATCCTCCTTTCATGTACAAATTATTGTTTTCACTAGTTCTTACAATACCAATACTTAAAATATAAGTATGTAACCTTTCATACCATGCTCTCGATGCCTGCTTCAATCCATATAAAGCTTTGTGCAATCTACATTCCATGTCTTTCTAATTCAGATCAACAAATCCTTCTGGTTGTTCTATGTAGACATCCTCTTCTAGTATTCCTTTCAGAAAAGCTGACTTAACATCCATTTGGTATACCTTAAATCTCTTATGTACAGCATATGCAAGTAACATGCAAACTCCTAGTCTAGCAACAGGTGCAAAGGTTTCACCATAATCAATACCTTCTTCTTGTGCATATCCCTTGCAAAGAAGTCTTGCTTTATTCCTTGCAACCTCACCATTTTCATTGACCTTATTCCTGAAAATCCACTTAGTACCAATAACATTTTTATCTTTTGGCCTAGGTACTAATGTCCATGTCTTATTTTTCAAAATTTGTTTAATCTCTTCATTCACCACATTGATCCATTCATCATTCTCAAGTGCAACCTTAACATTTTTAGGTTCAAACTCACAAACTAAGCATACATTTTGTCTTAACTAACTTCTTGTCATCATGCCTACTTTCTTATCTCCAATGATTTGATTCTCTGGATGATGTCTTTTGAAAAATCTTGCTAGCACTTGATCTCTTCTTTGTTCTTCATTCTATTCAGGTTCATTTCTTTGCTTGGTAGCTTCTTCCTGATTCTCAGTGTCCATTTGTTGTTCCTCAATGTTATTTTCCTTATGATTGATTGACTCAGCCTGTGGCTTTGATAGGTACTCTGGATGTTCAACATAAACAAGTCTACCATAGTCTTCCAACTCCTTCATGCTTTCTTCATCATTTTTATCAGCAAACTCATCAACTCTAATATTAGCACTTTCAATCATCTTATTAGTAACCTTATTGCTGACATATTCCTTGTAACCTCTCCATTCTCATTTAAGAGATTTCTCATTTAATTAGCACTTAGGAATTGTTATCTCTATTGAGCATTAAAGGTTGTCATTAGTATCAAAGGATATAAAAGATATCGGTCGGTTACTTATAATGAGCAAGTCGGTAACTAGAAGCAAAACAGACTAGTCGGTTAAGCTTGCACATCGACACCAACAAACAGTTTTACCGAGTACCAGCAGACACCGACATCGAGCAACAGTAAACACTGAACACTAGTATATACCGAGCAGTTTACATAGTGTTTACAAATGATCATAGGAAACTGCATAGTAATCAGGAATGGCATATTCTTCTATGCAAATAGTTACAACATATCAGAAAATGTTTTACCAAGATCGAGGGACATTTAATGTTATGATATTTATTAATTGTAATAAATATCTTATGAGATATTCGATTTGAACTAATTTTGTACACCATAGATCTTAGGTTTTTATCTAAGACATGTAACCTAATTTTGTTAAGCGAAAAAATTTAGTTTGCTATGTAAATGTATGTTTTAATCATTTTTGGTGTGAATTGATGTATGTATTAAGGAGCACTTGAAGCACTTGCCTAACTTCAAGTTTATTAGTTGACAGAGAAGACCAGTATACAGAGGAGATCAAATTAAGCAGAATCAGAACAGGCTAATCGAACAATTCAAAGCAGATATTCATCACAGGAAAGGTGAAAGATATATAGTACTTATAGATCTATATCAGAAAATTTAGTTGTCAATTAGCAGATAAATTTCCTATTGCTTTCTAACAATTGTAATAGAGTTTTGGATAAAATATCTTAATAGAGTAGATTTAACAGTCTTATGTAAATCTCTTAACCAAGTGCACACTTCCTTAGTATTGCTAAAATCCTATAACTAGGTAGATCTAATTGATCTAAAATGTTACTCCTAACAGGGTAAGATCACTAGAAGTGATCAAATTTTTTATCCCTAACAGGCAAACCTTTTCTATCTGCAATAGTGAATAATTTGTGGGGTGTCATCCCCACCGCAATTTTTACCTTCTAACAAGGGTTTTTGCGTTACCAAAATACTTGTTTTATGTGATTGACAAATTGTTGATTTCATGTTGTTTACCTTCTTAAAGTTAATGAATGAATGATACATGCAATTAGATACAAGTTATTTTGCAAGGTTATCATTGTTTAACTATATTAGATTTGAAAGGTTTACAAGTAGAATATTTGAAGGCATTGATTCACCCCTCCCCTCTCAGTAGCACATCTCTCCTAATCCCAACAATTGGTATTAGAGCTCAATTCTCTTATTGGAAAGTTTAACAGTTGAAGGGTAAAGATCTAAAGCCATGGAGAGATACAAGCTAGATAAGACTATTGAGAATCAGAATATATAGATGCAGATGTTCATTGAACAATACAAGCAAGCCAAGGAAGAATTGAAGAAATTATTGGTTGAAAGAAAAAACCTAACTATCATGCAAAATGAAGTCGGTTATCATGAAGAAGCAATTGATGACATATTTGATCATATTGGATCTAGTTCTGGAAGCATCTCTGATGGATCTGAAAGTATAATCTCTGATTTGTCTGAAAAGAATCAACACCTATTTGAACAAGTGAAAGCACTTCAAATCAGTCAAGAATCTTAGATGGTGAGAATGGTAGAGATAATGAATAATGCAAGATAGGTTGAACAAGAAATAAATCTGGCTATTGAAGAATGAAGACAAATGACTGAACAACTTCAAGCTAAAGCAAGATAAATACAAAGGCTTACCGATCGACACTTTCAAGTAT
Organism: Chamaecyparis obtusa; assembly: GCA_027943335.1. Taxonomy (NCBI): domain Eukaryota; kingdom Viridiplantae; phylum Streptophyta; class Pinopsida; order Cupressales; family Cupressaceae; genus Chamaecyparis; species Chamaecyparis obtusa. Next base: position 611,214 of record BSBK01002736.1, on the reverse strand, counting down.
CTAATCAAGTGATGATTGTGAATCAAGAGGTCAACCGAGTGAATGGAGAATTGTCAAGAAGACTCGAAGACATTGCAATGCTCAGAGAAGATAATGAAATACTGAGAAATGAAATAAAGATACAGAAACAACACAATGAGATGAAATTGACTAAGAACAACTCTAAGAAGATTGATGACTTTCTGGATAATCAAAGGAGATTTGGAAGCAAAGCTGGAATAGGCTATACCGATGAAGGAGAATCATCACAACAAGTTGAACAAGTCAACAACAATCCAAACCAAAGGCCTAAAGTACTGACATGTTATCATTGTGGCAAACCAGGTCACACTTCCAATATTTGTAGAAACAAAGCACAAGGTAAACCTCATGTTGTTCCCAAATTCAATGGATATTGCTATTATTGTGGAAAGTATGGACATCAAGCTTATGAGTGTAGAGCTAAACTAAATGCCAACTATCATATTATGGAGAAACTATGTTACACCTATAACAAGCATGGACACACTGCACGGGAATGCAAGGCAAAATTGAAGCAAGTATGGACTCCTAAGCAGCAGACACAATGCAAGTCCTACCAACCAAAGAGACAAGGTAATTCTTATGTCTGGGATTACAATACATGGGCTAACTGTGTTGCATGTGGTAGATATGGGCACATTGTTGCAAATTGTAACAAGAAAAGATGGGTTGGTGAATCGAGGAATTGGACAAGCACTGGAATGGCATGTTTGCACTATCACAAGGTCAGTCATTTAAGCAAAGACTGCAAAGACCGAGCACCAGAGGAAAATCATGTATTTGAGAGTGGAAATACTATTGTAGACATCATGCGTATCAGGAACACAATGTGGGGAAAGGCATCTTGTTGTCTCGAATCCTTGTTTTTGTTTTTTTCCCTAAGAGCCTAGCATGTTTTTTCTTGAAGAGTTCTTGAATCTCTAGGTTTTTAGGTCTAAGTGTCTTCAAAATCCAAAAAAGCCCTAATTTAAGTTGTCGGCCTTCTATTCTTCCGTTATTTTATCAGATCACTTAAAATCTCTTAAATGCATGTGCGCTTTATTTTTCTCAGCTAGTCACTCAGTCTCCCAAAGAAATCAGCATATTCTTTAAAATCTAGCGATTACCCAAAAGCCCTTTATCACCTAATCTCTGAATAACTTTGGAATATTCTAAGTTTTTAAACGACCTAGCAGTTACTTTTTGTCTCCAAGTCTCTGAATGTTTCTCCGAGATCAAGTGACTGCTATGATAAATTTTGTGAGACCAACTATAGTCGCCTCATCTCTAAATCAAAATTGCCCTTGGTCAGGTTGTCTCAGAATGATTTATTAAATTGAAGTGTTTTTCAATGATTATGAATTTTACTTTGGTCACTGAATCTCCAAATATGTCTACAACTTTCTTTTATGTTAATCACCAAGTCTCCAGATCTTCATACAGTTACTTCTTTCATTCAGCTACTTGGATTCTTTGACGGTCGCGTTATCTCCTAATGTGGCGGTTAGTCTCCAAGCGGTCAAGCGACCCAGCGACATGGTTGTCTCCAAATCTCCTAATACAACGGTTAAGTCATAAAGGATTAAATGACTTAGTGTGGGCCATGGGATGAAGATTAGATCAATGAATGACATTTAATCTCAAGACAAAATTATGGTTTAGAAAATGATTCGGCGATTCAGAGAATAAGGTTGTTCACCAAGTCTCCGATTTTAACCAAGGTTAGGGAAAGTTTCTCACGACTGGGAGATGTATATAGTCTCATAATCTCTAGATCATGCTAAGTTAAAGGAAGGGTTAGTAAAGTCATCCCTTCTCAGCCGTTGATTTATTTTGATCTTGTGGTGGTCACGAAGTCTCAAAGCCAAACTCTGATTAAGGAAAGCTTTCAGCGATTAAGAAATTGCCCATTGTTGCCAGATCTCATAATAAAAGTTTTAAAAGTTTCCTTAGTCATGTAATCTAATAAAAGAAAATATTTCATCTGCGACTGAGAAAAGAACTATAGTCGGGTAATCTCCAAATGAAAAAGTAAAGATGGATTGACTTTGGTCACTGAGTCTCTAGATCAAAATTTTGCAGTGATCGCTTAATCTCATAAAGAAATCATAAAGTGTAAAATCACTTAGCGACTACGAGGAGCCCTCTTGGTCACCAGATCTCATGAACATTTCAAATGGCACCAATATTATCAACAATTGTGAGACTTCTCTTCAGTCGCCAAGTCTCTGAATAATCAAATTTGATTACCTATCATTTTCCTGAGCTACAGCTAGTGAATTGAGCCTTGTTCATGCTAAGTAATTAAGTGACATCTTTGATGGTTTATCAGTGTTAGACAATGTGATGCATTTATTTCCGTACAATAAAATTGTTAGATGCTACTCATTAGAAGGTTACAGAGTATTTTGAAGAAGTACAATGTGTCGAAGTTTTCAAAGCTTTTAGATTTTTAGTGTGATCAGAGAATTGCGAAAAGTTTCAAGTTACCAGTCAAGATGAGTCAACCAGCAGCGAGCGGAGCTTCCACCAGTCGAGGATCAAAGGAGAAGGTGAAAGAGAGTTATTTAGATGAGTTCCTCACTCTCTTGTCGGGATCTTCGCAGAATAAAAAGGTCAGTGATGATTATTTTATGGATGAATTAGCTTATTGCAGAGATGCTAAGACTCCTGAAGTCACAAGCATGTGTTTATTCAGGTATTTCTATAAGAACCATGATAGTTCAATCCCAGTCTCAAACCCTTGGACATCAGGGTTAGCTAAATTAATTGTTCCAGAGGTCTTTCTAGATGTAGATGCATTGCTTATGATGTCTCAGTGTTATGATCCCCTTTCAAAAAATATTAGAAAAAGTGATGGTTCTCCTCTGGTCACCCTAGACTGAAATTCATTCATGAATTCTTTTGGAATCCAAATCCCCATGGCCACTGAGATAGATTTATAGGCTCAAGCCAATAGATATGTTCGAGAGGCTACATTGGTCTCCAAGGAGATTAAGTGCCACAAGTCCAAAGAGAATAGGAACTACATTGCACCTATGACTAGGTCAGCCCCATATTTCTACAAGGATCTTCGATTTTACATGAAGTACATTGCATATGGGTTATGCCAGGTATTGGGAGTTGATGGTGGACCAGACAAGATTTCTTCTGATATTTTAATGCTAGTCATGGATTCACAAAATTATCTGGTAAGTCAGGGATATGATTATATCGTCCATATGTGATAAACAAAATGCATGAGGGTTTATTGTCCTTAAAGAATTTTGCACCTGGTTCCACACCCAAGTTCTTACATTATTCTTTGTTAATGCACCTTATTTTGTACCACAATTATAATCTTATAAATTTGGAGGATCTCAAGCCACATATGGTGTGGAATGGACAGCCCAATCCAGTATAGTTTTGGTTAGCAATTTGGAGTCCCTCCTGTCCGAGGCGTGATTTTGGTGCATTTGAAAATTGGGTTATATACCCCATTCTCTGGAGTTTAGGTGTTAATTGCACAAGGTTGCCTACCAAGGTCCTGCAGTTGGTAAGGCCTCAACAGTTTATTCACAATTGGACCAAAGGTCATAATTAGGGAGATATTTTCTTTGAGAAAGGTTATAGAATGATCAGGGTTTATGGGTGCCCTCAGCCTCCTCATCTACTACCATTTTTTGTTCCACCCAGGATTGCATATTTAGAGTTTATTTGGCAGCTTATTTTAACTAATAAAGAACACTTGGCTTCCCATAGAAAGTGAACATTCACACCTCGACACTTTAAAGTGCATTACCTTACTATAGGAAAGGGGGCTTTCAACAAAGTGAATGATTGGTTGGAAAGATATAAGATGTTTGCAGCACCCTATAGATATGTGGATACTGAAGGATTTATAGTTGCTTCTAGGCAATATTACATGCCTACCATTCCTTTTAATAAAAAGCATGAGTATCCAGAAGAGGATGTGATTAGAAACATCATTGAAGATGATGAGGTGGAGAAAAGAGTACAACAATTGGATCAATTGTTTAAGATTGAGAAAGAATTAAAAAGAAAAGGATTGGCATTTGGGGGTTTCTTTCCCACTTTGCCTTACCTCCAAAAACTCGAGCAGATGATGGCTCAATTTCAAGCATTGATGAGTTCCATGGAAGATTTGATTGATGAAAATAATAAGGGTAAAAAGGCCCATTCTGATTTTGAATATGAGGATAGTGATGGTGGCTACCCAATATATAGCCCACTCCCTATGGAGTAGCCAATGATTGAAGGGCCTAAAGAGGGAAATGAAGTCGTTGACCTCAGTAAGTTGCCTAGTTATGAAGATACTGTTGAGCCCCTCAAGAAGAAATAGAAGTTATTGATTGGGGAGCCTTCAGAAAAGAAAAAGGATAGAGTGAGTTCCCTTTATTGCAGGGACTGGTGAGCATCGTCACCTAATAAGAAAAAAGGTGAGAGAAGAAAAAAGAAAACAAAGATATGAAACTGAAGATGTTGAGTTGCCCTTGGCCCTTGGTCAAGATCAGAGAATGATTGAGAAAGATGCATTCCTAAAAGATGCCAATTTTGTTAAATCTGATGAATTTAAAAGTTTCTTGATTTGGCACAAGCAACAACAGGTTGCATCTAATGTGCAAATCACTAAAGAAGGTCAAGTGCCAGAAGAGGCATTACAACAATTAAAAGAATATGACCTAGAGGTTGAGAGTTTAACTCCAGATGAGGCTAGACAATTAGTAAAAAAGAGCAACATGCTACTTGTGCCTGGGTGGAATTTATATTCAGATTTTATTATAGATCAAATAAAGAGAAAGGAAGACATCACTTTGTCTTCAAAAACTCAAATTGGAGATATCATTAGAGGATTTGGGTATAGCCCAAAAAATCAGGCATTAGCCATGTGGAGTTTGTATCCAAAGGACAAGAAGCCACAAATTTTGAATGTCAAAGAATAATTAGAGGGGGATAAAATTGTGTGGTCTATCCACAATACAGGGGACCTGGAAATATCTCAGGTATTGACCCAATTTGCAAGATTAAATGAAGGTAAAACAAAATAGTTATCAGAGAGATATGGTGCTCTGTGCAGTGATTATAGTGCCCTCGTAAAAGATAGGGATTTACACATAATAAAGGTAAAGGCGTTGGAAAAGTATACAAAAGAATTACAGTAGCAAATCATTAGTATTCTTGTAGTAGCTCCTGCACCTCCTGAGCAACTTGAAATAAAAGCACAAGGAATGATAGAAGAAGAGGTTGCTACAGAGTTAAAGAAGATAAATGAGGAGAAGAATGTTGTTGTTTTACAGGCCTTATTAGGTATTATGCAACATAGAATAAATGCAATTAAATATAAATTTGATCTTGTATTTAATACTTATGGTAAGTTGCCAGAATTACAAAAGGAGGTAGATGGATATGTGCAAATTTTGAATGGATATCATACAACTTGGTCTGTCAGGGCACCACTTTTTGAGAGATTGGCATTTGCCCACTCTCTAAGAGATGATATTCCAGAGGTTGTTGTGAGAGTTGGTGAGGAAATAGAGAGAATTAAAGCCATATTACCACTATTTAAGGGTAAGACGAATTTGATTAAGGCTAAGATAGCCATGCTCAACTCTTGTTCCAACAAATTTATCCCTTCAATTAAGAGTGAAGATGGAGCCATAAAGGGACTTGATCAGTGGAGGTTAGATGTTGATCTTTTATTGCCTAAGAAGGAGGCATTTTTAGGTGAAGACAATAATGTTGATTTGGAGAGCTTCAATAAAACCCTAGATGAAGCTATAAAGGCGGAGACAGACCTCACCAAATTTGTGATAGATGTCAAAGCAATTACAGATGCTAGGTGGGGGAGGCAAAAGGCGCAGCTAAAACTTATCCAAGACTTCAATTGGCCGTCAGAGAGAGAAGTAACTGCATGGGATGAGTTGACAAAGCCCAAGAAAGTTATATCTATTGCAGTTGACTTAGACATTTTAGATGATGAGTAAGGAGGACATTTGGATGCACCTGACACTGGTGCCTAGAATACAAAGATGATAAGCTATCATTTAAGAATGGTGTAAATTAGCCGGATGGCAGTCACCATATCTTTGTTATAACTACAAGCAGCTATCATGAATACGTGTAGACAAAGGTGTCAGTTTTTAAGCGATCCAAGATGAAGAATGATCCAAAAAAGTTTTGTCTTTCCACTGCCTAAGGGCTGGTTGTATTTGTTTTTTATGATTTGTCTCTTATGCTTTTAGGGTTAGGGTTTTCAACCATCCAAAGCTTGTTGCATTCCCATTCATAAGGGAATTCCAAGATGGTTGAAACCTACATATAAATAGATTTGAAGACTCATTTGATAGAGGATTGGAAGATAATAGAAAAGATTGATCATAATTGCTTTGAAACAGATTTTTGGGTTTTTGTGTCTGATTTTTTGAGTGATTGAACTTTGAATGTACTTGGCAAGTTGATTTTAATACAAATACTCTGCAATTTTTGCCATATATTGTTATTGTCTCTTTACCTTTATGTTGTGCCCTTGTATGTTTTATATGTTTGGCATTTAAAATATACCAGTCGTAAAGCAACTTGTCTGATTAATTGTGAGTTTCTTTCTAGGAAAGAATTAAAATTCCTCATAATTCAGCTCAAAGGGTAAACATATCAGTAAGGATTGTTGATGATAATAGTGTTTGGTTAATAAAGTAGTTTTTAAGGCAATCTATTTGAATTTGCAGATAGTATGTAAGGCATACTGTTGTATTTCTTTTGAAATTATCTTGTTGATTTGCATTTGATTTTCTTTTGCCCTTTGGATTAGGCACTGGTTTAGTGTTTGTTTCTTATAATCTTATCTTTCATATCTTTTAGAGAAGAAAAATTGGAAATTTCATATCATTTACCAGTATATTTTTCATTTCATGTTTACTACACAAAATAGATTGAACTGTTATTGTTTCTTGAGCATACAGTTCATATTTCTTGATTCCTTAAAGATAGAATCATCTAGGTTGCCCCTCCTTAAAAGGAAGAAGGATGAGAATCCTTAAATCACTGATCCTTGCTTTACTTGCAATAATATTTTGCTTGGTTAAGCTTTGCATCAAACTGATCCTGGTCACATGCAGAGTGTTTTATAGATTGATGCATTAGAAGGATTAATAGTAGATTAGTGTCCACTTATATAATATTGTGTAATCAGTAATCATCAAAAGGTAATACCTACCTGAGCACATGGAGCTCAAAAATGAAGGAGGATCTTATCCAATCCTCAGCAATTAGGTCTTTTCTTGTTTGAATTAGTTTCAAAGAGCCTAGATTCAAGTGATTATCTCAAACATTTGATTCATGCAAGAAAAATCCCTAACAAATTGGTGACTCCGCTAGGGAATTTATTAAAATACTTTGTTATGATATAGGATCTAGTTGAGCCAGGGCTCCTACCCTATACAAACCAGTTGGTTACCATTAGTATTCATATTTCAAACAAAATATTCCCAATTAGTTGGGTCGCGACTCTTACAAATCTCTGCACTAGTGCAATTAAAGACTAAAATAATTGATCATAATGAGTATGAGGAATACTAGAGCTTCGAAAAAGGATCATCTAGAAGAAAATTTGGAAGGTGAGCTCCTAAATACATCCAGGCGAATGAGAAAGGATAAAAGTATAAATGACATGTCCTTGACATGGAAACAAAAGGAAAATATGAGACATGAGGACTCTGCCCCTACAAATCAAGAAGGAAATGTTTCAAAATATGAGGAAGCAATTGATTTAGGGCTTAATCAATATGAGGATTATTATTCTCCTCCTGAGAAAGATGCAGAAAGATCCAGGCACTTTAGGAGGACAATCCCTCATAATCCCCTTAGATCTCGAAGTCAGAGTAGGAATAGATTGAACCTTACTCCTCCACAAGCCATAAATGCTCTAGATAGTCATTAAGAAGAGGCCCATGTCCAAATTACTTCATCTGAAACAACCCTTCCAGATTCTGAGGAAATTTTTGAAGAGGTGTTTGAATTGGAAAGAAAGATCCAAGAGCAAATCCAAATAAGGAAAAAAAGGGAGAAAGAAAAGGAGGAAAAGATTAGACATGCTATGATTAGAGCAGAACAATTGAGAAAATGATTATTGGATTTTGAAGCCTTAAATCATGTTCCTATGGCTAAGCCTGTTGTCCAACAAACTTATGAAATAAGAAATTCTAGGGACAAAGGTAAACAAAAGGTTGTAGGGATTTCAAGAAATGAATCAAATCTAGCTAACAAGCCTTTAGATCAATCAACAAGATTAGATGCTAACCTAGAAAAAGCCAAGAGGGAACAAGAATTATTGGCCAAAGAGTTAGAAAAGGCAGAGCTAGAAGCCACTGCAGCCGAGATAAAAAGAAAGATTGATTTCCTTAAGCAATCCTCTAGACCTACCAATACACATTCCACTTCTCTAGCACAAGGTGCAAATGTGTTAAAAACTACTAAAAATATAGGTATGCCCAAAACTTCTACTATTCCAAATATTCAGACATCCTCATTTTTAGGTGCTGGCCCATCACAGCTAGGATCCATACATGAGAGACATAAGCAATTGGTCTTTATTGGGATACCTGGCTACCCAAATCCCATTCCTGATGAAATTAGGAAAAAGCTCCCAAAGTTTACTAGAAGCAATGCAGTCACTTGTGAGGAACATTTGAAGATTTTTATTGATGTAATAGATGACT